>JBBCBC010000002.1:11477930-11983346 GCA_037126765.1 Stenogyne calaminthoides | reverse complement strand
CCTATTGAGTCTCTCAGGAGGAGACCGCAAAAGAAGAGTTCGAGGAAGATGTTAAAATTGGTTGAAGTCAAGAAGGGAGACCAGAAAATATGTTAAAAGAATCTCATCGAGCCAAGTATGGAAGAGGATAAAACAAATAGGGGAAAGCCCTTCTGAAAATCAAAAGGAAAGCCGGTGAGAAGCTGAAGACAAAATCCTTAGCTCCTCAGAAAAGAAAAAGACTTCTGACTATTACTGAGAAGGAAGCAAGTGAAATCAAGACAATCGATCAAGCTTCAAGAAGGTTTAAAGTCACCACTCCGGTGTGTTAGCTCGGTGGTCAAGAATATCGAAGAAAAGAGGTTTTCAAGAGGAAAATGTGTTTATTGAAGTGATGGAAACCTCCATTGCTAAAGATAAAATCTCTCAAGAAATCTTTACAGATTCCCAACAACCTGCTAAAGATAGCCAAATACAGATCCCACCCTCACACCCTTCCGAGCCAAATGAATCCCAAGATATTCTGAACCTTGATGCCTTACTTACTGAACCATTTCTTGATCCATCTGCTCTACAACTTATCCAAATCGAGAAAAAAAAGTCCCTCCACCACTACAAAAAGGAGAAGCCGGGAAGTTTGAATGGAGGAGCAAGCGGAAAGATTTGTCTGGATAAATATCCCGAGCTCACAAAGATTTCACGACCTTCAGATTTGTTCATCGACTAAGGACAACAAATATATATTCAATCAAACTCGCCGAGATGCTCAACATTGTCAAAGATTCAAAGGAGAAGAATGGTGGTCGGAGGAGACAACAATTCTCCCTGAGTTTTCAGGATTCAGGAAAACAAAACTCAGAATGAAGGTTACAAATTTTGATGAACTGGTGAAAAGAAAGATTGCTGGAAGGAGGCCAAGTGGCACAGGAGAAACTAGTGGGAATACTGAACCAGAAAACGATAAAGATGGAGAAGAAGGAGCAAAAGGAACTGAACCTGAGAACAAGGACACTCAAGCTGAAAAGATCATTCCAGCTGCTGATACTAAAATTCCTCAGACTAAAGATAGAATCCTTCAGGTACCTTTTGGCACTATTACTAATTATGCCAAAATTACTGAAGAACCTATCATTAAGTTTGCTGATTTTGGTATGCAGACTGAGGCTCAGTCAAACCACACATCTCATGCTCAAATGATTGATCTGGCTCCAATCTTGGATGAATTGAATAAAGTTGAGCCATTGACAACCAAATTGACACAGATGGAGATGATGATGGCTGATCAATCAAAGAAGATGGATGCTGCTATGCATGAACAAGCTCAGACCTTGATTAAGATGAGCACATCTACTGAAGTGCAAGTAGTTTAGGTGGAAGTGGTTGCGAAGATATTTGATCTAGATACAAAGATGGGAGATATGTCCAAGAAAATGTCTGAAGAACTTACTGAAAAATACAATGAGAGGACAACCTATCTGGAAAAGAAGCTGACTGAAAAGAATGAAGGGATGATCAAGTTAGCTGTTGAGGAAATGAGTTCATTACTCATGACCAAGATGATAGAACTGATGCATGGAGTTCTTGCCCAACAGTTTGCTCCACTTTTTGAAGAAGTATCAGTTGGCAAGAATGTCCTTAGACACATGGATGATGAACTAGATATATTGGCTGGAGAAATAAGAGCCATTAACAAGGAACAATTCCATATGGATGCTACTCTTTCCCAGATTCTTCCTATATATGATGCCAACAAGGGGGAAAGGACTTCTCACTCAACAAAGGGTAAGTTAGATGAACATTTGAAGAAAACCCTTGAGAAGAAAGCTCAGCAGGAACTTAAAGCTAAGCATGTTCTGAAAACTCTACAAGAAATTGAGGCAATGAAAAGTTGAAGTCAGTTGAGCCTGAGGATACTGAGTTCTTTCAGACAGATAGCCAGGAAGCAATGATCTTGAGAAGATCAGAGAGGAGACATGCTGAAACAAGTCTGACGACTGAAGCACATGCTGTGGTTGAGACAGCTGATCCAAAGAGAGCTGAGAAAAGAAAGCCGGTGCATTTATAGAAGCTGAGAGAAAGAAGAAGAAAGTCTCTGCCAAACCAGTTCAGAGAAAACTGATTATTGATTTTTCTGAACCTGAAGAGTTCGAAACTTAAAGAGAAAAAAAACAAAAATGAGAAACCGCTCAAGAAGGTTTTGGAACCTATGACACAAGTACTCAGATCAAGGACTTTGACTGGCACAATAAGCTCATTGCTCTATGTGCTGAGAAAGAGAAAAGATAAGCCATGTCTGTATCGAGCAGAGTTTTAGGAAAAAGAGGGAAGAAGAGCATAACATGAGAGGAAGCTTCAAGAATTTCATGGGGAAAAGATGGGGCAAGTCCAAAAGACAGACTAAAGTGCAGAAATTGCCACACATTGATAAATGGATGCCAATCCAGATCAATGATGCTTGGGAGGAAGTCAAGAGAACCTTCTGGTTCAATCATGATATTCTGCAAGAATGGAGAGGAGGATGCCCTGACCGCAATGAAGCCTTTCTAGAATATTTGCTGACCTTTTATCCTGAATACTTACAGAGATGGATGAACTTGGCTGATAAACACAATGTATCTCTAAAGGCACCAGGTCAGTATAAGTACATAGCTCCTAGATTCAACACTGGAGTCATAAATGAAGCTGCTATTTCCAAAGAAGTTGCCGAGTATGCTGCTCAGTTGGGACTGACAGGGAGTTACCCAGAGATTATCAAGAAGAGGGATGAGTTGAAGAAGAGATACTATGGGATGTTCAATCTTGAAGTCCCTGATGATGAAGTGGAAGAAGATTGAAGACCTTTGATTCTATGTGTATGACTTCTGTTTTTGAATTTTCATTGTAATCTGTAATTCTCATCTCTTATCAATGAAAAGTTTATCTTTTTATGCTCAAAGATAATATCTCATTATCTTTTTACATGTCTTTAATTATTTGATATGCCATTTTGGTTTGTAATAGATAACCGAAACCTGAGTATAGGTTAGATTTTCTTAAATGTAACAAGATGGTTTTGACATCATCAAAAATGGGGAAATTGTTGGGAGATGAATTTAATAAAGATTTTGATTAGATCCCAAAACCCCTGAGTATGACATGTTCATGATGATCTTGATAGTCTGAGTCAGGTTTCAGTATAGAATAGTTAAGGAAGATATCTGCACCATGTATAGTCAGCATATATTAATCAGTTTGAATTTCAAGATCGGTTACTAAAGACTCGGGAAGATTACTAAAGACTCAAGACTCAAGAAGATCTTGACTAAAGACTCGTAAGATATCAAGACTCGGAAGTCAAGACTCGGAAGATATCAAGACTCGAGAAGATAATCAAGACTCAAAAAGTTATCAAGATTTATTAAAGACTCTTAGAGACTGAATGTTCGGAATGACCAAGAATATCTATCTGAGTACATACAAAAATGAGGAAGACGCACATTTATAAAGAATAAATGTTGCCCAAAATATTTAAATGCAGACAAAAGGAACTAAGACTAAGTGTTGTTTAAGGTTGTCTCATTCAGAGAGATTGACCTAAAAGAGACGTTTTGTTTGTCTACATTCACTGAAGACAAGAACCAATCAGAGAAAGACAACACTGTACCTTACTAACACTGAAAGTGGCAGGGCACTGAACTTTGTCAGTAGTACTATGTTCCAGACTGCAAAAATTGGTGATTGACTACATGGATGCATATTTCCTAAAACATGCTAGGGTGTGTTCAAACCCTAAAAATAGTTGTTCATCAATAACCATAAGAGGAAACTCTTGATACTATCTCTTCCAACAGATATTTTTTCAAAAAGTAACCATTGGAGAAGTTGCCTATAAATACCAGTAACCTTCACCATTGAGAGGTTACAGAAAATCAAAACAACTCAAGAACTCATTCGTATTCTTACAAATTGAAGCACTCGAAAACCCTAGAATTTCCCAAGTGTTTCACATTGAAGAGAACTCATTCACTAAGCTTAGATTTGATAGATATATTCAAAGCTTAGTAGAGATATCATAGCCATTGCATTTGTACTTATTGTAAAAGGATATCTCACCCTAGTTGGAAACCAACCAAACCCAAACCCTTTGAGAAGGTAGTTTGACTGTGTGTGAATAGTTGATGAGTAAGAGTTGTAAAGAGTGAGTAAGCTGCAGTTGAGTTTAGCCAGAAAGCTCTAGAGGAGAAGTTAGTAAGCTACTTGTGGTAGTCTGAAAACTTGTGTGTGTTGAGTTTGTAAGCTGCAGTGAGTCAGCCAGAAAACTCAAGGTAGAAAAGTTAGAAAGTCAGAAGTGAGTCACTGAAAGCTTTAGAAGAAGTGTGTTAAGGAATTTCTCTGGAGATCAGAGAGAGTGGACGTAGGAGCTTGAGTCTCTGAACCACTATAATTGCTGTGTTATTTACTTTCATCATCTTGCATACTATCTGCCACGCGATATTTTCACTAAAAGCATATTGATTTTCCTGACATTAAGTTGGAAACAATCCACTGAACTTGCATTAAACTTGATCATAGCCTTAACAACTGTTTTACTAAGGAAGAGATTTTCAGCAAGATAAAACGAGTATAAACTTAGGGCCAACCATTCCGCACTCTTGATTAGCTAGAATAGATAGTTACCTAAACCGAATTAACTCTCTACCGAGTATTCAAGAAATAATTATCCGATCTAAGCTTCTCGGGATCTCCGATAAAACTCAGGATCGGTTGAAATTAACCGAAGCTTAAAGCATTTCAGATCATTTTCTCTGTAGACTTTGACTCAGGGCGATTTGTGCTTCTCAGGACATAATTCTCAAGACATCCTGACCCATCTGATCCAAAGAAGAAAAGTTTTAAAAATCACTGTACACGTGTATTCCTCCCCCCTCCATACACGTGTGAGACTCATTTTCACCGGGACCAACAACCTCCATCGATGAACATTCGATTCAACTTCTGCTCTCGAGTATAGTCGCTTACAAACAACGGGCAATTGTGAGGTTGTGAGCCGAGTAGAAAGTCATCTTCAGTGAAAGCCATCGCCAAGGCACACTAGTAATCTTCATCAAAAAGCTTCTCTCCGGATATAAAAACTTCATCTTTCTCACCACCCACTGTATGACATGAAATGATATCACATCCACCATCTGGATCGTCTTCAACGGTGATCATGTTCACCTCTGATTCATTTTCCAAGATGATTTGAATTGGATGACCCACGAACCTGTGATACTTGCAGTAATTTGGGTCATTTGACGTTCAACTTCTTCTGGTCGCTTCATTTCTGGCAAGTCGATGAGCTTTTTCTTTATCAAGTCATCGAATATCCCCAAAACGTCAGAGTCTAGGAATGGGTATTCCCTCTGTTGCATTTCTTTCAAGGTTCTTCTTCTTTGCCCCCCTTCTTGGACGATATCCTTTTTCTTATCGGCCCTATCTTCCCGACTTCTTTGATATGTGGCATTCCTTGCATTCGTCTGCATAGACTCTTTGTTTGGAGTCTTGACAAAGATTCTGCCCCATTTCTTTAATTCTTTCTTATCTTTGAACCTTTGAGGTTCTTGAATTGGTGGCCCGTCGGCTCCGGTTGCAGTCATGCTTAGCTCCATGTCGTGAGCTCTTGTGGCTAACTCTTCGAAGGTCCTTGGTCGTATTCCTTGAAGAATGTAGCGGAGACCCCATTGCATGCCTTGGATGACATTTCAATTTCAGAAGTCTCAGATAGCCGGTCTTTGCAGTTCAAGCTCAAATTTCTCCATCGATTAATATAATCGATCACGGGCTCCTCTTTCCATTAGCGAGTGTTGGTTAGTTCAATCATGTTAACCGTTCTCCTTGTGCTGTAGAAGCGATTCAAGAATTCTTGCTCCATCTGGTCCCAGCTATCGATGGTGTTTGCCTCTAAGTCGATGTACCAGTCGAAGGCATTTCCTTTCAACGATTGTACGAACCGCTTGGCCAAGTGGTCGCCATAAGTCCCGACATTGTTGAACGTTTCAACAAAATGAGCCACGTGCTGCTTAGGATTTCCTTTGCCGTCGAATTGTTGGAATTTTGGAGGTTGATATCCAGCTGGCATATTCAAGCCATCGATCCTCTTAGTGTACGACTTGGCGTAGGTGAAAGATGATTTGGAACCTTCTTCGTATCGCCCTTTTACTGTTCCCAAGATGAACTCCTTGAGCTGGCGCATATCGATTCCTCCATCCGAAGAAACTAGTATCTCTTTCTTTGTCTGCTCATTTTCTTGATGCTTGGTTGAATTTTCATCACATTCTTGATCTTCAACCTTCTTTTCATTTGAGTGGCTTGCATCACCACCATTCGTTTTGTTCATTAAAAGGGCTATCTGGGAGTCCTGACTTTGGACTTTCGTTGCAAGTCCTTCAATGACTTTGGTCAAGTTGGCGAGTTGTTCTTCAATAGTGGTAGCATCCGCCATCATAACTGAAGTTGCACTTGAGTTTGAAGAGGATCTTGACAAGGATCGAGGAGTTGAGTCCCTTGAGTTATCTTCGTCACTTTCAGCAGTTGGATGAGGCCTGTTCATTGTGGTTCCAACCGAAGGATTGACTCCTGAAGATGTCCCAAAGCTCAATCTTCTGGACATGCTTCGAGTAACAACATTGGCTTCTTCAGTGTTAGAAGGACCGAACTTGATGTAGAGGATCCTACGAGAAGACATGTTGATGACCTTGACGCTTTTCTTTGAAAGAGAAGAGATTAGAGGTAGAGATGTCCCACCGGGCGTGCCAAATTTGTAAACATAAATTTTGTGAATTAAAATATAAAACACGGAAATGAAATTACAAGTTGAATTTCTTTAAATTTGAAGCTGGAATATTGTGGATTGCGATCTCTAATTTAATTCCTCTGATTCTTCCCTTCGAACGTTGACTTTGACTCGGATGACTTTCAAAGAAATCCTCGCCTCGATCTTGCCTGGGGTTGAATTTGTGAATTTGGAACGTCGATTCAAGGACTGAATGTCTTGTTTTGATTCGAACGTAGCCTTTGAAGATTTTCTAGACGAACGTCTTTGAACTTGATGATGAACGTCTTTGAATCTTCGAGAGTCTGGAATGAAGATCTTCGAATCTTTGAGAAAGAGAAACATCTGACGGAGGGCTTAGCAAATTTTGATCTCTGATCGGATGTCATTTCCGGATGACTTGCACGAAGAACGCTTGTGAATCTTCAAGAAGCTTTAAGAAGAAACGTCTGATCGGAGGGCTTAGCAGCTTGATCTCTGATTGAATGCCATTTCTGGAGGACTTGCACGAAGAACGGTTGAAGCCGATGAAGAACGTCTTCAAATCTTCATAGAGAATTCTGAAGTCTTGAATCTTCAGTTGCTGTTGTTGCTTTGATGTCTCCGTGTCTGTCTGTGTGTGTTTGAAGTGAATGAGAAAGACCCCTATTTATAGGTGTAGAATAGGGTTTTAGGCTTGGCTTAACAAGCTTTGTCTGGCGGGCCAGAATATTCTAGAATATTCTAGAAATATCTGATGGACTTTTAGAATTTGGGTTGGACTTGATTTGTTTCATTGGACTTTTAGAGGCCCAACTTGGTTTATTGGACTTTTAAAGGCCCAATCTTCACTTATTGGACTTTAGAGGCCCATCTTGATTTATTGGACTTTAGAGACCCAATTCGATTTATTGGACTTTAGAGGTCCAATTCGATTTATTTGGACTTTAAAGGTCCGATTCAATTTATTAGACTTTAGAGGTCCAATTCAATTTATTGGACTTTAGAGGCCAAATTCGATTTATTTGGACTTTAAAGGTCCAATGGTCCAATACAATTTATTGGACCATGTGACTTGAACTGTGTCTAATTAATTTAATGGGTCAATGACACCATTAATTAATTTATTTTGGGAAATGACTTTATTTATATCCCCAATAATAAATTTAATAAACACGTAATTTTCACGTGTCGCTTTTCAATTGGGCGCAATTTTAATTTGCTTACAGGCGTATTGATTAGTTGTGATTCTCACAGAGTGAAAAATATTGTTGTGCTTGAATGGTGTGCTCGAAACGTATAAATGGTGTGCTTGAATGTAAAGTCTTTGAGGATGTAAACATTTAATCTCACTTGTTGGAAACGAAAGCATTTGATGGTGATATTCTGATGAACGTTATTTGTGGCTTGTGATATGGTGTTTGTTTGGACTATTATGTGTGATTGTTTATGATTAAAAGTCTCACTATATACACAAAATTTTCACTTTATCCAAAAAAAATTCACTTTACATATACATAAAATTTTCACTTTATCCAAAAAGAGTTCACTTTACATATAAAAATTTCACTATATATAAAAAAAGTTCACTTTACCTAAAAAAACTCACTACTCTTTAAAAAAAATCACTTTACTTATATAATTTTTATATGATTGTATTACTATGAAATTATTCAGTATACTGCAATTTTTTTTCCATTAAAAAAAGTAAAGAATTTATTTTAAAAAAAGTTGAACAAAAAAGAATATATTTTTAAAGAAAGTGGAAGAATTTATTAATAAATTAATTATTATCATTTAAATCGAAATAATTGAAAGCTTACGAATTTTGAAAAAAAAATCGTGATTCTTATTAATTCCAATTAATTTTGAAATTCTTGAAATCCCAATTAAATCCATACAATGTTCAATTAGCTTTCAATTAATTTGGTCATAATTAAAATATTAATGGTAGCTGTTTAATTATATATAAGAAATAAGTGTTTTATTGAATTTTTGGATTTAAATTTGTGTTGGGTTAAAAATTGGTCAAAATTTAAAAAATGGGTCAAAAGTAGAAAAAATGTACTTTAGTTAAAAAAATCTCACTTCGGATAATAAACGGGACACTGTTCATCGATGGGACATGTATGCAGAAAAAGTCAAAAGGTGGCTGCAGAATTACTATTTATGGGGCGGTTCCAAAGAGGAGTGAGAATAAGAGCAATTTGGTCAATTGTGTTGTCCTTTTGTATTGAAAGTATGTGTAAAAAACATTTTGTATCAAATTGTTATAAAATCTCCCACTTTGTAGTGTAGTGGGATGTTTTTCTCAAAATTGAACAAACAAGAATATATTTAAAAGAAAGTGGAAGAGTTTTTTAATAAATTAATTATTATCATTTA
The DNA here is from genome assembly GCA_037126765.1 of Stenogyne calaminthoides. Classification (NCBI taxonomy): domain Eukaryota; kingdom Viridiplantae; phylum Streptophyta; class Magnoliopsida; order Lamiales; family Lamiaceae; genus Stenogyne; species Stenogyne calaminthoides. Next base: position 11,974,213 of record JBBCBC010000002.1, on the reverse strand, counting down.
AATCGAAATAATTGAAAGCTTACAAATTTTGAAAAAAAAATCGTGATTCTTATTAATTCCAATTAATTTTGAAATTCTTGAAATCCCAATTAAATCCATACAATGTTCAATTAGCTTTCAATTAATTTGGTCATAATTAAAATATTAATGGTAACTGTTTAATTATATATAAGAAAGAAGTGTTTTATTGAATTTTTGGATTTAAATTTGTATTGGGTTAAAAATTGGTCAAAATTAAAAAAATGGGCCAAAAGTAGAAAAAATGTACTTTGGTTAAAAAAATCTCACTTCGGATATTGTTTATATACGGAGCACTGTTCATCGATGGGACGTGTATGCAGAAAAAGTCAAAAGGTGGCTGCAGAATTACTATTTATGGGGCGGTTCCAAAGAGGAGTGAGAATAAGTCAATTGGGTCAATTGTGTTATCCTTTTGTATTGAAATGTATGTGTAAAAAATATTTTGTATCAAATTGTTATAAAATCTCCCACTTTGTAGTGTAGTGGGATGTTTTTCTCAAAATTGAACAAACAAGAATATATTTTTAAAGAAAGTGGAAGAATTTTTTAATAAAATAATTATTATCATTTAAATCGAAATAATTGAAAGCTTACAAATTTTGAAAAAAAAATCGTGATTCTTATTAATTCCAATTAATTTTGAAATTCTTGAAATCCCAATTAAATCCATACAATGTTCAATTAGCTTTCAATTAATTTGGTCATAATTAAAATATTAATGGTAACTGTTCAATTATATATAAGAAAGAAGTGTTTTATTGAATTTTTGGATTTAAATTTGTGTTGGGTTAAAAATTGGTCAAAAGTAGAAAAAATGTATTTTAGTTAAAAAAATCTCACTTCGGATACTGTTTATATACGGGGGCACTGTTCATCGATGGGACATGTATGCAGAAAAAGTCAAAAGGTGGCTACAAAATTACTATTTATGGGGCGGTTCTAAAGAGGAGTGAGAATAAGGGCAATTGAGTCAATTGTGTTGTCTTTTTGTATTGGAATGTATGTGTAAAAAGCATTTTGTATCAAATTGTTATAAAATCTCTCATTTTATAGTGATGTTTTTCTCCCTATTAGTGATTCTTTAATCACATCAATTATAATCACATCAATTAAAGATTCTCAGATCACCACAAATCTTATATGCGTTAATTTCTGTGATGGACATGAATTATATAAGACAAAATTTTACAGTTATAGGTCCCTAAGTTCACTTCTCATATAGTTTGATACACCATTTAGCAGTGAGAGGAATGACTTAGAAGCACCACTCAACCTAGAGTCGATTTCTTGACTGTTTGTGAATCCATAGCAATGGCCGGAGGTAGTTATCTCGATTTAATTTCCGCTGATTTAAGACATGCTAAAGTATGATAAATTTTATGTCCATTTGTTTATTAAATTTCTAACATATTTTTTGTACGATGAGATGTAAAATTTTGTTGTACCATCCTTCATCGCTCTTCCTATTTGATGTACATTGACACTTTTATAGATTAAAAAACTGAAGGTAATATCTTAATCTCCCCTCGTATGGATGATGTTCATTAAAAAAAAAGATTGAAAAAATATAATTGAGAGTAGAATGAACTACTTAAAAATTACATTGAACTTTTAAAAGTATATGTGGTTTGATGGTCATTGTCAATATGAGGATCTTATTATTCAATATGAGGATATGATTGGATAGAACCAATTTGTTTTTCCGGCTATTAAAGAATCCCTAGATCTCTCTTTCCTTCACCTCTTTTTTTTTTCCAGTCAATATTGTCAAAGATTGTAATTCATTTCGATAACCATGACCAATTACTTTTGACGGAGATACTCTTAACGTGTTTTCAATTCAACACTTGAATATTTGTTCTTATATTACAGATTATGAAAATTATCATATTTTCAAAATATTTTTAGACTTTATCTTAGAAATTTTCTTTGGTAGTTAAAGAAGCCCAATATCCATTTTAGAATTGGTCCATCCCATATTCATCATCATCGTTGGCTCGACTTAAAGTTTGGCTTAACTGTCGCCTATTATGCACAAATTCTCCTAAAAACATCATAATGAAGTATCGGTTGCACTCGCCTTCTATGTCGGTGTGATTCTCGTAAAATTCATTAATCCGACTGCCACGTACCTAGTGAATCCTTAAATAATAATGAAATTAACGGATACTCGAATCCGGTGTGCGAAAGTTTTGAATTCACTTTGTGAATGACTAGACATGGCCATGTGTTCTTTAGATTAGTCTACATGTGTTATTTCAGTTGAATTTTACTATGTAATGTAATTAAAATTGACAATGCAATGCGACACTTGTATTAGATTAAACACAAACTCTCCTGTAAAACTTGTTCATAATATGAAATTGATAGAATTATATTATGAACTAATACAATTACCCTTATAAACTAATAAGCATACCATTTAATGCTATGATATTAGTTTATAAGTGTAATGTTAATAGTATTAGTTGATAAATGTTATAGTATTAATTTATAAATGTAATTGTATAAATTTCGTATTGTGAACAAGTTTTACCAGAGACTTACTCTATAGATCAAATCCCCTATTATAACTTATGTATTGGGATGATAACATTTGAATTGTAGTTTTATTGCTTAATTAGATTAAATTATTGAAAATATTTGTTTTGGTTGATAAAAAAAATGTAAATTACATACATTTGATTTATGAATTTTTTTTTTTTTTATATATTTTACAGGTATTATATATAATAAAATATAAATAAATAGACATATGTTTAGCGAATCACATCCTAAATTATGAAATCGTATGGCACTCGCACCCGCACTCCTACACCCGTACAACATAGACTATCGCTCTCCCTCTCTCTTAAGTAACCATTATGTAGAAAAGTATGATGCACTATTTGAATTAACCAGAGTAAATACATAGACTTTCGAAGTTAGGTATTCTAATTTCTAGATTGATTTATAAGATATTTGGGAGTGGTAAGGAGAATTGAAAAGTTGGCACAGATTCAACGAGTTGAGTTTCCTCATTTTTAGATTGACTGAATCAAATATTTGGGAGAGGCAACGATCCATTGGGTGAAAGATTTCCTTCAGTCCAGTGTATTTGTAACACCCCAAAATCAATGTGTGAATTATTAAGATATATACACATTAATTATAATAAATTATTTGTTACGTTATAATTTAAAAGTAAATAATTTAACTCCTTTTCTTTAATTTCTTAAAACTAAATATTTTTTTAGTTAAAGTATTACGACCATAATAAGAGATGTTAATAAATATACAACACTAGCCTACCTACCGTGTACAGTATTAGTTTGAACTTTAAAGGTATCTTTCCAACTAAGATTTATAAGTGTGCATATATATGTTATATACATATTAGCAAGTTGGGTGGCCTCTTATTACATATAATAATAATAAAACTAATTAAATAAAAACAAAAAATTAGAAAAGCTTCAAGCATAAGTTAGTGAGGCGGTGGTGACTAATTGTTAAGATAAGTCTTCAATATTATATTATTTTTCAAAACAAAAACAAAGATAGAGGAGAAGGGTTTAGTTGCGCTGGAGCTCGAAACTTCGAGGAAGAAACACAGACAGACGAATCAATTCACTCCCCTGTAGATTCAAGGCGTCATCTCTAGTATGGTAATTAGTTGTTCTTCTTTACTAATAGATCTTTATAAATATAGAACAAGAAAAGAAGGATAATTGTTGGATATTCATATATATATATGCACATAGGCGTATATATTAGTATACTTGGGGGTTTTAATTATTCAGTAAGTATACATATAAATACATGTTTTTATAATTATTATTCTACAATAAACCTTCGTTGTAGTAATTTCAGTCCCTAGACTCTATATATGCAAAATAATAAAATATTTCCTATAATTAATAATTGGTTTTCAGAACTTCCACAACTTTGGATATCCCTCGGTTAATTAGTATGTTTTAAGGGCTTGTTATAAGATTATCCAGGTTATGTAATATTTTGTAGGATTTGGAACAGAACTTGAGACTCTTTGGACTAGCTAAATCAGGGGTGACGAAGTTTGAGGATAATAAGGGGTATTGCATTGCATCATCTGTTGCAACTCTATCTTTTAAGGTGAGGGCAATTTCCACTTTTCACTGGGTGAAACATTCCAAGTTATGATTGCTATGTTAAGATGTTTTACGTGAAAGATGAATGCCATGAATATGCGAACTCATGACTATTATGTAATGTGTGTTAATACTAAGTCGGGTGATGCCCGTTATGCCAAGTTGGGTGATGCCCGTGAATCTAATTATATATATGTACCAAGCCGGGTGATGCCCGTGGATCTAATTATATATATACCAAGCCGGGTAATGGCCCGTACATTGGGTCGAGGTTGACACAGGCCGCTGGGTGACCAGTGAGTGCCAGTATCTCTCCCTGATGTTGCATGTTTTCATGAGTTACATTTGAATGTTATTTATTGATTACATATGTCTTTCAACAATGCGATCATTGATGTTTCCCTCATTGAGTGTATTTCAAACATTCATTCCCCCACAGTTTTATTTTACAGGTTGAAAGAGCTTGGGCAAGGCATGACGAGGAGGCGGACGCAAGTAATTTATGACAAATGTAGTAATGTTTTAAGATACGAGTCTTGCGCTGTAATTTTCAATGATTTGTCTTGTAATAATCTCCTTTAATTAAGTTATCATGCCAATTTGGGAACGCCTCGGCTCATTTGTGTGGTAATTTTAAATTTGGGGCATTACAATATTTTATCACTCTCGCAATTCATCACACTATGGCTGAAGAATGTACTCGTTCTTGGCTACCATAAACACACATAGGTCAAATACAAAATTAAGAATTGCGAGAAGACTTCCTGGGAAAAAATTTAAGTTACCCGCAGGTGGATGACCCGCCTAGTCAACTAAGTAATTTATTTGAAAAGTTTAATTAGTGCACGGAATTTCATTTGCAGTAAATATAAAAATAGACAAGTTAATAAATGAAGCATGTAATGTTTTATGGCATCAAACCATCATTTATTACCAAAGGTCCATAATTACACTTTTATTTTATTTATTTTCACTTTCTATGACTAAATATACATATCAATATTAATATCTTTAAACTTTCTAAAGAAAAATTAATTCTTTGACATATGATGTAAAAAAATCACGTGTACATATTTTAACTACAAATAAGTCCATAATTTGAGGGAATTACTTTAAATTGTTTGTTCTAATGTTCTATTCAATAAACACATAAAAACGATTTAATATTTTTTTTATCGGAAAAATGATGATTCGAATTAATGACCTCACGACATAAATAGTGATGCTTCACTTGAGCTAATTTCACTTCGTCATAATTTTCTTTAATATATAAAATCAATAAACCTTAACCCAAAAAATTAGATAGTGCTCAATAAAAAAAAATCCAAAATAAATGTGAGGTAGCTTATTTCGCCTTTTTTTTAAGCATACAAAGAAGTTAAGTAATAGAAAATTTTAAAATTTTCAGAGTAGTTCGGTTATAATATTGAAATTGAATTAAATTCATATAACAAGACAATTCGTGTTGTTAACTCAATATATTACTACGTCATTATGAGTTTTACTTGGATAATAATTTTATGAAACAAAACTTAGATAATATTTAGATATGAATAAATATAGTAGTGCGCGAGTCCATTGCACTTGATATCGTAAACCACAAACTCTATCACACCACTCTAAATTAATAGTTATTCTATGCTTATCCAATTAGATTTATTATTAACTACCTTTCAATATTTTATGAATTTACAATTTTAATTAATGTGAAATTTCAAATAATCTTACATAAATGTTTCCTCCATCATATTTTACTTAATGTTAATTTTTTTTTTTAAAAAAAAAATTGTCCCAAATTGCACTAAATTTTCATAAAATATAAGAAAATTAAGTGTGAAGTTCGATTCACGTGAACTTTCTTTTTCGAGTGATGTTGTTATTTATACATACTAATATTGCTAAGCAAATGAAGTGTCACTATCACTATTTATCAAGTGATTTTTAAAAAATAATACTTCATGTTCATAACAATACTAGTGCATATACATAGTAACACTTTATATACACAACAATCATACTAATATTGTTAAGAAAATGAAGTATAACTATCACTATTTATCAAGTGATTTTTAAAAAATAATACTTCATGCTCATAACAATACTAGTGCATATATATAGTAACACTTTATATGCACAACAATGATACTTGAAAAAAAATAAAAAATAAAGTTGAATTGGATTCACATGAGGTCGTCAACTTTGCCTATAGACATTCATAAATTACATAAAATGGTTTAAAAGTTGATATACTATATAAGTTGAATAGTATTTGGAATCATCATTTATATATTTAGACTAATTCCAAGTAATTCGCTTCTAAAAAACTAAACAATAAAATAAAAAACTATTAATCTATAAGTTAATTTTTAAACTAAGTAGTAAAATAAATTAGTTATAGTTCTAATAATATGTATAAACATCATTATTTTATTACTCAAAAGACCACCATTTGCGTTTAAAATAAGACTACACTATAATGCTTAAAAATTTAGTGGGTAAGTTTTAAGAAACTTGATTAAATAGTCAGGAATGCTAAATAATTTTAGATATAGAGGAGATGATTATAAAACAAAATATTAATTGCATCTTAAATAGGGGGAGTGTTTCAAGAAAGAATTAAGTAAAGGATAATAAAGTTGGTATAGAAAAATAATACTGTAATTAATATTTCTTTTTATTTTAGTTTCTAATTATTTATTTTTATTGAGTGGGTAGATTACTCGGTGGGTAGATGTAATATTCTCCGACTTTCTGTGTTGGTATTTAATTTTCAATTTTTTATTGGAATTGTTTACATGATATTCGGGTCAAGTCATGACAATTACAAAGTTTTTGGAGTCAAGTCAAACTTATTTTGCACTCAATGATTTGTGTCACATTTTCCGAGAGTGCAATCAGACAGAAGATCACTTTGCTAAGTGATATACTTTAGAATTTTGGATTGATAGATGTCCATACTTCACTAATTTCCAGTTATATCTCGATATGTCTAAGGATTTTTTTAGAATTATTCGTTAATTTTCTTTTTAGGAGAATTTTCTTTTTCACTTGACTAGGGTTTTGCTTAAGGATGATTTTACCTTAACAATGTGTTTAATGGAGCTCTAGCCTCTGAATTATTCTTTGATCTTATGGCTTTTTATGATTTTTTTTTCTTTTCCTTTATACATCATTCACTCGGTTTACATAGGGTATTATTTTGGTGAGGATCAAGCATCCAAATTTAAGCATGACGATTAAATTAGTTTTAACATACATTTATTAATTAATTAGTATTAAATAATCTTATATTATTATAATAGGAGGATGCTGGAACCCTCCTTCTTTTGGCACGTGTCATAATTCTATGTGTAATATAGTCCTGAAATTGGTAATAGCCTATTCAGCTTCAAAACTTGTCTTTCATTCCTCCACTTGAACATACCGCTCCGCCTCTGCCTTGGTCTATAATCAATCGTTGCCATAATGATTACAATCGTTCGTCGTATCTGCTTAAGATGCCGCCACCAATTCCGTACAGACTCATAATCAACAGAGCACACGTGCCTTGAGCTGCCTCAACAAGTCAGATCCACCGCTGGTGTGTACAGACCGGCCACACGCTTCTCTTTCTTTCTACCCTCACAACAATCGGGTAAGCACTCACGATTCCTCTATCACTGCGTCCGCTTTAGTGTTTCCTCTGATGTTTTGTGTGTATATCGTGTTTGTGTTTCTTTATAATTGACATGTATAAGACATCAAATCTGTTTTTTTTTTAACAATTTAAACCTTTTGTAGTTTATTTTTAAATTGTTGTGTTATAGTTACTAAGCTTTATATATTACAACAAATAATGGGTGAAAGTTTCAATCTTTTTTTATTGTCATTGTTTTTTTATTATTATGAAACCGTATAATATGGAGTTTGTTAAACTTCAATTAATATTTTAATAAAAAGACTTGCAATTATCTGTTTTGGAATGCCTCTAATATTTTTATAGATTTGTATACTGATTGCTCCTGTTAGATTCATGGAAGTGGAAAAATTGATGTTCTGTTATTTACAAATAGGTACCAGCCCTATACAAATTGATCAAGTGAAGGAGTGAACAGAGCTCCACCATGAAGGAGGTAGTGTCGAACTATCCTGTTTCTTTCTTTTCGCTTCATCTGATTCTGATACGCATATACTTTACAATTTTATTATTGTATTTGTGCATAGGCAAAGAACAGGGTGTCCTCCTTAGTCTCTATTAAAAGGTAATAAATGGTTTCCCATATATTATACACTTTATGTAGCATAATTTGGAAAATAACATAAACACTACTCCCCCGTCCTAATTTAGATTGACCAATTTTTGTAAATAGGTGTCCTAATTTAGATTGACCATTTCTTAAAATGAAAATAAAACAACTTTCTTTACAAAACAATACCCCTTACAAACAACACTTATTTACATTACATGTCACTCTACTACACACACTAAATCCACTTTACATCATTTAATGAGAAGACGAACAAGAAAAGAAGCCGCAACGACCTCAATCCAAGAATGGGACCGGAACCTGAAGAGTTTCTACTCGAGGCTGAGATAGACGATCCCCGTCAAGATGGCCCAAGGGCCATCCCCGGGGAAGAGCTCGAGAAAGTCAAAGTAGACCCAGCTCGGGCAGATCTAGAAGTCATCTTAGGCTCCAAGATACCAGGCGACCTGAAGGGGAAGTCATCGACTTTCTCAAAAAGAACTTGGATATTTTTGCATGGTCACACAAGGATATGATAGGTATTGATCCAGAAGTCGCATGCCATCAGTTACATATCGATCCAACTCGGAGGCCGATAGCCCAAAAAAGGCGGAAATTCGGCCCAAAAAAATATGCAACACTTACTGAAGAAGTGAAGAAGTTGTTGGATAACGACCTGATTATGCAGGCCGACCAGCCACAATGGGTGGCCAATGCGGTGTTGGTGAAAAAATCAAACGGAACCTGGCGGCTTTGCATTGACTTTACCGATCTCAACGAGGCTTGTCCAAAGGATTTCTTCCCCATGCCTCACATCGACCACCTGATAGACAACACAGCTGGTCATGAAATGATGTCGTTAATGGACACCTTTGCAGGCTATCATTAGATAGCCATGCACGAACCAAATCGGCAACATACCTCATTCTTGACAGAGAAGAACCTCTACTGCTGGAAGAGAATGCCATTTGGCTTAAAGAACATGAGGGCTACGTATCAAAGATTGGTCAACCACATGTTTGCCGATCAAATTGGCAAGTCTGTGGAAATTTATGTAGATGACATAGTCGTCAAGAGCCTGAAGAAGGATGATCACCTCACCCACCTTACACAAACCTTCGATATCCTAAGGAAGTTCAACACGAGGCTCAATCCCAAAAAGTGCAATTTTGGAGTTGAGTCGGGAAAATTCCTGGGGCATTTGGTCAGCAAGCGAGGAATAGAGACGAATCCAACAAAGGTCAAGGCCATTCTGGATATGGGAGCACCTCGAAGCGTGAAAGAAGTACAAAAACTTACAGGTTGCCTGGCCGCCTTGAATAGGTTCATCTCCCGAATGGGGGATAAATGCAAGCCAATTTTCGACATGATTCGAAAGAAATCGAAGTTCAAATGGACACCAGAAAGCCAGGAAGCTTTCGATAAAATCAAAGTTTATCTGGCAGATGTGAGCATTCTATCCAAACCTGTCCCGGGGGAAAAACTTTTTCTATATCTTGCGGCTTCAGAATCCGCTTTAAGTGCAGTGCTCGTTAGGGCAGAAGGTCAGAGTCATTTTCCTATCTACTTCGTCAGCCAAACGCTGAACGAGACTTAGCAGCGTTATCCATTACTGAAAAAATTGGCATATTGGTAAGTAATAAATTATGCATGTTTTTTGTTGGGAAATTTTGTAGTTAGTTTTGATGGAAGTTCCAAAACAGTTGGTAATAGGATCAGTCAAACCTGTTAGCTGACTGATGACTTAGAATCACGATAAGATGACCAGCTGAGTTGTATAGACAACTGATGTAAAAGATAGATCAGAAGACAAGTCAAGTTAGAAGATCAGAAGATCAGAAGACAAGTCAGATCAGAAGATCAGACAAGACAAGCCAGAAGATCAGACAAACCAGAAGATCAGATAGTCAGATGATCAGGTGAAGCCGGAGAATCAGAAGACCTGAAGATCAGATGACTACCAGAAGATCAAGACCAGAAGACCTACATCAGTTGAGTCTGCTAGTTGAGCTAAGACAACTTGCATCAGAAGACTCTATCAGGTAGACTGATCAGTTTTATCTGATCAGGTCAGCTCACACCAGGTGTCAACTGATGTTGCACCAGATCATACGTTGTCAATCAGACAAGAAGAATGTCAACCTTAGTTGGTAGAACAAACACTGAATAAGTGTACTTGTTAACCAATGAGAACGAGACACGTACGTACGGAGCTGACAATGCAGGATTCGGCGCTGCACAGTCAAATGGCTAGAAAGGACAAACATATATGCTTTCGGCCATGTCGTTCCTGAAGCACGTCACATCAAGCCTGCAAACTACCAAAAATAGCCTGAAATTCAAATTGCTCTCCAATGGCTATTTGATTTCAAGGTTTATAAATATGGGATCAATCTTCATAGTGAAGACACGAAAATTATCATCAAGCTCAAGCACAAGCAATTTCCGCACGAAAAACACAAATTTGAAGAATATTTATAAGTGTTCATCCCATTGTTTAGCATAGAAATCTTATCCTTTAGCTTTAGGCTACATAAATACTACGATAGATTTCCAGTTGGAACAACAACAAATCTTATACCCAAACCCAAAAGTTAGGTTAAGTTTGTTTTGCAAGATTTCAGACTAGGGTTTCTAGTTTCTGATTTCTGGGATTGGTTGAGTGAGAACTCTTGAAACATCTCTTGGTTGTACTGTGTTGGACTAACACATTAAACTAAGTCCAAGTTGGTTAAGTTGGTGCCCCTGCTAATATGAAAGAGTGGATGTAGGACTGGTTGTCCGAACCACTATAAAAATCTTGTGTGCTTATCTGATTTACTTGCTTTACACTACAACACACTACTTCATTTGATATTGCATACATATTCTGAGTCTGGATCAGTTTTGCATCAAGCAACTGATCTGATCAGCTTGACACTTTGTCATCTGATTGAAAACAGATAAACAGAAATCTTATTTATCAAAACTGGTTTTTCACACGGGTTAAAACTTGCTTCCGCACATCAGTTAAACTGATAGACACTGAACTGATCTCCCATCAGGCGATCAGTAAGTTGGATATCAGTCCAAACTGATTCACACGCACTCTGATCAGGCAACCTACTATCACACCTGATCTTGCGCGAAAAAAATTTCAGAAGTCTATTCACCCCTCCCCTCTAGACTTCTGCCCTCACGAAAACCCGTTCGGGACCTACATTTTTAATATATTAGAGTGCAATTTATGGACTCGTTTGTATTAAGATGTCATGATTAATTACTTATGTGATTTTTGATGATATTATTCCGCACATGATCGATTCTTGTATTTTTGGGTGTATTTAGGTGTTTCTTGTGGATTATTAATTTTGGAGTAAGAAGCTCATGCAATAGTGAGTATTTTTGGGCCAGATTTGTGTTGCACGAAGCCTAGATTCTAAAAGTTGGGAAAGGAAGAAATATTTAAACGTGAAGATTGAGGAAGATTCGCACATATTTTTGATTGGTTCTAGAGGATTTGGGCGAGGGTTTATTTTGAGGAGATAATTGAGTTCATGCATGCACGTGTCTATTAAGAGGTTAATTTTAGGAGATTCACGAAAATACTAATATGGAAGATTAGGAAAAGATTCATTAATATCTTTTGGCATATATAAGATATATGGTGATCAGATTAGGCGGTGGATTGGCCTTAAGGAATTAAAGGCAATGACATATATATGTATGTATTTATTAACACGTCCAGAAGCAGAATTCGGAGAACACCAATCGGGGCGCACGCTGCGATGGGAGAGACAGGAGACGCAAGGAAGATGCCCGTACTCATGTTTAATTAGTACTTTTATTTCAATTCCAGGGATTTTTGAATCCGTGCTTAACTTTGATGTTTTGATTCAAGACATTTATGATATTTGTTTTTTTGGATTGTTTAATTTATCTGATTTAAATTCTTGCGTATTGGAATTAATTAATTTAGATTGATCGCCTAGGTTAATTGTTTTAATATGCCTGTTAATTCTAAGCACATAATCCGTAATTGTTATGTGTGGTGACAATTGGTAACAACTAGTGGTTCACTAGGGTAAATTAAACCAAGTTCTTTCGGGTCGAGCTAGCGTACCTGGGAATTTGTTTGCTCTCTATCCTAATTCGTAATGCTTCTACTAGGTTAAATCTATGGGCATACCTAGACTGCTTAGTTAGAAAGGTTCTCTTGAAGAGACGTCTTTTCAATTGAATATAATTAAGGGATAGGATCGGGAAATCGAAGCGTTTTGATCCCCGAGGGGCATTAATTCTAAAAATAATTAGAATAAACATTGAGGTTGATTTATCGTGTTAAGCCGGGGGATGGATGAACTGTGAATTGGAATGCCTTTTTATTATTTAATTTTCTTAATTAATTTAATTGTTGATTTCTTAGTGATTTATTATTTTAATAGTGGGAATAATGTTTTTTAAGGACAATAACTTTGGGGGTTGTGTTTTAACGATAATAATTTTAAAGGCTTGGAAATATAGGACAATATGTTTTATAACTTGTAAATATAGGACAACATGTTTTAAAAATATGTAAATGTAGGACAATTGAGCCCGAATCTCTCAGCCCAATTTTGGCTTATTCGGGCTAAATTGTCCTACATTTACAGATTCTAAATCATATTGTCCTATTTTTACATATTTTAAAACATGTTGTCCTACATTTCCAAATCAGTAAAATTATTGTCCTTAAAACACAACCCCCTAAAGTTATTGTCCTAGAAAAACATTTTTCCCTTTTAATAGTAGTTATAAAATTCCTTTTAAAAACCCCCCTTTTGTGTCGCGTGTTTGTCTTCATAAATTCATACAATTATCATATTAATTATTCTACGTTCCCTGTGGATCGACCCCTTACTTGCCACTACTACGAGTTAGTAGGGTAGATTTGGGTATTTATTTTTGTCGCACCTCGACAGTGCGTTCAAATTTTTGGCGCCGCTGCCGGGGAACGATTTGAATAATTTTTGTACTTTTTGTGTGTGATTTGTGGGGGCTGATTTTTTTATTATTATTTTTTCAAGTATTTTAGTGTCTTAGTTGTTAATTTCTCTCTTCCGTAACCCCCGTTATTTCGTGTGTCACTGCAACTTTTCTGCAATTTTGACACGGGGTAACCCAGTGTCACAGTAGCAGTGAAATTTTTGCAATCCCTTTTTGGTTGTCTTCTTCATGTGTCTGTCTCAATTTTGTTGCAGGCTCTCCAGTGCTTGAAGTGGCTGAGAATTGTGGATTACTTGTAGTGCCTACACTCTCCAATTTATCTGGTGATACCCTTTCTCTTATCTTGTACGCATATTTATTTTTGTTGCTTGTGGACAAGCAACATATTAAGTGCGGGGGGACGACACATTGGTATATTTTTGGTTGTGCATGGAGAAGTTAAGTCGCAATGATGAGTCGATCGTTATTTTTTTTATTTTTTTTAAAGTATGTGATATTATTGTTTTGTGGTAAATTGTGGAGTTCTGGTTAAATTTGCTTTGTTTGATGCATGCGGATGTTGTGAGTAGATGAAGGTTTCATGAGAGGGTCCTTTTGAGTTTATGATAGTAAATTGGTGAATTGATGAGTTATGTTCCTAAGTTGTGCTTTGACTCCGTACATTAATAGTCTAATTAGGTTGCTTTGATAGATGATGCATTTGTGGTGTACCCCTTAAGGTTGGAAAAAAATAAAATAATGTGGTTAGGAGAAAAAGGAGTTTAGCTGAAGAATTGTGTAACAAACAAAAAGCCGGTACAGCTGCCCATTTATAGGGGCTTGAAAAAAAAAAGAGAAAAATAGAAAGAAAAATTCGACCTAAAACCTAACGATGGAGTGAATTTACGGTTTTTCTTTGGAAAATAAAAATTAAAAGGTGCTGAGACAGCTGCCTACTTTCGGGGGTTTGAACGTTTCAGAGTCGGAAACAATTAGGGTTAAAACCCGACAAGTAGAGTGGTGCTGCAGACCTTAGAAAAAAATAATAACAAGGAGATAGGGGGTAAACTAGGATGTAGAGTTTGTTGAAGCTACCTATTTTAGATGAAGTGTATAGTAAGGGGGTCGAAGTATGGTAAGGGGCTTAACGAGTCAATCAGTTGAGGATCTACCCAAAATAATTTTGGGAACTTGAGTGAAAATCTTCAAAAGTTCACGATTTCTAATTGTGTTGATCATAGTCCGGAACTCCATGAGTTGCTACTTTGTTTTGGTATCACGTTCTGTGTGTAGAAGGGACCTGAGCGAATTTCTTAGCTTCTCCGTTGTTACTCTTTTGGGTGTTGTTTTTACTTGAGGACAAACAAAAGTTTAAGTGTGGGGGTATTTGGTAAGTAATAAATTATGCATGTTTTTAATATATTAGAGTGCAATTTATTGGACTCGTTTGTATTAAGATGACATGATTAATTACTTATGTGATTTTTGATGATATTATTCCACACTTGATCGATTCTTGTATATTTGGGTGTATTTAGGTGTTTCTTGTGGATTATTATTTTGGAGTAAGAAGCTCATGCAAGAGTGAGTATTTTTGGGCCAGATTTTTGTGGCAAGAAGCCTAGATTCTAAAAGTTGGGAAAGGAAGAAATATTTACACGTGAAGATTGAGGAAGATTCGCACATATTTTTGATTGGTTCTAGAGGATTTGAGCGAGGGTTTATTTTGAAGAGATAATTGAGTTCATGCATGCACGTGTCTATTAAGAGGTTTATTTTAGGAGATTCACGAAAATATTAATATGGAAGATTAGGAAAAGATTCATTAATATCTTTTGGCATATATAAGATATATGGTGATCAGATTAGGCGGTGGATTGGCCTTAAGGAATTAAAGGCAATGACATATATATATGTATGTATTTATTAACACGTCCAGAATAGGGGTGGATGGTACGGCGTACCAAAAATTTTCTCGCCATACCGTTACCGTACCGAAATTTTCAATACCGAAAAATTTCATACCGTTGTCGTACCGAAAATTCGGTATACCGAATTTTTCGGTATGCCGATATTACATACCGATACCGTACCGTACCGAAATTTCAATATATACCATTATATCGAAATATTTTCGGTATACCGGAAATATTTTCGGTATACCGGTATATTTTTTCGGTATACCGGAAATTTTTTTTATAATGAAAAATATTTATATCGAAATTTTCTATATTTTCATATTCGTTATCGCACCGAAATTTTCTATATTTTCAGATCAAAAATTTCGGTATACCGAAATTTTTTATAAAATCGATATTTTTCGGTACGGTAAGTGCGGTATACCGGTATTTTCGGTATTTCCTCCACCCCTAGTCCAGAAGCAGAATTCGGAGAACACCAATCGGGGCGCACACTGCGATAGGAGAGACAGGAGACGCAAGGAAGAAGCCCGTAACCATGTTTAGTTAGTACTTTTATTTCAATTCCAGGGATTTTTGAACCCGTGCTTAACTTTGATATTTTGATTCAAGACGTTTATGATATTTATTTTTTTGGATTGTTTAATTTATCTGGTTTAAATTCTTGCGTATTGGAATTTATTAATTTAGATTGACCGCCTAGGTTAATTGTTTTAATATGACTGTTAGTTCTAAGCACATAATCCGTAATTGTTATGTGTGGTGACAATTGGTAACAACTAGTGGTTCACTAGGGCAAATTAAACCAAGTTCTTTCGGGTCGAGCTAGCGTACCTGAGAATTATTTTGCTCTCTATCCTAATTCGTAATGCTTCTACTAGGTTAAATCTATGGTCGTACCTAGACTGCTTAGTTAGAAAGGTTCTCTTGAAGAGATGTCTTTTCAATTGAATATAATTAAGGGATAGGATCGGGAAATCGAAGCGTTTTGATCCCCGAGGGGCATTAATTCTAAAAACAATTAGAATAAACGTTGAGGTTGATTTATCGTGTTAAGCCGGGGGATGGATGAACTGCGAATTGGAATGACTTTTTATTATAAATTTTTCTTAATTAATTTAATTGTTGGTTTCTTAGTAATTTATTATTTTAATAGTAGTTATAATTTTCCTTTAAAAAACCCCCTTTTGTGTCGCGTGTTTATCTTCATAAATTCATACAATTAACATATTAATTATTCTACGTTCCCTGTGGATCTACCCCTTACTTGCCACTACTACGAGTTAGTAGGGTAGATTTTGGTATTTATTTTTGTCGCACCTCGACAGTGCGGTCACATATGCACCAGTCATGGGTGTGAGGAATTTAAGACCGTACTTTTTTTACCACCAAGTCAATGTTCTTACTTCCTTGCCTCTAAGGAACGTGATTCACCGACCTGATATGACATGTCGATGCCTCAAGTGGGCTATTGAGGTCAGGCAATACGGAGTAATGTACGCACCTCTACCTGTAATTAAAGCTCAGGCGTTAGCCAATTTCATCGTCGAACTTTCCTTCTCTTCAAAGGCCGACACTTCAGCCAACCCACCTTGGCAGTTGTTCGTAGATGGGTCAGTGACTTCCCACAAGTCAGGTGTCGGGGTAGTCCTGATAAGTCCGTAGGGCACTTCGTTTCAGAATGTCATCACTTTTGAATTCCCAACGACAAACAACCAGGCTGAATATGAGGCACTCATCAGCGGCCTAGAGATGTCAACAGTAATGAGTATCAAGAGGCTGCAGGTACACACGGACTCTCAGCTCGTGGCCTACCAGGTCTCGGGGGAATATGAGGCCTGAGATGATAGAATGGCGGCCTACCAAGAGGTGGTCAAGATACTATGTCAGAAGTTCGAACAAATCCACGTTAAATTAGTTCCGGGGATCTGAACTCATGAGCCGATGCTCTGGCATGACTAACGACTTCAGAGGGGCAACCTGCAGAAATGAAAGATGTCACCATCACGAAGGCTCTCCCACCCCTCCACTATATATATAGTGATCGCAACCCTAGACACCACAAGAGAGCTGGATGACACCCATCTTCGAATATCTGAGGAGTGGCATCCTGCCACAAAACAGGGTTCAAGCTCAGCAATTGCAATTACGAGCCGCATGGTACGCCCTGATCAATGACACATTATATAAACGAGGTTTCAGCACACCGCTGCTCTGATGTATCACACCAGAACAGGAGCAAGCTATCCTGAGGGAGATACACAAAGGTGTGTGCGGAAACTACGCTGGGGGGCAACCATTGGCTCACAAAACTACAAGGTAGGGATATTTTTGGCCAACTTTGAGGGAAAATGCCATCATCTTCACCCGTAAGTGCCATAAATGCCAAATTTATGCACCGTCAATTAAGGTCGCTCCAGAAGAACTCACCAACATCCTCAGTCCTTGGCCCTTTGCAAAGTGGGGATAGATATCATTGGGCCACTACAAACAACCCTAGGCTCGGTCAAATACGCCCTGGTCGCTGTGGATTACTTCACAAAATGGGCCGAGGCTAAGGCTTTGGCGACCATAGATCAAGACCACGTCATCAAATTCATATGGCAAAATATTATCCGTAGGTTCGGTTTGCCACAAGCGATCATATCGGATAATGGGAAATAATTCGATGGCCTTAAGATCGATAGTTTTTTCAAAAAGTGGAAGATCACCAAACTCTTTTCTACTCCATACCACCCTCAATCAAACGACCAGGTTAAAGCCGTTAATAAAATTATCAAGCATACCTTAAAGGCCAAGATTGAGGGAGGAAAAGGGAAGTGGGCTAGCGAGCTGCCAGACGTGTTATGGTCGTATAGAATGACTTTCCGAAACTCTACAGGGGAGACTCCCTACTCCTTGGCTTTTGGAATCGAGGCGGTCATACCTTCAGAGGTCGATTTTCCTAGTCTCCGCACAAGTTAGGCCGCGATCGACCACAACGATGAGGCTTTAGCCAGAAACCAAGATCTACTCGAGGAGAAGCAACTAGAAGCCAACATGAGAAACGCGAGGTATAAACAACAATTGGAGAGGTAATACAATTCTAAAGTGTGACTTCGACAGTTCAAAGAAGGAGACTTGGTGTTAAAGAATATAATGGGTGTATCTAAGGGGGTGTTTTCGGTCCAAACTGGGAAGGTCCATTCAAGGTGTCAAAAGTCTTGTCTAATGGAGCCTACTAGCTCAAAAATCTGAATGGCGAGAAGGCTCAGTACCCGTGGAATGCAACTCACCTGAAGAAATATTATCAGTAGGTTCGGAATTGCACCCCTGTAACAATTCGGCCAGTCAATAATAATGTCATTTGTTCTTTTCAAAATTCATGTGTTTAAACCGAGGGAGGTCGCATATGTAAAACATCGACCTCCCAAAGTACGACTTTCGACATACTGGAGGCGAGATCGCCATCCAAAGTGGTGTGATCCTCCCCCGACTTTGTAAGACGACTAAGTAAAGTTCAAAATAAATCGCACTGATAATAAGAGGATGATAAGAACAAAAGCAAATGTTAAGGTCGCATAAGAAAATCAAGATTACAATTGTACAATTCTCCAGCTGTCGTATATTTTTGGTTGTGCATGGAGAAGTTAAGTCGCAATGATGAGTCGATTGTTATTTTTTTTATTTTTTTTAAAGTATGTGATATTATTGTTTTGTGGTAAATTGTTGAGTTCTGGTTAAATTTGCTTTGTTTGATGCATGCTGATGTTGTGAGTAGATGAAGGTTTCATGAGAGGGTCCTTTTGAGTTTATGATAGTAAATTGGTGAATTGATGAGTTATGGTCCTAAGTTGTGCTTTGACTCCGTACATTAATAGTCTAATTAGGTTGCTTTGATAGATGATGCAATTGTGGTGTACCCCTTAAGGTTGGAAAAAAATAAAATAATGTGGTTAGGAGAAAAAGGAGTTTAGTTGAAGAATTGTGTAACAAACAAAAAGCCGGTACAGCTGCCCATTTATAGGGGCTTGAAAAAAAAGAAGAGAAAAATAGAAAGAAAAATTCGAGCTAAAACCTAACGATGGAGTGAATTTACGGTTTTTCTTTGGAAAATAAAAATAAAAAGGTGCTGAGACAGCTGCCTACTTTCGGGGGTTCGAACGTTTCATAGTCGGAAACAATTAGGGCTAAAACCCGACAAGTAGAGTGGTGCTGCAGACCTTAGAAAAAATAATAACAAGGAGATAGGAGGTACACTAGGATGTAGAGTTTGTTGATGCTACCTATTTTAGATTAAGTGTATAGTAAGGGGGTCGAAGTATGGTAAGGGGCTTAACGAGTCAATCAGTTGAGGATCTATCGAAAATAATTTTGGGAACTTGAGTGAAAATCTTCAAAAGTTCACGATTTATAATTGTGTTAATCATAGTCCGGAACTCCATGAGTTGCTACTTTGTTTTGGTATCACGTTCTGTGTGTAGAAAGGACCGAGCGAATTTCTTAGCTTCTCCGTTGTTACTCTTTTGGGTGTTGTTTTTACTTGATGACAAACAAAAGTTTAAGTGTGGGGGTATTTGGTAAGTAATAAATTATGCATGTTTTTAATATATTAGAGTGCAATTTATTGGACTCGTTTGTATTAAGATGACATGATTAATTACTTATGTGATTTTTGATGATATTATTCCGCACTTGATCGATTCTTGTATTTTTGGGTGTATTTAGGTGTTTCTTGTGAATTATTGTTTTGGAGTATGAAGCTCATGCAAGAGTGAGTATTTTTGGGCCAGATTTTTGTGGCAAGAAGCCTACATTCTAAAAGTTGGGAAAGGAAGAAATATTTACACGTGAAGATTGAGGAAGATTCGAACATACTTTTGATTGGTTCTAGAGGATTTGGGCGAGGGTTTATTTTGAAGAGATAATTGAATTCATGCATGCACGTGTCTATTAAGAGGTTTATTTTAGGAGATTCACGAAAATATTAATATGGAAGATTAGGAAAAGATCTGATTAGGCGGGGGATTGGCCTTAAGGAATTAAAGGCAATAACATATATATATGTATGTATTTATTAACACGTCCAGAATAGGGGTGGACGGTACGGCATACCGAAAATTTTCTCACCATACCGTTACCGTACCGAAATTTTCGATACCGAAAAATTTCATACCGTTGTCATACCAAAAATTAGGTATACCGAAAATTCGGTACGGTAAGTGTGGTATATCGGTATTTTCGTTATTTCCTCCACCCCTAGTCCAGAAGCAGAATTCGGAGAACACCAATCGGGGCGCACACTGCGATGGGAGAGACAGGAGACGCAAGGAAGAAGCCCGTAACCATGTTTAGTTAGTACTTTTATTTCAATTCCAGGGATTTTTGAACCCGTGCTTAACTTTGATATTTTGATTCAAGACGTTTATGATATTTGTTTTTTTGGATTGTTTAATTTATCTGGTTTAAATTCTTGCGTATTGGAATTAATTAATTTAGGTTGATCGCCTAGGTTAATTGTTTTAATATGACTGTTAGTTCTAAGCACATAATCCGTAATTGTTATGTGTGGTGACAATTGGTAACAACTAGTGGTTCACTAGGGTAAATTAAACCAAGTTCTTTCGGGTCGAGCTAGCGTACCTGAGAATTATTTTGCTCTCTATCCTAATTCGTAATGCTTCTACTAGGTTAAATCTATGGGCGTACCTAGACTGCTTAGTTAGAAAGGTTCTCTTGAAGAGATGTCTTTTCAATTGAATATAATTAAGGGATAGGACCGGGAAATCGAAGCGTTTTGATCCCCGAGGGGCATTAATTCTAAAAACAATTAGAATAAACGTTGAGGTTGATTTATCGTGTTAAGCCGGGGGATGGATGAATTGCTAATTGGAATGCCTTTTTATTATAAAATTTTCTTAATTAATTTAATTGTTGGTTTCTTAGTAATTTATTATTTTAATAGTAGTTATAAATTTCCTTTAAAAAACCCCCCTTTTGTGTCGCGTGTTTGTCTTCATAAATTCATAGAATTAACATATTAATTATTCTACGTTCCCTGTGGATCGACCCCTTACTTGTCACTACTACGAGTTAGTAGGGTAGATTTTGGTATTTATTTTTGTCGCACCTCGACAGTGCGGTCACATATGCACCAGTCATGAGTGTGAGGAAGTTAAGACCGTACTTTTTTGACCACCAAGTTAATGTTCTTACTTCCTTGCCTCTAAGGAACATGATTCACCGACCTGATATGATAGATCGATGCCTCAAGTGGGCTATTGAGGCCAGGCAATACGGAGTAATGTACGCACCTCGACCTGTAATTAAAGCTCAGGCGTTAGCCGATTTCATCGTTGAACTTTCATTCTCTTCAAAGGCCGACACTTCAGCTAACCCACCTTGGCAGTTGTTCGTAGATGGGTCAGTGACTTCCCACAAGTCAGGTGTCGGGGTAGTCCTGATAAGTCCGTAGGGCACTTCGTTTTAGAATGTCATCACTTTCGAATTCCCAATGACAAACAACGAGGCTGAATATGAGGCACTCATCAGCGGCCTGGAGATGTCAACAGTAATGAGTATCAAGAGGCTGCAGGTACACACGGACTCTCAGCTCGTGGCCTACCAGGTCTCGGGGGAATATGAGGCCTGAGATGATAGAATGGCGGCCTACCAAGAGGTGGTCAAGATACTATGTCAGAAGTTCGAACAAATCCACGTTAAATTAGTTCCGGGGATCTGAACTCATGAGCCGATGCTCTGGCACGACTAATGACTTCAGAGGGGCCAGCAGAAATGAAGGATGTCACCATCACGAGGCTCTCCCACCCCTCCACTATAAATATAGTGATCGCAACCCTAGACACCACAAGAGAGCTGGATGACACCCATCTTCGAATATCTGAGGAGTGGCATCCTGCCACAAAACAGGGTTCAAGCTCAGCAATTGCAATTACGAGTCGCATGGTACGCCCCGATCAATGACGCATTATATAAACGTGGTTTCAGCACACCGCTGCTCCGATGTATCACACCAGAACAGGGGCAAGCTATCCTGAGGGAGATACACAAAGGTGTGTGCGGAAACCACGCTGGGGGGCAACCATTGGCTCACAAAACCACAAGGTAGGAATATTTTTGGCCAACTTTGAGGGAAAATGCAATCATCTTCACCCGTAAGTGCCATAAATGCCAAATTTATGCACCGTCAATTAAGGTCGCTCCAGAAGAACTCACCAACATCCTCAGTCCTTGGCCCTTTGCAAAGTGGGGATATATATCATTAGGCCACTACAAACGACCCTAGGCTCGGTCAAATACGCCCTAAGGCTTTGGCGACCATAGATCAAGACCACGTCATCAAATTCATATGGCAAAATATTATCTGTAGGTTCGGTTTACCACAAGCGATCATATCGGATAATGGGAAACAATTCGATGGCCTTAAGATCGATAGTTTTTTCAAAAAGTGGAAGATCACCAAACTCTTTTCTACTCCATACCACCCTCAATCAAACGACCAGGTTAAAGCCGTTAATAAAATTATCAAGCATACCTTAAAGGCCAAGATTGAGGGAGGAAAAGGGAAGTGGGCTAGCGAGCTACCAGACGTGTTATGGTCGTGTAGAATGACTTGCCGAAACTCTACAGGGGAAACTCCCTACTCCTTGGCTTTTGGAATCGAGGCGGTCATACCTTCAGAGGTCAATTTCCCTAGTCTCCGCACAAGTCAGGCCGCGATCGACCACAACGATGAGGCTTTAGCCAGAAACCTAGATCTACTCGAGGAGAAGCAACTAGAAGCCAACATGAGAAACACGAGGTATAAACAACAGTCGGAGAGGTAATACAATTCTAAAGTGTGACTTCGACAGTTCAAAGAAGGAGACTTGGTGTTAAAGAATATAATGGGTGTATCTAAGGTGGTTTTCGGTCCAAACTGGGAAGGTCCATTCAAGGTGTCAAAAGTCTTGTCTAATGGAGCCTACGAGCTCAAAAATCTGAATGACGAGAAGGCTCAGTACCCGTGGAATGCAACTCACCTGAAGAAATATTATCAGTAGGTTCGAAATTACACCCCTGTAACAATTCGGCCAGTCAATAATAATGTCATTTGTTCTTTTCAAAATTCATGTGTTTAAACCGAGGGAGGTCGTATATGTAAAACATCGACCTCCCGAAGTACGACTTTCGACATACTGGCGGCGAGATCAACATCCAAAGTGGTGCGATCCTCCCCCGACTTTGTAAGACGACTAAGTAAAGTTCAAAATAAATCGCACTGATAATAAGAGGATGATAAGAACAAAAGCAATTGTTAAGGTCGCATAAGAAAATCAAGTCGGCACAATAAAGGAAGAAAAAAATAAATTTTCATTAATGACAAAGGCCAGAAGGTCGGTACAATAGAGAGCCCGAAGACTGATTATATTAAGCGGTTTCAAGACCAATAGAGAACTAAATAAATCAGGTCACCAATTCTGATACCTTATCAACTACTTACTACTACTTGACTTCCCAACGATTTTTAGGCAATCTCCGGTTTCAAAGTTGGCTGATCAATACTATTGTTAGGGATAGAGTTAAACAACTTCTCAATCTCCTTTTTCTTATCGGGATTCTTGATGTTATCATTCTTAAGAACAACAAAAATCCCATCTGCAGCACCATTGACTATGTTCAAAGGCTCCCCATCTAAATGTTGCTGAATACTACTCAACATAGCTTGTCAGACAACCCATCTATATAATCTATAGCTGGTAAGCATCTTCCTCAGAGGCCAAGAATGATAACACCCCCAGCAGAATCAGCGCTTGACTTCTCGGCGGTTTCCCCCCCTGCGACTTCTGGCGGAGGCCGGGTCTCTTCAAGTTAGGTCTCAAGGACCGTATCAGTAAACCCAGGCTGTGTCTCATCGAGGTCGGAAGTGGGATATACAATCCTACTCTGGTAGGGAAAGAAGGAGAGGTTGACACCCATACCCTCCAGATCATTGATCTCCAGCAGGACATTAGGGGCGGGAAGGTTGTCACGAACATAATAAGTCAGCTCAGTAACAAACACGCTGAGGTCGCCGGTGGGGTTCGCATTGTGGAAGATTCGAATGGCCCCAACGAACGCCATCACATAAGAAAAGTTGGCGTTCAACTCCTCGACCTTCCTAAACTGCGCTTCCGTGGCGGCCAACTCCTTCTTGGCCTCGACCAGCTCACCCTTAAATCGAACAACGGTCGCTTTCTCCACCGCGAGCATGCCCTCAGTGTCCCCCAAGCGACCCTCAAGATTCAAAATTCACTGGGTCAGCTCGGAGTTAGACATCTCCAGTCTCCTTTGGATCTCGGCCGCAGAAAGTATCGACTTGGCCTGATCAGCAACCCTTTCCTGCGCCTTCCTCAGGTTCTCTGGATTTCTCCAAGAAGAGTGCCTCCTTTTGGGAGTGGACCAGGGCCGAGTACAAGTTACCCGTCACTCTCTGACGGCGGGAGTTGGCATGGTCTTGAGAGATAAGAAGGCCAGCCTTCAGGGACCCCTTCCAGAATAATCTCGCGCGACCTCAGATAGCTTAATACCTCCGGAGAGAATTTGACCGGCGTGACATCCGGGCTGCAGAAAGATTCAAGTCGTTAGCAAAGCAGAATGATAAAAATCAAGGAAAACATATGTGACCAAACTTACTCATTAACCCGGTCTTCATCCTAACCGAACCAAGAGTCATCCTCCGGGTGACGACCTCCTTCTGGGACAGAGTGGGCTATGAGGTCGAACGAAGCGACGACCTTTCTATCCCCTGGTTTATCTTTGACCGGTATGTACCTATCTCCTCCCTCATCCTCTTCCGAGCGGGCTCAGAGTCTAACGGAGTCGGCCCCTTGGACTTCTTCTTATCCTTTTCGGCGGCAGAAGGACCAGTGGGGGTCGGACTTGGAGGAGGGGCATCAGCGGCCAAAGCGTGCTTCATCAGGCCGAGCACAAATTTCTTCTGGAATGCCATCACGGAAGCTGATGGTTGACGTCGGTAAACTGGGATGTTAGGAACTGTCCACACAGAGGAAATCAAGTCAGTCAAGTCCCATGTTGCTATCAACGAAGTACTGGCGAGAAAACTTACTGGGGATCTTGAGATGATGGGGTTATGTGTACAAGCCGACCTTAATTCGATCGAGCTCGGAGTTCAGAGTATTGACATCTCGCCAACTCGAGGGAGTGTCGCGAACCTTATTGAACGCCTCTAAAAAATCTCAATACAGCTAGGCAGGCCGGGGCGCAAACACTGCATGATAAAAAGAGAATTAGATCAGTACGACTTTAAAAATAAAGACGTAAGATTTACCATTTTCGACTCAGATAACATAGTCCATTGGAACGTGTATGGGCAACGTGCTCGAAGGGTCCAAGGACTCCCACACCCCTCCGACAAACCACCACTTCTGATGCCAACCATCAACCTTATTGGGAATTCCACTCACGAGTTCCTTGCTCTTACGAAGTCACACGACATTATAGCCTCCAGCCTGAGCAATGGGTGTCATCACATATGAAATCTCACCTAGATTCGGCAGCCGATACAATTCGGCCTTCCCCAATACGGTCATGGTGGAGATAATGTAATTCCACCCATTTGGGGTAATCTGAGTAAGGCTTTGATTCCAAGCCGCGAGCAAGTGAGATATAGCCAGATGCAATGGAAACCGAATCCCGGCCACCATGGTCTGCTCGTTTACCGCTATCATCCCTGGTGGAGGTTGGTCGACGCTTTCATCGGAGGTCGCCCCATAAAAGTGTACGTCCCGGGGCACCTTATATAAATGACAAAGCGAACGCACGTACCGATCGGGCAAAACTGACCGGTATTTTTTGTCGGATGCCACGAAATCCAACTTGACCGACTTCCGATATTGACGCTCAGGTCGCTTATATGGAGCTCGAGCCTCGTAAGTGGTATAATCAAAAGCCCGCTTGAAGGCCCCATAATCTTGGGTTAGGGCAGAGGGACCCACCGCCGCAATCTTCTCCAGTATGACGGTACGGAGAGGACTGACATTTAATGGAGAAAGATGGGTAATCTCTGTCAATTCCTCCAACAATTGTTCGTCGTCACCCTCATCATTACCATCATCATCCCGGTTATCACCCGGGGCACCAGCAGTCGAGGGTCCTCCCACATTAGCGGCGACAGAGCTGGAGCCGTGGTGGCGGCGGAGCTGAGCAATAACAACATTGTCCCCATCTGAGGACGATAATACCATGGGCTGAGAGGCGACGAGAATCGAACGAGAACTAGTATCCTTTGAAAGAAGGTGAAGAATTAGGAATTTACGTGAATCGATCCTCGCTGAACTCTGGAAAATCTATCAAAGGTCGTGGATATTCAAGTTGATTGTTGCAAAAATGAAGAAGGGTTTTTTAAACCTAATGGCCAACCTATTTATAGAGGAGGGGAAGTGAAATTAAGTCAAACATCAGGACCCGCCCCGTCAATAAAGTCGCGGAAATCGCATGTGGTCAGCACCGCAAGTTCCCATTGGAACGACTCGCAGTGCCCTGCATCATCATCCTGTCAATCAATCATATCGATTCAGCAAATTTGAAGGCAGTCTGTCATGCCGATTCACATAATCGAGGTGATTTTTCACCTGCCCAAGGATGGAAGACCAGCCAGAACAATTCCCTAGGTCGACTTACCACATGTCGAAGGGATAACAAATCAAGTCAAGGCCCCGATGCACAGCACGCAACCACAACTTGAGGGCAATTGTTGTAACATGAATATACCCAACCCCCAGTTTAGCAACGTTAGTGGCAAGTCGCCCACCTACCATCTGTATTGATGCATCCTGGGACCCAAAGAATGGGAGGGACCACTTGTAACCACCATTACGCCATGCCCAAGTGCACTCGATCCCAGTCATAAAGACGGTAAGTCGCGAGGCGACTTACTTCCAAGCCCTCCGCTGGTCGCGGGGCGACTAAGTCCAAGATCTCCACAAGTCGCGAGGCGACTTACATTCTAATCCTTCTCAGGTTGGAGGTGATTTTTGTCAAACCGAGCTCACGTATCTCGGTAGTCAAAGGAAGCACCCGACAAGCCCCGAAGTCCGCCCCATGATTGGCGCACATTAAAGAGGGTGACCTTTGACCCGGCAAGGCGGAATTGGTGGCTCCAATTTCCTTATGTAAACCTCGGCCAAAGAGGCGAGAATCGTAGTATAAATAGGCCTATACGGCCACATTTGTAAAAAGGTTGAAAATCTTAGAACCTTAGGCATATATATTATACAAATGCCTGGCTTGGACGCCCCCAGACGTAGTCTTCCTTACAAGACGAACTGGGTAACAAATCCTTGTGTCCATTTACTGTTTTGATCGCATATTTTCAATAAATTAACTAAGAATTATTGTTATATTGGCTTAAATATAAACCAATTACAACAACTGGTTGCCTGGAATGCAACAAATTTGGAACTCGTAGTAGGTGGAGCGCCATCTTCTTCATCTAAGCCTCTTTCAACTAGGTCAAATTCGTGCGCTTTCAGACTTAGGAATAACTTGCTTGGCTTCATTGTTGAGATATCATGACAGCCCTTGATTACTGTAACCTTCATGTCCCATTTCTTGGTTAGGGACCTCAAAATTTTGTAGTTGATATCTTTATCAGACATTTCTTTTCTAAGCTCACTTATCTTGTTGACAGAAATAGTTATTCTTCCATCAAGCTCATTTATAGTCTCATTTGGCAACATCTTTAGTTTCTCGAACATGACCAATTCTTCTTTCAGTCTGCTGTCTTTTATTAGATCATTTCCTTCGCACATCTCTGCAAGCACATCCCACATTGCCTTAGCAATCTTGCAGTACTTGATATTTTCTCTCGTGGTCTTGTCCACTGTTTTTAGAATGATATGTTTTGCAACAGTATCCAGGTTGTGAAGCTTCCTCTCATCTGCATCCATCAGTGTTACACTCTTTCTGACCATGGCCCCAACTGGTTCATTTGCATCACCTCCAGTCGCTGGATTCGTATGATAGATTATGATGGGTCCTCTTTCGATAACCTCCATCATTCTGGAGCTGATAGCACCTAGATGGTTAGCCATAATGTTGGGAAATTTATAGTTTTGATGAGAGTTCCAAAACAGTTGTAATAGGACCAGTCGAACATGTTAGTCGACTGATGATATGACAGGAAACCAGCTGAACATGTTAGATAACTGATGTATTAGACTAGGTCTTTCTTAAAGAAGAACTCAAGATGCACAAGTCAAGTGAAGATCAGTAGCGAAGATCAGCAGAGCGATGATCAGTAGCAAGATCAGCAGCTGAAGATCAGTAGCAGATTTCAAAAGACTTTACTTGAAGACCATAAGACCTACTCTATGAAGACATCAGCAGAGTCGATTGGTTGAAGCTAAGACAACCATATCAGTAGACTCAAGGTAACTGATCAGTGGATGTAGTGATCAGTTCAGGCCAAGTCAGCAGGATGATAAGCTTAACTACTTATCATAAACATACGGGGTAAACCAGACCAGAAGAATGTCAAAATTAGTTGGTGAACAAACACTGAAATGCTGTACTTGTTAACCAATGAGAAAATGACACGTATGAACAAGCTGGCAATGCGGGATTCGGCGCTGCTTAGTCAAACGGCTAGAAAGGACAACTATTCACGCTTTCGGCCATGCCGTCCCTGAAGCACGTCACATCAAATCCTGCATCCTACCAAATATAGCCAGAAATTCAAATTGCTCTCAAACGGCTCTTTGATTTCGAGGTCTATAAATATGGGATTACTCTTCAGAGTGAAGATACGAAAATTATCAAGAAGCTCATACTATAGCAATATTTCCGCACGAAGAACACAAACTTGAAGATTATTTCTAAGTGTTCATCCCATTGTTCTTAGCATAGAAATCTCATCCTTTAGCTTTAGGCTACACAAATAGTAGGATAGATTTCCAGTTGGAACAACAACAAATCTTACCCAAACCCAAAGTTAGATTAAGTTTGTTTTAGCAAGATTTCAGACTAGGGTTTCTAGTTCTGATTTCTGGGATCGGTTGAGTGAGAACTCTATACATATCTATTGGTTGTAATGTGTTAGACTAACACAATAAAATAAGTCCAAGTCGGTTAAGTTGGTGCCCCTTGTGATAGGGAGGAGTGGACGTAGGACTGGTTGTCCGAACCACTATAAATCTTGTGTGCATTTATCTGTTCTTAACTGCATTACACTATTGCACATGACTTTGCTTAAAATCTCATACATATTCTGAGTTAGGATCAGTTTGCATCAAGCAACTGATCTGATCAGTTTGACTCCTTGGTCAGCTGATTGAAAACAGACTTCAGAATCTGATTTGTTAAAACTGGTTTTTCACACGAGTATAAACTAGCTTCCGCACAATCAGTTAAACTGATAGACACTGAACTGATTAGCCATCAGGCGATCAGTAAGTTGGATATCAGTCCAAACTGACTCACTCGTACTTTGATTAGGAAACCTGCTTTCACACCTGATCCACACGAAAAGTTTTTCAGAAGTCTATTCACCCCTCACCTCTAGACTTCTGCCCTCACGAAACTCGTTCGGGACCTACAAGTGGTATCAGAGTAGTGGTTCTACGGACCACTGGCTTTGAATATCATCGGTTCTTGAGGAAGAACCTTTGTGGTCACTTGAACAGATCTTGAAAAACCGTTTTTAAATCTTCATCTGTTTTCTAAAACTCACTCAGCATGGATAATACATCCGACATGTATCATGATCTTCCAAAGTTTTCTATTGATGAATATGCAGATTGGACCATAATCATGAGCAACCATCTGCGAGCCATCATCAACAGGATGATGGAAGTTCTAGAACAAGGACCAATCCTCATCTACCATAACAATCCAGCTAAAGGTGGTGACCCAAATTTTCCAGTTGGTGCTCGGATCAGAAAGAGTCCAGTTCTGATGGATGCTGAAGAAAGGAAGCTGTCAACTCTTGATACGGTTGCGAGACACATAATCATGAAAATAATGGATAAGATCAAACGTGAAAAGATCAAGTATCTTAAGACAGCCAAACAGATGTGGGATACACTTGCTGAGATGTGCGAAGAAAATGATTTGATTAAAGACAGCAGACTGCAAGCCGAACTGGTGAAGTTTGAGAAACTTAAGATGCTGCAAAATGAAACCATCAATCAGCTCGATGGTAAAATCACCATGTCTGTCAACAAGCTACGGGAACTAGGACGAGAAATGTCAGACAAAGATGTTAACTACAAGATCTTGAGATCTCTGACAAAGAAGTGGGATATGAAAGTAACAGTGATAAAGGATTGTCAAGATATTGCGAAAATGAAGCCAAGCAACCTGTTTCTGGGTCTTAAAGCCCATGATTTTGATCTGATTGAACGAGGGCAAGAAGAAGACGATGAGTCGCCTGCCGAAGCCACACCTGCCACATCAAAAGCTGTTGCATTCAAAGCAACCGGCAGCAACTCAAAGTCTACTGAACCTATTGGAAATATCATAAGTCAGACGGAACAGATTGCTTTGCTGACCAGAAAACTTGAAAAATCCAACATTCAAATGGGTAAATATCGAAGATTCTACAGAGATTATCAAAACAACAGAGGAAGAGATAGGAGGCCAACTGACAGATCACAAGAAAGAACCAGATCAGATGACCGAAGAGATGATCACAGGGAGGATTGCAGAGAAGATAAGAAAAGAGATGATCGATCTGACGAAATGAGAGACAACAGATCAGAAAGAAAGAATTCAGATTACAGGCAAACAGGGAAGTCACCTGACATATTCTACAAACGAAATGACTCACCTGGCAGAAGAAGTTCCGTGGATTGTGGAGCATGTTTCAACTGTGAGAAACCAGGTCATTACAGCGCAGATTGCCCGGACCTGACACCGAAAGAAAGAGAAGAGAAGCGGAACAGAAGAGAGCAACGTTATAGAGACAGGGAAGCCATGGTTACTGATACATATGGGATTGATGATTCTTATCTGCCTTCAGAGGATTCAGGTTAATCATCTGTAGAAGACTTCTGCCTGATGAGCAATGCTGATGATTTCTACAACTACGATGATCTGATATTCTCTCCTGATGATGAAATTTGTCTTATGGCTAAGGAAGAAGACCAATCTGAGGTAACTTCCAAACCTTCTATGCTTTCTGTTTCCACACCAGCTGTGCTGAGCACACCTGCTGGAGAGATTGACCTGCAGCTCTATAGTGAGCAATTGCTTGATGATCTCTCTAATGCAGTAGACACTTATACAATAGTGGAAGCTGAAAACGACAAGCTAAGTTTGATGAACTCTTCCGATGATCTTAAAATCAAGCTAAACTGATTAACAAACATGATAAACTGATTAAGGATCAACTAGCTATTAACAAACAGGATAAACTGATTAAGGATCAGCTAGCTATTAACAAACAGCAAACTAATGATCTTAAAATCCTACAAGCTAAGTTTGATGAACTCTTCTGACTGCATGAGAGTCTGAAAATAACTGAGGATAGTTTGCGTAAGAAAATACAGGTTTTCACAAAATCTTCTAAAACCGTTCAGGATATGAACAACTATTTTCGTAAAAATAACTAATAAGAAGGGAATTGGGTATGAAAACCCTTCTACATCCTCAAAAGCCCCGTCTGGTTCACTTCAGAAAAGTGTAATCAAACGAGTTTCTGATAAAGATACACATAAAGCAAAATCTGTATCTGATAAGGGAAAGAGACCTGCTGAACAAGTAAGGCAAGTGCCTGATCAGAAAGGGAATAGAAATGGACCCCAACTGATCAAGCATCAGCCGAGGAATCAACAGAAGAACCCAGTTCTTCTGAAGAGACCTCAACCTGATCAGCAGATTAGGTATCAGAAAAGACAACCTCTCAAAGGGAAATCTGATCTGAAACCTAATCAGGGTCAGCTGCCTAACAAGCAAGCTAAAGGTAAACTACTGAGACCATCTATGCCAAAAAGATATGAATCTTTTAATGGTAGCAGTCGTACCTACCCTTACAATCAGAAACCTAGGGCTGCTGCACCTGAGCCCCACTGGATTAAAAGAAGACAGATATCAATGAAAAGGCCCAAGTCTTCTAAGTCATCCAAGGCTCACACTCATAATCATACTAATCAGAATGCATATGAAGATACGTATGATTATGTAGATGTTTATGGGAGACAAATTAGGCCCTCTGTTTTCAACAAAGGTGCTAGATATGTTTAGATCCCGAAAGGTACTTCTAACCCCCCAGGACCCGATTCTACTGGGGTACCTAAAGCCTGATTTGATTACAGGTCCGCGTGGGTTTGGCCAATAAGGGAGGTGTACAAGAAACTATCTGGTATATCGATAGTGGATGTTCAAAGCACATGACTGGAAGCAAACATCTCCTTAGCTCTTACACAGAACAAGAAGGCCCACGTGTACTCTTTGGTGATGATAACTTTGGTTTTACCAGAGGATTCAGAAACTTAGAGAATGATGATGTACAGGTTACTGGAGTCTCATATGTCAAAGGTTTAAAGCATAATCTGTTATCAGTTTCACAATTCAGCGACAATGGATTCAGTGTTGAGTTCTCGACTGATCAATGCACTATTAAGAATTGAGCTAATCAACATATTTTGTTAACTGGTTCAAGGAAAGGAACGATATATACAGCAGATTGGAACAGTTATCCAAGAAATGCATGCCTTATTGTTAAGAGTTCCAAAAGCAGCAGTTGGCTCTGGCATAAGAGAATGAGCCATCTGAACTTTAAAACTCTTAACAAGATAGCAAGGATGTCTTTGGTTGAGGGTCTTCCGAATGAGGTATTCTCTAAGGATCAGACATGTGTCGCATGTCAGAAGGGAAAACAGGTAAAAACCTCATTTAAGGGAATCCCAGGACCAGCATCCAGCAGAGTACTGCAACTGCTCCATATGGATCTATTTGGACCAGTTACACTAGTCAGTCTCAGCAGACACAAATATACTCTGGTAATCGTGGATGATTATTCCAAGTTTACCTGGGTTGTATTCTTGTGTAAGAAGAATGAGACAACAACAAAAATACCCGAGCTGCTCAAGAAACTACATAATGAGAAGGGTGTCAGTATAGTGAAAATCAAATCAGATAAAGGTACAGAATTTCTGAACTCTTTTATTACTGATTTTTGCACTAAGTTTGGAATACAACATGAGACATCAGCTGCAAGAACGCCACAACAAAATGGAGTAGCAGAACAGAGAAACAGAACACTCAAAGAAGCTACTCGAACTATGTTAGCTGAACATACAACTCCAAGCCGTTTCTGGGCAGAAGCCATCAACACTGCATGCCATACTCAGAACAAATGTTTTCTGATTAAGGCTCACTTCAAAACACCCTATGAACTGTGGAATGGCAGAAAACCTCGTGTTTCTTACTTCCATTATTTAGGGTGCAAGTGTTTCATACACAACAATGGGAAAACCTTTGAGGCCAAGTCAGATGAGGGTATATTCTTAAGATATTCCTCAACCAGCAAGGCTTTTAGGGTGTTCAACAGGCGAACCCAAGTTGTGGAAGAAACACCTCATGTGGTCTTTGATGAGACATCTTCTGAACAAGAGAAATCTGCCCCAGAACAAGCAGTACCAGATCAACCGTTACCTGATGCACGAAAATGGATCAGCTAAGTATCAAGGAAAAATGATCAGATCACGTAATAGTGTATGTTCCAGAACTTGATCTTACTGATTCACCAGGTCAATCAGACCCTAAGGTACATACAACTATCAATGAAGAAGCTGGTACAACTGAGACAATAACAACTGAACCATCTGGTTCAGGGGGAACACCTGAAGTTCCTATGGACAGAAATCATCACATGATGAGTCCAACATCAGCTGAGACTTGTCCATGTCAAGTGGATCATAATTCTGCACCATTTCCAATCACTAGTGATGAACTACAATCAGAAGAGGATGATGTTCTCCAAACTGATGAAAATCAGAAAAGAAGGACCTGGATAACCAGTCATCCAACTGATCTGATCATCGGAGACCCAACTGATATAGTTAAAACTAGACATCAGATTGGTGAAAGTGCCATGTATTGTTGTTATTTGTCATTGAAGGAACCAACCGAAGTAGAAGAAGCTCTACAGGATGCAAATTGGATTCTAGCCATGCAAGAAGAACTGGAACAATTTGAAAGGAATCAGGTTTGGAAACTGGTGGACAGACCAACCCATCAAGATGTGATTGGCACAAATTGGGTATTTAAGAACAAGAGAGATGAGAATAATGTCATAACAAGAACTAAGGTAAGACTTGTTGCTAAGGGGTATTCACAATCAGAAGGAATTAATTATGATGAGACCTTTGCACTAGTCTCTCGTCTGGAAGCCATTCGGCTGTTTCTGGCATATGCTTCCCACAGAGGGTTTATTGTGTATCAGATGGATGTAAAGAGTGCATTCTTAAATGGGGTACTAGCTGAGAAATTTTATGTTGAACAACCTCCTGGCATTGAAAAAGGCGACCAGGTGTACCGTTTAAGAAAAGCACTTTATGGCCTGAAATAAGCTCCTCGAGCTTGGTATGATACACTCTCTCAGTTCTTGATAGACAATGGTTTCACAAAAGGAATAGTGGACAGAACCTTATTCAGAATAGAAGATGGAGAAGATATTCTGATGGTTCAGATTTATTTGGACGACATAATCTTCGGATCTCCCAACAAGAGTTTATGTGACAAATTCAGCAAGCTGATGTAAGGGAAGTTCGAGATGTCCATGATGGGTCAGATGAATTACTTTCTGGGTCTACAAGTTAAGCAAAGTACTGAAGAGATATTCATCATCCAGGCGAAGTACACTAGGAGTTTGTTGGCTAAGTTTGGAGTTCAAAACTGTAAGGAAGCCAAAATTCCTATGATGAGTGGATTCAAGATGGATCCAGATGAGGATGGTCAGAAAACTAATCAGAAAGAATACAGGGCTCTCATTGGATCTATACTATACCTGACTGCCAGCAGACCAGATATAACTTTTGCAGTAGGTGTATGTGTCAGATTTCAGGCAAATCCAATGCAAAGCCACCTGGAAGCAGCTAAGCGGATTCTTAAGTATCTGAAGGGGACAGTAAACCTTGGTTTATTTTACCCATCAGATGATAATCTAGAGCTTAGTGGGTATTCTGATTCTGATTATGGAGGTTGCAGAATTGACAGGAAGTCAACCTCAGGTATATGTTAGTTTTTAGGTAGTAAACTGATCTCTTGGTTTTCAAAGAAGCAGACATCAGTTGCGACATCTACTACTAAAGCAGAATATATGGTTGCAGGAAGTTGTTGTTCCCAACTGCTCTGGCTAAGTCAGCAGCTGAGGGATTACAACATTATAACTAAGAACGTACCTATATTCTGTGACAGTAATAGTGCTATTGAAATTACTCAGAATCCAGTTCTACATACAAGATACAAGCATGTGGATGTCAGACATCATTTTATAAGAGATCATGTTGAAAAGAAGAATATCAGAATGGAAAAGATCCATACTGATAAGCAGAAAGCTGATATTTTAACCAAGCCACTAGCTGAGGTCAGATTCAGAGAATTATGCAATGAGCTAGGACTTCTGGATCTCGGAGAAAGTGCACCAGAAATGTTTGGTGGACTGGTCTCCAGAACCAGCTGGTTAAGAGACTAACCAGGTTAAGAGGGATCAGTTGAGTTAGGTATCTCAACTGATCAGAAGATCAGTCAAGGAACTGATCAGAAAACGCTTTATCAGATCAGTCAAGGAACTGATCAGATTGGTTGTTTCAAACTTTGTAAGTCGATTTAAGCAAAATTCAACAAGCAAGTTGCATAAGTATTAAAGGTATAATCGTATAAAGTAAAAGAGTCAACACAACAATGGGTTATAAGATCTTTCATTGATAAAGACCCGGAGGTCAAATTTTCATTACAAGTTACAAGTACAAAAGATCTAGAGGTCAGTACATAAACCCTAAACCCTAAACCCTAAACCCTACAAACCCTGAAGGGGTGAGAGAGGCTTTGAAATTATTCTAAGTCAGAAGGCCCTAGTCCTAAAATCAATGGGGCTCCCAACTTTAATTGGACACGAGTGTCATACATATGGTGCGGTACACCACATGGACATGAGTGTCACATGTAAATATTGAGTTTTAGTCTGATCTAGACCGTGTACTATCTAATCCAGATCGAATAGGTCGGATCTAGATCATATAACTAAACCCATGTTACATATCATATGGAGCCTAGTGATGCTAATTTCGTCATCTCGATAAACGCACAAGGCGCATACGGTCAGGAGAAGTGTCTTCTCATTTACGATAGCAGATACGCCGCCTCGGTGGTAGAGAAGCTGGGCAATAATCATATGAGTATTCCTCGATGACGACGAAAGCAGTAATGAGGGAAACACATGGTTGATTTGAGAAGCTGAAATCATTTTAGTAGGGTAAAGGAAAGATTTTGCCGGGAGTCTCGCCGGAATCAAGGGTTCACCAGAATATATGACTCGAAGAAGATAAATATGGTGAATGGGTTATGTTGTGTATAAATCATTGGTCCTATTTATAGAGGACAAGCAGGGGTGAAAGTGCAAATTTGATTTCTCAAAGCCTTTTAGAGAAATTGGCACCGCAAGGACAGCGCGTAGGAGACACGCGACTGATGATTGGATAAGTTACGACGTGTGATATCACAAAGTATCCAGACCATCATTGCGAATGTCAAATCATGCTGACTTAGGGAATCGAGATGACTCTTCGATTTCCCAAGATTAAGTTTTGGCGGTAGCACTCATCCCAATACTTGACTTGATCAAAGTAGATCATATTGGATCAACAGAAAACTGATCAGTTAAAATGGGGCATTGTTGGAAAATACCAAGGATTAGGCTACCATCAGTAAGGTCAACATAAATCAGGCCGACCAGATCAGAGAACATAATAAGAAGCTTAGATCAAACTCAGACAACAATACTGATCATAGAAGGGGATATCAGACGCAGGGGGAACGGATCAGTTAAGAAGGACAGTGTTGGAAAATAATAAGGATTAGGTAGAAAACTAAGATCAACAGGAATCAATCAGACTTCATGTGGTATTGACTGATTACAATATCAGTCAAACAGATACGCATTTCTGATCCCTCTACTAATTAAATCATTTGTTTTACCTAAACCTTATTCGTTTTTACTGTACACTTACTTTTATGATGCACGTCCTGCAGAACATTTAATGCGGACGTGAGGAACATGTATTGAATACATTAAATGCGCATTTTTAAATCCAAAAAGTTGCTATCTTTTGTTTTTAACACCACACGATTTAGATCTATCAAATCTGGACCGTTCACCTTAGATTAAGCGACGATTCAGTTACCTTTTTCAAAACCCCTCCTTTTTCCCTCTTATTTCTAAAAAGCTTCATTTGCACGATTACACATAAAATTTTTGTTTTTTTGCAAATTACTCAAGCGTTCAAAATTTTCTGCAAAACTTCTGCAAATCAATACGCTCTACTTGCTTATTATCTCTTGCATATCCATATCTGGTAAGTTATTAACTCTTGCATTTCACCATGTATATGTTAATCTATATATGCTAGGGTTATCGTTTTCATATTGGGGATTAAATTGGGACATGGCCATAGATTATCTGAATTTTTTGCAAAATTATTGTTTCAACTCAGTACATTTATGATGATATGTGGATTTTGTTTTTTTAATGGCTTCCAAAGTACTTGCGATTACAGAAACCGCTCACTCTTCATCCTACGCTTCACCGAAACCCGAAGATCCAATCTTCCGGGACTTTGCCGATGAAATTATTGAGGAAATGTGTGTCGATTTCTGGACCACCACAGATCCAGAGTCCCTTGAGATCCTCAAGTTACTTAAGGAGTGAGGCCTCAAGACCTATTGCTCAGCGTTTGCCGACTCGATTTTATTAGATGGTGCTTTGGAGTTTCTATACAATCTTTGAGATCACGAAGACGTTTTATATTCGGAGGTACAGGGTGAACATCTGGAAATTACTGATGATGATCTCATCAGAATCTTCAGTCTTCCTGCACCAGCGGACGACATCATGCCCGATGCTTATTTGGCTTCTGAAGAGAGCGCAATTATCAGGAATCTTCTTCGACTAAGCGGATGCTCATCATACTAAAGGCTTCAAGAAACCCATGTTGAGAAGGAAATATCAACTTCTGTTCGATATTGTCCAGAAGGTTATTGTAGGCATCACCTATAGTTTTGATGCAGTTACACAGGAGAAAGCTCGAGTCATGACTGCTATAATCCACAATGCAAAGATCAATTGGTTGGGATTCTTGAAGAGGAGATTATTGGAAGAATATGAGAAATTTGTTGTGAAGGATGGAAAAGTGGTTCTTTCATAAAAAATCACTCTTCTCCATAAGGTTTCTTTGATTCTAATAGACCTGATGAGAAATAGGGACTGGAGTGAAGATGAGATTATTCCTTATAAGCTTGCTCACAAGAAAATGCTGCTCATCAACCGTCAGCTGCCTGGCCTACCAGATGATTATGATGAACCTGCTATTAAACCAGCACTGGAAATTAAAAGGGCAGGAAAAGGTGGTCAGAAGAGGAAGACAACCTCCAGAAAGCCAAAGAAGGGAGTTGTCATCAAAGAACCAACAGCCAAGAAATCTAAGTCTACATCTGCTGCTGAAGTTGCTGGAAAAAAGGAAGAAGAAAGCTATTCTGGTGGATGAGTCATCTGACTCAGATGATGATCACATCATCCTCAGCCAACTTCCTCCCAGAGGAATTGCTCATGCCGCTCATGCATCCAAGTCTGCTCAGACTGAGCCCTTACAGCAGACCACTCAGTTCACTACAGTATCCATCGAATCTGAGCACATGGATACTTCTGATCATCAGATGCCAGATCCTCAACCCACTTCTGCTAGACCTATCTCTCCTTCTCTATCGCCCATGCCTGAACCAGAAACACTCTCATTTACTGAGAAAATCATCCGACGACGCTTAGAGAAAATGCTCGAGGACAGATATCCTGAGCTGGCCCTTAGTGCAAAAGCCAAGGCCACCGTTCTTGATGTTCTCACCTGGAGAGATCCGTTTAAAGAAATTTGAAGATTTTGGCACAGTGATGGAGCAGAAAGGTGGAGTTCGTTCCTTTCTGGATTATGAGCTGGTGATCAGAAAGATCGCTGGAGTGGAGACTGCTCCAGAACTGATTTCAGATGATGCAGTTGCTGGACTAATTACTCGACAGCTGGGACTGCCAGATACCCCCATGCACAGAGAAATGACCCGCAAGATGGTCAAATACATTCGAGTGATGCAACAAATGGTTTCTGTTATTACTGAAGAACTTGCTGTTGTCGGCTCGATAGAGATTGAAGAGATATTTGAACTAGGGCCAGACACCGAACAAACAACAAAAGAGATGATAATTATTGAGGAACCCGAAGAAGCTGCCGATGAAGCTGTTGTGGGAGATGCGGCACAGTCCCCATCTGTTGAGGCTCAATCAGCCGAGAATGTGATTGACTTGACTGCTGGAGGAAATCAAACAGAGGAGATGGAAGTGGGAGCTCATTCGACTTCAGCAGATCAGGTAACACATATTTTACAAACTTCTCCTGAATTCGAAGCAAATATGATGAAGTACATTAAGAACTCCTTTAGAGCGAACATGGCTCAAATGTTTCGCGATGATGTGAGCTTCTTTGTACCAAGACAACTGGAGAAGGCCATCAGAACTGAACTCGAACTTGTATCCTCTCACTGCACCCGAATTTCTGAAGAATTGAGAGATACAACAGCTGATAAGATGGTGGAGGTAAATGAGAAGCTGGCCAAGATTGAGGAGACCAGAAATCAGCAGTTCACTCTGATGATGAACGAGAAGATGGCAGAATTGACCAGATTACAAAAAGATCTTGCTGGTGCTGCGACCAGAGTCAATTCTGCTGCTGATAAGTTTGAGAATCTGTTCGACAAAGTCAGTCCAATTGTGGATAAAGCTCATTCTTCCATGCTGACCGTGATCGAACAAGTAAGCCCTTCTGGTGACTCTTCTGCCCTGGATATTCTGAAGAAAGATCTATCTAAGCAGATTGGTGACCTCAGCTCTGAGCTGAAAGCTCTTTTTGAGGGAACCAAAAAGGGGGAAGAAGAGAAGAATGCTGAGAAGAATGATGTTACCATCCAGCAGCTGAATCAGGTTAAAAACTATGTAGCAGGGATCCAGATAACTCTGGAACAGAAGAAAATGAAGAAAGATGCAAAGACTGTTGCAGAGTTGGAAGAAGTCATTTCTTCATCATCCACTAACTCAGCAGAGCATGCCAGAAAAGGGAAGAAACCAGCTGCTGTCCCTGCAAAGAAGAAGAAATCTTCAGAAGCGGAGATCAGAAGAGCAGAAAAATTGAAGAAGGCTGAGCTGGATAGACAGAAAAGAATGGAAAATGCTGCAAGCTTTGACAAGACTTATCGCATGAGGAAAAGGAAAGGGCTTGTTACTGAATCTGGAGAAGGCGCACATGTAACAGATCCAATTCTTCCTGCTGATGTGGATGTCATTGTAAAGCCAGATAAAAATATGGCTAAGGAATGACATCTGATCAAGGGGGAATGGTACATCTCGGCCCACATCAATCAAGTTATTCCAACCAACGTGGATAAAGATGAAATATTTAGGGATTGGTTGAATAACAAGCATCCAGCTTTCTACAACAACATCATGAGAGAAGCCAAGAAGCTGAGTTGCATCCCAATAACTCCAGAAGTTGAAGTCATGGATTACAAGAAGACTTCAGATGGGAAGATTGACAAGATAGCTGTTGGTCCCGGTGAAAACGAGTCTTACACGTGTATGGGGGGGAATACACGTGTTCAGTATTTTAAAAATTTTTCTTACTGAGGTCAGTTTGGGTCAGATAATCCTGAAGATTAGGTTCTGAGAAGCACAGATCACTCTGAGTCAAAGTCTCGAGAGGCAGTGATCCGAAGTCGCTTTCAGATACCTCGAGATAATCCCAACCGAGTCCCCGAGTGTCGAGAGATCCCGAGTTTCTTGGATCGATAACTAACTTCATGAATCCTCGAAGAGAGTCCAGTTAGGTAACTATCTGTTCTAGCTACTCAGTCGTGCGGAATGGTTGGCCCTTAGTTTATACTCGTTTTAAGCTTTGCTGAAAACCTTCCCCTTATGAAATAGTGATTAGGCTGTGATTCACTTTATGCAACTTCAGTGGATTGATTCCAACTGAATATCAGTGAAAAGTATGCTTTCAAAATCAAGTTTGATGCAGCAGTTAGGCATAGATAAGGAAAGCAATAAAGAACACAGCAGTTATAGTGGTTCAGAGACTCAAGCTCCTACATCCACTCTCCCTGACTCTTCAGAGAAATTCACTATCAACTTCTGAGCTTTCTGACTACCTCGTAGTTTACTTACTCAACTTCGCCCCGAAGTTTTTCGACTACTCCACGTAGTTTACTTACTCAACCCGACCTTGAGTTTTCTGACTACCTCCGTAGTTTACTAACTCAATCACACACAAGCTTTTAGACCACCCATGTAGCTTACTAACTTCTCCTCTAGAGTTTTCTGACTACTCCGCGTAGTTTACTAACTCTCTACAACTCTACTCACCAACAAACACACTCCAACTACCTTCTCAAGGGTTTGGGGTTTCTTGGTTGGTTTCCAACTAGGATGAGATATCCTTTACAATGAAGCACAATGCAAAGGGTTAGGATATCTCGACTAAGCTTTGGATAAATCTTATCAAGCTAGGCTTAGTAAAGTGAGCTCTCTTCAATATAGAAGCACTTGGGAAATTCAAGGTATTTCGAGTGCTTTAACTTTTGCAAGAATAAGTTAGAGCTCTTGAGTTGTGTATAAATTTCCCGTAACCTTACAAAGTAGAGGGTCACCAATATTTATAGGCATACACCAAGGTCACTCTTGAAAACTATCCGTTGGAGAGATAGCTTCGTAAGTTCCCTCTTATGGTGTGTGAGAAACGACTATATTTAGGGTTTGAAACTCCCTAACACGTTTTAGGCAATAGCCTTTCATGTAGCCGGTCTTCACTTTTTGCGATCTGGAACTTTTCGTACATCGACATCTTTTTTTTTTTGACTTTGTCATTGTCGGTGTCGGTATGGGTACGATGTCGTCTTCCTCTTTTTGACTTTTGTCTTGATAAAAAGGTAGACACCTTTCAACGGCTCTTTTTTGGTTACAAACTCGAGTTTGATATAACCTTAACAACATTTCGACTTAGTTCCTTTTATGCGCATTTGAATGTCTTGGCAATATCTAACTTTCTAAGGTATCACGTTTTTTCTCGAGATTGCATCCTTCGAGATAGATATATTGATTGCCTCGGAACATTGAGTTCATCTTGAGCATTCAAGATACATTCTTGAGTCTTGATAATTTTCTGCTTTTCGATATTTAATGATCTTCGAGATACTCGATCTTGATCTTGCGTCTTGAGTCTCTTGAGTCTTGAGGTCTTTGAATCTTGAGTCTTCGAGTCTTGGTCTTACGAGTCTTCGTGGTCTTTGAGTCTTTGAGTCTTCGAGTTTTGATTTTCTTGTGATATCGAGTCTTATCTTGAGTCTTTCGTTCTCGGTTTCCATCTTGAGTCTTGAGAGACTTGATTTCATCTTGAAACCGGTATCTTGAAACATCTTGAGTTCTTGAGTCTTGAGAACCTATCTGAACTATATCTGGCGACTATACATTTTGCGAGATATCATCCCGAATACTCTAAAAGCGAATCTCGACTCATCTATCAAGATCATTCTGAACATGTCATACTCGGGGTTTTGGGATCTTAATCAAAATCATATAATCTTTTATTAAATTCATCTCCCAACAATTTCCCCTTTTTGATGATGCCAAAACCTATCTTGTTACGGACATATAACCTATACTCGGGTTTTGATTTATCCTATTACAAGATTGGTTGTATGTCTCTCAACAATTACTTCAAAGAATGAATCTCTCAACAATTTCATCACCAAACAATAGTAATCAGGCATATCAAATATAAAGACGTGTAAAAATAAGATAATGAGATATTATCTTTTGAGCATAATGATAAATCTTCATTGATGATAAGTGTATCATTACAGATTACAATGAAATTTATCTAACAAAATCAAAAAGACAAAAATTTAAAGAATACAAAATCTTCTGAGTCTTCAGTCTTTTAGTCTTCAGATTCGGCTCTTCAGTCTTCTGCTCTGTTTGCTTCATTTTCGACTTCATCAGTGGGCACTTCCGGATCAAACATTCCGAAGAATCTCTTCTTGACTCATTTCTTTCTCTCGATGATATCGGATTTGTTTCGATTAGGGCCCAACTGACCAACAGATCTTGAGCAATTTCTTGCGTAATGGCCTTTTCATTTACCAAGCCATTACCAAGTCTCGGAGGAGGATAGGAATATGGACTGGGGGGCTACTATCGTACTCCACCTTCATCCGCAAGGTTAATCCAGCTTTGTAAATACTTTGGATAAAAGGTGAGAAGATATTCAATGAAAGCTTCGCTCGTGCGAGCCTTCCCCTCTCCATTCCCCGAGAACATCATAATTGAACCGAAGGTTCTCTTCACTTCTTCCCACATGCCGTTGAGTTTAATGGGCATCCATTTATCAACATGGGGCCACTTCAGCGCTTTCGATGTTCCCTTCCTCTTGCTTGCAAACTTTCTGAAGTCACTCCTTCGCTTCTGCTCTTCGTCTATCTTCTTTCTGATCACAGAAGTTCCTGAGACTGCAGGCGTAGCTTTCTTAGCTTGTTCTTTTTGGAGTGTCATCAGAGCCTCTTTGGTGTTGAAGACTTTCTTCTGAGGTTGAGACTCAGATTCTTCTGCATCTTCATCATCCAGAACCAACTTTCTCTGGATTGGCTTAGAAGCCTTCGCACACTTGCTTACAGGTTGAACAACGCCCAAGGCTTTCCTCTTCATAGGCGATTCAAAGACCGGCTGGCTTGTTCCAACCTTAGTTCTAGCACTTTCGGTTTCTCTCTTGCAACCTCAAGCTTGGTTTGCTCGAAACCTCGAATGTAGACAAGGCTTCTCCACTTGAGCAAATTTCAACTTCTCAAGAAGATCGACTTCTTTAAAGGCTTGGGCTAGATTGTACATTTCAGCATCTTTCTGAGCCTTCTTTTCCAAAGTACGTGCCATGAACTTCCTGAGGTATGCACCTTCCCTTTCCCCCTTCTTGGCACCGTAGTTTGGAAGAAGTCTGGAGAGAGCTGTGTCCATGTGATACTGTTCTTTGCTCACACAGCGGATCTCTCCTGCTAGCTGATCTTGCTCATCTTCCATTCTCCTAATGT
Source organism: Stenogyne calaminthoides (assembly GCA_037126765.1). Taxonomy (NCBI): domain Eukaryota; kingdom Viridiplantae; phylum Streptophyta; class Magnoliopsida; order Lamiales; family Lamiaceae; genus Stenogyne; species Stenogyne calaminthoides. Next base: position 11,929,627 of record JBBCBC010000002.1, on the reverse strand, counting down.
GGTTTTTAGCCACAGACAGTTCTTCAGATATGTGGGCAAACTGGCCAGAGAGTGCATCTTTAAGCATCTCTGTCATCTTGGTCATGAGCACTGAGCTCATTTCCTCAACAGCAGATTTGATCCGCACCTCATTTTTCTCTGTCAGTTTCTCCTCTAGAAATTCAGTCGACTCCTGGTGCTTTTGTTTCATTTTAGCACTTAACTCTGCGTTAACTCCCTCCAGCTTTTCATTCAGCTTTTCTTCCATGGAGGTCATCTGAGTGGTCGAGTGTTTTGTATCTCGCACCGAGCTCGAGAAGAATGGCTAAGTCCTTCCATTGTCTGAGCTTGATTGGCCAACGTTGCTTCCATCTGAGTAAGTTTGATCGACATTGGCTCAATCTTCTCAAGTTTCTCCATGACGGGAGTGATCAATCTCGAAAGCCTATACGCACCTTCGTCTTTGTTTGATCATCCCGAGCTCGACTTCATCCTGAGCTCCGGTCTCCAATTGAGCCTCAGTCTGATTATCAGACATTTCAGAATTAAAGATAGTACTTTCAAAGAACCTTTCGACATAATTATCAATAGTGCCAAAAGGTACACGAAGAGTGCTAGCTTGATCGAGGTTGATCGACAACGAAGTCTCTTTTTACGTTTGAGGCCCGATCCTCGGCATCTCCTGTTGGTCCCCATCTCCATCTTTGGATTTGTCTCCATTTGCTTTCGGGCACCAACCTCGATTCTTTCTTCTCTAAGCTTCCTTTGAACGGCTCATCAAAATCGGAATATTTCATCACGAGCTTTGTCCGCCGAACCACGAGAAGTCGGTCGGGAAGGTTTGTCTCCTCATTCCACGGTCTTCCTCTCTGAATGCAAGCAATATCAAGCATCTCGGGAAGAGTCGATTGAGGATATACATGTCGTCCTTAATCTAAAGAATATATCTTGCGGATCGGGGTATGAAATTTGAGCTCGGGGTATCGGTCAAGGATGAACCGTTCCCCCTTGCTCCTCCACTCGCCTTCTTGACCTCGCCTTCTTCTTCCATCTTGGGCTTTACGGTTCGATTAGAAGCTTCGGCTAAGGGATCAAGCATTAGGTCACTCAGGAGCTCATCGAGTACATTTTGCTCCTGAGCCTCAGTAGTATCTGAAGCTTGTGCATTCAGGTCCTCAGTTTGCATCTGGTTGGGTTACGAGGCTGGTGGCATTTCCTCGATATGAGTGCGAGTTGGCTCGTCGGTCTGAGCTTGCACATCTTGGATCGACTCTGGTAGCTCTTGATCTGAACTGCGCATCCCCGAGGTAGGCATCTACGAGGTCTGAGCTCCTTTAAAAATTTCTGAGAAATTTTATCTGGCTGAGTGATGTCTCGAGCACCTCGAGAAGACACGCTCCGCCGATCGATCCTGTGTCCTTGAGCTAACTGAGCGGCACTTGTAATGGTGAACTCGGCGGTTTGGCCCTCGGGTTGTCTCTCGCCGGAATCTTTGCTACCATCGTCGGTGAGAACCACCAATCTTCTGCGCTTTGGGGCGAGGTTCTTACTGCCTCATCGGTTTTGCTCCTTGCTCCATCTTTGCCTCAGAACCTTCCCCTGGTTTGTTGGGTCTCTTTCTCGGCCCGGCATGAAGGTGATTCTACCTTCTTTTTTCTTTTTTTCCCTCGAATGGCTCTTCTTTCACAAAGAAAGTGGGCTTGAAGAGAATTTTGGATTTAGGGAATGGGGTTGAGTTGGCGAAGATATCCTCCTCTCTCTCGCACATTTCCAAAATATAGGCAATTTTGGTGGCATGGTGGATCTTGCCTTTCATCGTGATTTCCCCATTGACTCTTTTTATGATCTTGGCTTGCTCCGACACCATCTGGACTAAGAATTTCAGCCAGTTGAAGTCAGTGGTGGGAGATGCCTCGATCGCCGCCATTAATATGAGCTTCGGGGTACTAATCTGCTCAAAACTCCCCGCAAGACTCATGACGCTCTTGCTCACAATATCCATCAGCACACGATATTGTGGCTTTAGGTGCTTCTTGTGCAAAGTTGCCTCAAACTTTACAGGATTCTCAGCAATCCTATCTAGGTACTCCTGCTCTCTTCCCGACATATACATCGCAGGATCCTCTCCTCTATCACATAACTCAAACACATCATTCAGATTTTTCGGGATAATGAACAAACTCCCTCTCAAAATTGACGTATTTTGATGAGTGCCCTAGATGAGATACGGTAATCGAAGAGTGCATACAATCTTCTTCATCTATTTTCAAATTGCAGATGAATTCGATTACCTCTTTTGCGAACTCTTGGTCTGGTCGGCTTGCGACTAGATGGGTGAGTTTAGCCAGTCGGATCATATGTAGAGCCTCCTCTTCTGGCTTTGAGTTGGTTGTGCTCTCAAGTGAGACAGTGAACTCGTACCATGGCTTATTGGTTATGGCTAATCTCTCGTACACGGTTGGAGCCATTTTAGAATGTGATTTGAAGAATGTGAAGCTTTAGGGTTTTGCGATTTCTGGGCAAAGGGGATTTTAGTTACAGAGTATTTAGGAACGAAGGGTTTGATAAAATTTTGGCTTGAATGGCTTGAAGAGGTATAAATAGCTTCGAGATCGTGGAGAATCGTGTTGGTTAGGTGAAAAGCAACGGTTGAGATTAATCTCCGATTAATCGGGTATATGAACCGACGATCTCCGAAAAGTAAGCCGCCAAAATGTCCTCATTGGTCAATAATATGGCAGAGCATTAAATGACTGTTGACCTTCTTCGGAAATTAAAACGATCCCGCCCAAAAACATTCCTCAGGTGTTTTGTATTTATTGCGAATGATTACTGAGTTTTTCTTAAGCAATAAATGGGTCACATGAGTCATTACTTCTTCAGATTAATTTCCCTCTATCAGTCTTCTTCGAAATCGACCTTGATAAAATGTCGATAATATCGAAAATCTTGAAAAGGGGTTGAAGATGCTCTCGAATCTAATCGACCTTCAAGAATCGAGTTTCTCGAGACTCGATCAAGTATTTCCATTTTATCCCGAGTTTCTCGGAGAATTCGAGAAAGCTTCATGCATCCGAAAAATCTTCAATTTTCAGATTTTACTCTATACCCCTGGTTCTAACATCCCTAATTCTACTGAAAGTTCCTGAAATCTTGATTCAGCCAAAGGTTTAGTCAAGATATCAGCTATTTGCCTATCAGTATGAATTTTCTCCATCCTTATGTCCTTTTTCTCGACATGATCTCTCGATGAAGTGATGTCCGATATCCACATGCTTGCATCCGGTGTAATAACGGATTTTGTGAAATAACAATGGCACTATTATTGTCACAAAATATTGGTACTTCATTGGCCACAACTTTATAATCCCTTAATTGTTTATGAGCAAAGAATCGAAACCTGCAGACTTCCTGCGACCATGTATTAAACTTGATAATCTTGGTTGCTCTTCGAGGTCATTTCTTTGAAAACCAAGATATCGGTTTGCTTCCTAGAAATTGACAAGTTCTGTTGTGGACTTCATCGTCATTTCTCAGAACCTCCATAGTCGAGATCTCGAGTAACGGTTAATTCAAGGTTATCATCATTTGGATACCATAATCCTCTATTCTTTGTGCCCTTAAGATATCTCAAGATCTTTTTGGCGACCTCCATGTGACTAGTCTTAGGATTAACTTGGTATCTTCCACATATCCCAACAAACAAATGTTATATCCGCCTACTTGTGTCGGAGAGATAGAGCAATGATCCAATGATTCCTCTATAATCGGTATGATTCATCGATTTGTTTTCCGAATCGGGATCCATCTTGTAGTTAGTATTCATAGGAATCCTAAGCGCATTGCTATTCTGCATACACCATATTTGGCAATCGGATCTCGGTGTTTTTTACGGTTGATGAATATTCCTTCCTTTGATTGTTTCACTTGAAGACCTAGAAAGAAATTCATCTCTCCCATCATTGACATCTCAAACTTGCCTTTCATCGGTGTTGAAAACTTTTCACACGGTGATGGTTTGAGATCCAAAATGATGTCATCAACATATATATCGAACCAAGAAGATATCTTCCCCATCCTCTATCACGAAGCAGAGTTCTATCAACAGTTCCTTTGACAAAACCATGGTCAGTAAGAAACTGAGAAAGAGTATCATACCATGCTCTGGGTGCTTGCTTGAGACCATACAAGGCTTTTTTGAGCCTGTAAACCTGGTCATTCTGTTTAAAGCCAGGAGGTTGTTCCACATAAACCTCTTCTTTGAGCACACCGTTCAGAAATGCACTTTTCACATCCATTTGATAGACTGTGAACTTCATGTGGGCAAGATATGCAAGAAACAATCGATGGCTTCTAGTCTTGCAACAAAAGTAAAGGTTTCATCATAATCCAAGCCTTCTTCTTGGGAATAACCTTGTGCAACTAGCCTTGCCTTGTTTCTTACAATGTTGTTGTTTTCATCTCTTTTATTCTTGAAAACCCACTTGGTTCCAATGACATTGTGCCTTTCAGGTCTATCTACCAACTCCCATACTTCATTCCTTGAGAATTGATTCAGCTCATCTTGCATAGCAAATAATCCAATAAGAATCTTGTAGAGCTTCATTAATCTCGGTGAGTTCTTTTTTCGATAGGAAGCAGCAGAATAGTGCACTTTCACCATGGAACCTTCTTGTCTTAACTCCTTCAGTTAGATCACCCACAATTTGACTTGTAGGATGACTATCTAACCATTTCCTTCTTGATGTTCCCCCTTCAATAGTATCCTCAACATTTAAAATGTTAGGTTCAGTTAAATCAGCAAACTCAGGGAACAAAAGAAAAGGAGAAAGTGAATCATCTTCCTCAGGGGAAATTCTATTCAGAACATTGTCAGAGACATTTGTTCCCCTTTGGTTGATAGATTCAGAATTTACCTCATTTGTGACCACATCTTCATTGGCATCACATACGAGTGCAGGCGGTGTGTCTGTTCAGATTGGTTACCTTTGGAGTGTTGGTTTTCCTGAGTCTCACCATCCTGATTTCCATCCTGAACTTCTTTATCTGAGTCTGAGTCACTCCAATCATAGATAGTGACTGACTTCTTCTTTTCTGGTTCAATGGATGATTTATCTTTTTATTTCAGGCTTAATCTGGTGATCCTCTTAGTTAGTTCATCTGCATCATGTTCCTGTTTCTTCTGAACACAAATAGTTTCATCAAAAACAACATGAGGTGTTTCCTCCACAATAAGAGTCCTACAATTGTAAACTCGAAGTTTTTCTCGACTTGAGAATATCCTAAGAATATTCCTTCATCGCCTTTTACTATCAAAAGTTTTCAACCGATCTTTACCATTATTGTGTATGAAACACTTGCAACCAAACACACGAAAGAAAGAAACAAGAGGCTTCCTTTCATTCCAAAGCTCATAAGGTGTTTTGCCTTAACTCTTAGTCAGCATGGATCTATTTTGTGAGTAGCATGCAGTGTTGACAGCTTCAGCCCAAAATCTTTTAGGAATATCAGCTTCAGCTATCATTGTCCTTGCGAACTTCTTTCGAGTCCTGTTCCTTCTTTCAAAGAACACCATTTTGTTGAGGGGTCCTTGCAAATTTGATGTTTCATGAGAAATTCCATTTCTTTGCACAATAATCGGATATAATATGATTTATAAATTTGGTTCCTTTGTCGGATCTGATTTTGACCACACTCAGATTTTTCTCAATACTGAGCCTTTTCAGTAATTTTGGCAGCTTTATCTGAGTCTCTTTCTTACTGAGTAAGAATATGACCCAAGTATATCTTGAGTAGTCATCAACTACTACCAATGTGTATTTCCTGCCATTAGTGCTCACAGGTGTTATAGGACCAAAAAGATCCATATGAAGTAATCAAGTATTCTTTTCAAAGAGAAACCTCAACTTTACTTTTAAATGATGCTTTTATCTGTTTGCCTTTCTGGCATGCATCACAAATATGTTCCTTACTGAACACTTCATTAGGTAACCCTCTCACAAGAGCTAATCTTGCAAGCTTGTTCAGGGTTTTGAAATTTAGGTGATTCGTTCTTTTAAGCCATAACCAACTGGTATCTGTGGAACTTTTAGCAACTAAACATGTATCTTTAGGAGTTGAACTCCAATCAGCAAGATACACATTCCCTTTTCTTGTACCAGTCAGTAGTACTTTCTGTGATGTATCATCTTTCACAAAACATAAGTTCTTGGAGAACTCAACATTAAAACCTTTATCACAGAATTGGCTAATTGAAAGCAAGTTATGCTTCAATCCAGATACATATGAAACACCATGGATATGAATCGAAGTCGATTTCCAAAGTTCCATATCCTTGATCGTCCTTGGAGTTATCTCCAAAAGTGATCTGTGGGCCTCTTTGTTCAACATAGTCACTGAGTATCTTCTTGTATCCTGTCATATGTCTTGAACATCCACTGTCAAGATACCATATATCAGGAGCTTTTTCATCTCTGCTCATCAGTGCCATGTGATCTTTAGTCAGTTCAGTGCCCTTGTTTTCCTCCTGAAAAACAATTTAATTCTTTGGTACCCAATTTGTGTAGGGTCCTACAAGGTTATTTGTACCTTTAGGGATCCAGATCGCCTAACAACTCTAATCACTTTAGAGTGGCTGATCATCTTCCATAAACATCTACATACACATTCACTACTCTGGGTGCCTTAGCAGTTTCCTGTGTATGAGTGCTGGCCTTAGCATGAACATGGGCTTTTGAATTCTTCTTTGGTTTAAGCCTTTTGTTCCATTGCTTTGGCTTCGTCTTGTTGATGCGAATCTTTGTTGACTTGGGTTGGGTAACCTTTACCCTTAGGCAAGTGGGGTTTAGGTTACTGTCTTGAAATATGGGTCTTTCATTATATCGAGGACTTGGTCTCTTTGGGTTGAGAATATCTCTGCACGAAAGTGTTTCTCTTCCGAAGATTCCTCGATGGATTGATGTAGATCCTTTCAAGTTTGCATTCTTAGCACGAGGCTTTGAAGTACTTATGCGAAATTTTCAATTATGACCGCTTTCGGGTTTTCTAGCCTTCACATGAGGTTTGGGCTTTCTAACCTGATCATTCAGTTTTACTGAAACCATAGGTCCTTTTCCCTTGTCTACAACCTTGGGCATTACTTCATATTGAAGTGTAGGTGCCACTGATTTAACAAAGATTGTCTTCTTGCTACTTGATGCAAAGATTCAGATGACCTTGTGAGGTTCCCCTGGAATGTATCCCAATCCAGATTTTATAGTGGGCAGATCTCTGGTAACTCAATTTCATCTATTACTTTAGATGCATTATTCAATAGAGTTAACTTCTGCACAGCACTATCCTCACGGTTCTGTAGAGTTTCATGCTTCTCAGAGAGGACATTGAACTTAGTTCTGATTAGCTGAATTTCTTCAGTGGATTTCTCTAGCTTTTCAGTTAGGGTTTCTATCAACTTTTCTTTCTCTGAGAGTTGTACTTTCAGAACATCCAGTTCATCAAGAGCTCCCATAAATTGAGAAGTGATTTGGTTTTTGCTAGAGTCTTTCCATTTTAGATTTTCAAAGATTCGGTTCCTTATTCGCTCTTGAGTTTTATTTAGCTTGATCCTTGCAAAACAAAGATAGTCCTTCATCGATTCTCAAAAGAATCCATCAGTCAAAATGAATGTTTTCGGTGGAACTTGAAAACTCTTGTGCTAGTGTAGGAGCAACAAGAGAGCGCGAAGAGTTTACCTCCTCAATGGCCATCGACAGATGTCATCACTTTCCTTTGTTCGAGAATATCTCATCCGAAGAGCTAGATTCCTCCTCGAGTGTTCTTCTTACGCAACCATGGCCTTTTTGCTTGAAAACTTCTCGGTCTCTTTTAGCTTGTCTTTCTCTTCTCTCCTTAGCACTCAACTCTCGGACAATCATTGGAAGTGACATTTCTTCGACAATTATAGCATCTGTTGGCATCATCATCGATCATTTTCTTCTTTGGACTTGGAGTCCTTCTTTTGCGGATGAAGATCCTCCGAACTTTCAGTCCTTCTTCTTCTCGGTTGATCGTCCTCGGGTTTCTTTCGGTACATTGTAGTTCTGTAAAAAGCTTTTGTATTTTCCAAATCTATTATTAAGTCTGTCAAACCTCCTTGCCATCGATTGCTAGCTTTTCCTCAAGCTCATCGATGTTTGGCATGGGGGTTCTCGAACTCTTTAGTTTTATTGTTTTATCTTTGGCTTTTAAAGCCACATTCTTACTTGATGAAGAATCATCTTTCTTTGTCGACCTTTTTGGATTTCTTATCAATTACAAATTTATAGGCTTTCATTTCGAGAGAAAACTTGTTGGTATGGCATTGAACTAATGTTCTTGGTGTTTTCAATCACCCTTTGCATGAATATCCCATTTCTTAGAAAGACCTCTAAGAATTTTCAATGCCACTTCTCTTTGTGGATATTTCTTTCCAAGTGCATTTAGATCATTCATGATGCTAGTGAATCTGACTTCCAATTTGTCTATTGATTCACCATCATCCATTTTCAAAACCTGTCAAACTTTCCAATTGCCAACGAAAAGTTTGTTTTCTTTTATATGATCGTGCCTTGGCACATAAATGCCTAGTGTATCCCATATCTCTTTTAGCAAATATTACGGTGAGAGATCATTTCCATCACACCATCATCAATTGTACTGTATAGTGTGTCTTTTGCAATGTAGTCTAGATTGACTAACTTTCTCTCCTCAGGAGTTTAGTTGGTAATCGGACTTAGGAAATTCTGCTCTAGGATCAATTCTCTCATCTTCTGTTTCTCTGGGATTCACCACAGTAAATTTGAATGGTCCTTGAGAAACCACTCTCCACATACGCTCATGTTTGGAATACAGATGTGCCTGCATTCTCAGTCTCCATAGATCATAGTTCTCTACTGAGAACATGGGAAGTTTTTTAGAAGACATTTTTCTGATCCTTTTTGAAAAGAAAAAATTTCAGCAAATAAGATCAGTTCAGATAGACCACAAGTATTTTTGAAAATAAAACTTGGTCAACACAGCAGGTGGTCAAGTTGAACCACTGCTCTGATACCACTTGTTGGTCCCGGTGAAAACGAGTCTTACACGTGTATGGGGGGGGAATACACGTGTTCAGTATTTTAAAATTTTTTTCTTCATCGAGGTCGGTTTGGGTCGATAATCTCGAAGATTAGGTTTCGAGAAGCCACAGATCACTCTGAGTCAAAGTCTACTGAGACAGTGATCCTGAGCTGCTTTCAGATACCTCAGATAATCCCAACTGAGTCCTGAGTGTCAGAGATCCTGAGTTGCTTGGATCAGATAACTAACTTACTGAATCCTCAGAAGAGAGTTCAGTTAGGTAACTATCTGTTCTAGCTACTCAGTCGTGCGGAATGGTTGGCCCTTAGTTTATACTCGTTTTAAGCTTTGCTGAAAACCTTCCCCTTATGAAATAATGATTAGGCTGTGATTCACTTTATGCAACTTCAGTGGATTGATTCCAACTGAATATCAGTGAAAAGTATGCTTTCAAAATCAAGTTTGATGCAGCAGTTAGGCATAGATAAGGAAAGCAATAAAGAACACAGCAGTTATAGTGGTTCAGAGACTCAAGCTCCTACATCCACTCTCCCTGACTCTTCAGAGAAATTCACTATCAACTTCGAGCTTTTCGACGACTACCTCGTAGTTTACTTACTCAACTCGGCCCTGAGTTTTCTGACTACTCCACGTAGTTTACTTACTCAACCCGACCTTGAGTTTTCTGACTACCTCCGTAGTTTACTAACTCAATCACACACAAGCTTTCAGACTACCCCTATAGCTTACTAACTTCTCCTCTAGAGTTTTCTGACTACTCCGCGTAGTTTACTAACTCTTTACAACTCTACTCACCAACAAACACACTCCAACTACCTTCTCAAGGGTTTGGGGTTTCTTGGTTGGTTTCCAACTAGGATGAGATATCCTTTACAATGAAGCACAATGCAAAGGGTTAGGATACCTCGACTAAGCTTTGGATAAATCTTATCAAGCTAGGCTTAGTAAAGTGAGCTCTCTTCAATATAGAAGCACTTGGGAAATTCAAGGTATTTCGAGTGCTTTAACTTTTGCAAGAATAAGTTTGAGCTCTTGAGTTGCGTATAAATTTCCCGTAACCTTACAAAGTAGAGGGTCACCAGTATTTATAGGCATACACCAAGGTCACTCTTGAAAACTATCCGTTGGAGAGATACCTTCGTAAGTTCCCTCTTATGGTGTGTGAGAAACGACTATATTTAGGGTTTGAAACTCCCTAACACGTTTTAGGCAATAGCCTTTCATGTAGCCGGTCTTCACTTTTTGCGATGCGGAACTTTCGTACATCCGACATCTTTTTTTGACTTCATCCAATTGTCGATGTCGGTATGGTGCTGATGTCGTCTTCCTCTTTTTGACTTTTGTCTTGAAGAAAAGGTAGACACCTTTCAACGGCTCTTTTTGGTTACAAACTCGAGTTTGATATAACCTTAACAACACTTCCCGACTTAGTTCCTTTTTATGCGATTTGAATGTCTTGGCAATATATAACTTTCTAAGGTATCGCGTTTTTTCTCAAGATTGCATCCTTCATATAGATATATTGATTGCCTCGGAACATTGAGTTCATATTGAGCATTCAAGACATTCTTGAGTCTTGATAATTTTCTTTGTCTTTCGATATTTAATGATCTTTCGAGATACTCGGTCTTGATCTTGCGTCTTGAGTCTCTTGAGTCTTGAGGTCTTGAGTCTTGAGTCTTACGAGTCTTGAGGTCTTCTTCGAGTCTTGTGGTCTTACGAGTCTTGAGTCTTACGAGTCTTGAGTTTTGATTTATCTTGGACCGATATCTTGAGTCTTCATCTTTGAGTCTTGGTTCTCGGTTTCCATCTTGAGTCTTGAGACTTCGGTTTCATCTTTGAAACTTCGGTATCTTGAAACATCTTGAGTTCTTGAGTCTTGAACCTATCTGAACTATATCTGTGACTATACATTTTTTGAGATATCATCCTGAATACTCTAAAACTGAATCCTGACTCATCTATCAAGATCATTCCTGAACATGTCATACTCAGGGGTTTTGGGATCTTAATCAAAATCATATAATCTTTCATTAAATTCATCTCCCAACAATAGCCTTCAATGCAGTACTCAACAAGTGTCTTGCACAAGATGACATCCTTGAAGAAAGTAGAGCTGCAGATGTCAAGGCAAGGTTGTTCAAGATATGTGTTGTTCCGGAGGAAGAGAGATTTTGAATCAGAAGACTTATCCGTGGTAAGATCAGAATAGAATTTGATGTACTTGTAAAAAATCTTATCTTTAATGAAAATTCTATTTTTTTCTGATCTTAAGACAAAATCTCATTGTCTTCTGACTCTCTCTCTCTCTTTTTACTTATGTTTAACTTTGTTCAGCATTCTTTCTGAGAAATGTTTTGGTTCCATCAAAAAGAGTGAAATTGTTGGGAAATTTATAGTTTTGATGGAAGTTCCAAAACAGTTGTAATAGGACCAGTCGAACATGTTAGTCGACTGATGATATGATAGGAAACCAGCTGAACATTTTAGACATCTGATGTATTAGACTAGGTCTTTCTTATAGAAGAACTCAAGATGCACAAGTCAAGTGAAGATTAGTACCGAAGATTAGCAGAGCGATGATCAGTAGCAAGATCAGCAGCTGAAGATCAGTAGCGGATTTCAAAAGACTTTACTTGAAGACCAGAAGACCTACTCTATGAAGACATCAGCAGAGTCGATTGGTTGAAGCTAAGGCAACCATATCAGTAGACTCAAGGCAACTGATCAGTGGATGTAGTGATCAGTTCATGCCAAGTCACCAAGATGATAAGCTTAACTACTTATCATAAACATACGGGGTAAATCAAACCAGAAGAATGTCAAAATTAGTTGGTGAACAAACACTGAAATGCTGTACTTGTTAACCAATGAGAAAATGACACGTATGAACAAGCTGACAATGCGGGATTCGGCGCTGCTTAGTCAAACGGCTAGAAAGGACAACTATTCATGCTTTCGGCCATGCCGTCCCTGAAGCACGTCATATCAAATCCTGTATCCTACAAAATATAGCCGGAAATTCAAATTGCTCTCCAACGGCTCTTTGATTCCGAGGTCTATAAATATGGGATTACTCTTCAGAGTGAAGATACGGAAATTATCAAGAAGCTCATACTATAGCAATATTTCCGCACGAAGAACACATACTTGAAGATTATTTCTAAGTGTTCATCCCAATGTTCTTAGCATAGAAATCTCATCCTTTAGCTTTAGGCTACACAAATACTAGGATAGATTTCCAGTTGGAACAATAACAAATCTTACCCAAACCCAAAGTTAGGTTAAGTTTGTTTAGCAAGATTTCAGATTAGGGTTTCTAGTCCTGATTTCTGGGATCGGTTGAGTGAGAACTCTATAAATATATGTTGGTTGTAATGTGTTGGACTAACACAATAAACTAAGTCCAAGTCGGTTAAGTTGGTGCCCCTTGTGATAGGGAAGAGTTGACGTAGGACTGGTTGTCCGAACCACTATAAATCTTGTGTGCATTTATCTGCTCTTAACTGCTTTACACTATTGCACACGACTTTGCTTAAAATCTCATACATATTCTGAGTTAGGATCAGTTTGCATCAAGCAACTGATCTGATCAGTTTAACTCCTTGGTCAGCTGATTGAAAACAGACTTCAGAATCTGATTTGTTAAAACTGGTTTTTCACACGTGTATAAACTAGCTTCCGCACAATCAGTTAAATTGATAAACACCGAACTGATCAGCCATCAGGCGATCAGTAAGTTGGATATCAGTCCAAACTGACTCACTCGCACTCTAATCAGGAAACCTGCTTTCACACGTAATCCGCACGAAAAGTTTTTCAGAAGTCTATTCACCCCTCCGCTCTAGACTTCTGCCCTCACGAAACCCGTTCAGGACCTACACATAAGAATAGTCCAGTCGGCATACTCATCAACGGCAAACTTAGGTAGATCGTGGTACATGCTAGTGGTGTTATCCATGCTGAGTTGTGAGTTTAAAAACTAATGGGTTTTAAAAATAGGTTTTTCGAAATCAGTTCAAGTGACCACAACGGTTCTCCCTCAAGAACCGATGATAATCAAAGCCTGTGGTCTTTAGAACCACCTGCTCTAATACCACCTGTTGGTCCCGAACGAGTTTCAGTGAGGCAGAAGTCTAGAGGGGAGGGGCGAATAGACTTCTAAACTTTTTCATGTGATCAGTGTGATTTGCAAGTTTACTGATCAGAGTGCTAGGTGATCAGTACAAACTAATATCCAACCTACTGATAGCTGATAAGAAGATCAATTTGGTGTCTATCAGTTTAACTGATTGTGCGGAAGCAAAGTTTTACCCGTGTGAAAAACCAGTTTTATCTAAACCAGATTCTAAGATTTTCTGAATCAGATCAAATGACCAACTGTCAAACTAATCAGATTAGCTGCTTGATGCAGAACTGATCTCTTCTTAGAATATGCATGTTAAGTTATATCAAAACAGTAGTGTGCAGATAGTGTAATTCAGGTAAACACACAAGATTTATAGTGGTTCGAACAACTGGTCCTATGTCCATTCTTCCCTATCAGAAGGGGCACTTACTACCAACTAGACTTATTTTAATGTGTTAGTCCAAGCACAGTACAAACAGATATTTATGGATCTCTCACTCAACTGATCCCAGAAATCAAGAGTAGAAACCCTAGCTTGAGATCTTGCTTACAAACTTATCCTAACACTCAGTTTGGGGTAAGATTTATTTGGTTTCCAACTGGAATTCTATCCTAGTATTTTAGTAGCATAAAGCTAAAGGATAAGAACTCTTGCTAAGAAACTATGGGATAAACACTTAGAATATTAGCTTGATCTTCAATGTTCTTACGGAAATTGCTTATTGCATGAGCTTGTCTATAGTTTTTGTAACCTTACTCTGAAGGTTGATCCCATATATATAGGCACGAAATCGAACTAACCATAGGCTTACAGGATTGACTTGATGTGTTTAGAGACGGCATGGCCAAAAGCATACTACATCGTCCTTTCTAACCATTTGACTCTGAACCACTTTATCCTGCATTGTCAGCTCCGTACACACATGTCTCGCTATCATTGATTATCAAGTAAACTTATTCGGTGCTTGATTCACCAACTCAGGTTGACATTCTTCTTGTCTGATCGACTTGTACATCTTCGGTAAACACTTGGTTGTTCCCTGATTTGAATTGACCTGATCAGTTAAGACTGATCAGTCTACCTTGTTGAGTCTTCTGATGTAAGTTGTCTTATCTCAACTTACTGACTCTTCTGTTGTTTATCTGATGTAGGTCTTCTGAAGGTCTTCTGGTCTTGTTAAGATCTAGTCTTCTGATCCTCGAGTCTTCTGAGTCTTCTGCTTGATATCTGATCATCTGATTAATCTGATCTTCTGATCTTCTTAAAGACTTAACTTCTACATATTGAGGTCCACCTCAATATGTGACCTATCTATTACATCAACTGTCTATACATCTCAGCTGGTCATCCTATTATGATTTCTAGTTCATCAGTCAGCTAAAAGGTCTGATTGGTCCTATTACATTTATTTTGGGACTTCCATCAAAACTATAAATTTCCCAACAGGATTTCTGAATCATCAATCTCATCTTCAGTTGCACCTTCAGACAACATACTAGTATTTTTCTTCATATATTTATTCTGCATGTCATTCACAACAAGTATCAAATGTTAGACTTCATAAATGTAGAATATATACCAAAGAAATGTATATACATATATAATAATATCCACTCCCTAAAATTCAACTCTTATTTTATAAATACTTACATAAACCTCCTCGACTCTAATGTTATTCCATTTACCAATTCCTTCATTCCAGTTGAGCGTCAAGTAAACCTCAAGGATTGTAGCATCTCTCCCCAGCCCTAAATCCATTCCCTAAATTAATGATATAATTAATAACTCAAGGTAAATTTAAATTAAAATACAAATATGACTTAATTAACTTTAAGAAGTTGCACTTACCAATCGTCTCATATGCTCTGAGATGGAAATAGCACCACCCCGATTCAATCAACCATCGGTATTATTGGATATATTCTTCTTGTTTTGCCAACAAATATTGAGGAATTTAGTCTTTGTCTTTTATTTGGTGTGAAGTGTTTCAAGCACTCCATCAGATAACCATTTCCCTAAGAATTTTTTCTTACGAATATCAGCCAAGCTTACACAAACAACGGATGTTGCTTTATATTTCCATATACGTTAAATGTCATCGTTATGCTCATGTTCCCATCTATAACTATTCTATAAATATACAAATAACTTCTTAAATTTATACAAGCTATTGGTCCCGGTGCAATGAGTCTTACACGTGTATGGGGGGGAATACACTTGTTCAGTGATTTTTAAAAACTTTTTCTTTACTGAGATCAGAAGGGTCAGGATGTCCTGAGAATTTTGCCCTGAGAAGCTCAAATTGCCCTGAGTCAAAGTCTACTGAGACAGTGATCCTGAGCAGCTTTCAGAAGCTTCAGATTAACTCAGCTGATCCTAAGTTTTATCAGAGATCCTGAGAAGCTTGGATCAGATAATTAACTTACTGAACACTCAGTAGAGTTGATTCCGTTTGGTAATTATCTGCTCTAGCTAATCAAGAGTGCGGAATGGATTGGCCCTAAGTTTATACTCGTTTTATCTTGCTGAAAATCTCTTCCTTAGTAAAACAGTGGTTAAGGTTGTGATCAAGTTTGATGCACGTTCAGTGGATTGTTTCCAACTGAATATCAAGAAAATCAGTATGCTTTCAGTGAAAATATGCAGCAGATAAAATGCAAAACAGAGAGCAAACAACACAACAAATTATAGTGGTTCAGAGACAAAGCTCCTACGTCCACTCTCTCTGGTCTTCAGAGAAATTCCTTAACACACTATCACCTAAAGCTTTCAGGTTAAACACAGCAGCTTACTAACTTTTCTACCTTGAGTTTTCTGGCTGACTACTGCAGCTTACTAACTCAACTCACACAAGCTTTCTGACTATCTAAAACAGCTTACTCACTTTTTCTCTAGAGATTTCTGGATGACTCAACTGCAGCTTACTTACTCTTTACAACTCTTTCTCACCAACAATCACACACACACTCAAACTACCTAATAAAAGGGTTTGAGTTGGGTTGGTTTCCAACTAGGGTGAGATATCCTTTGACACTAAGTACAAATGCAAAGGCTAGGATATCTCTACTAAGCTTTGGATATATAACAATTCTAGGCTTAGTGAATGAGCTCTCTTCAATGTGAAACACTTGGGAAATCTTAGGTTTTTCTAGTGCTTCAATTTGCAAGAATACGAATGAGTTTTGGAGTTGTTTTAATTTCCCGTAACCGTGCAATGGTGAAGGTCACAGTTATTTATAGGCAACTTCTCCAAGGTCACTCCTTGAAAAACTATCCGTTGGAAGAGATAGTATCAAGAGTTTCCTCTTTTGGTTATTGATGAACGACTATTTTTAGGTTTGAACGCACTCTTGCATGTTTTAGGAAATATGCATCCATGTAGCCAATCATCAACTTCTGTGAACTGGAAGATATCATACCTAACATTTCTTCAGTGAGATGTCGCTTTCAGTGTCAGTAAAGTACGTTGTTGTTGCCTCCTCATTGGTCGAAGTCTTCCTTTGAGCAGAGACAAACAAACGGCTTTAGTTAGGTTGATCTTTCTGAGCTGATATGTTCCTTAATGTCCACAAATGTCTAACATTCTGTTTGTTTGTACTAGGAATGAACATAATCACTATTTGTTTTAAGATAGTGGTTCAGGGTCCCTTTTGTTCAGTACACAAACAGTCTTCAGGATCTTCGGTCTTCAGGATTCTTCGATCTTCAGGATTCTTCTGAGTCTTCAAGATTCTTCTGAGTCTTCTGAGTCCCTAGAATCTTCTGAGTCTTCAGGATTCTTCTGAGTCTTTTATTATGATGAGAAACATATTTCTTCCTGATTTATATCTGCTGACTATACATGATGCAGATAATCCTGAGTCCTAATTTCTATTGTAACCTGATCCTAATCCTATACTACCAAGATATCCTGAACATGTCATACTCAGGGGTTTTGGGATCTAATCAAAATCTTTATTCAAATTCATCTCCCAACAATTTCCCCCTATTTGATGATGCCAAAACCATCTTGTTACATTAAAAAAAACTTAACCTATCACTCAGGTTTCAGTTATCTGTTACATTCAAATGGCATATCAGATAAGTAAGAATGTATAAAAAGTTAATGAGATATTATCTTATTCAATCACAAAAGATAAACTTTTCATTGATGAAGGATAAGAGTTACATTTTACAATGAAAACCAAAAGAAATTAAACAGAAGTACATAATCTTCATTCTTCTTCGATCTCATCCTCTGGTACTTCCAAGTTGAACATCCCATAGTACTTCTTCTTCAGTTCATCTCTTTCCTTGGTGATCTCTGGGTTGTTTCCTGTCAGGTCTAGCTGGAGGGCATACTGAGCAATTTCTTGAGAGATGGCAACCTTATTTACATAGCCATTCTCAAACCTTGGAGCTGGGTACATGTATGGCCCTGGAACTACAATCTGAGTATTGTTCTCATCTGCCAAGTTGATCCATTTTTGCAGATACTCAGGATAGAATGTCAGTAGATATTCAATGAATGCCTCATTCTTGTCTGCGCTGCTCCCTCTCCATTCCCTCAGAATTTCGTAGTAGAACCAGAAGGTTCTCTTTATCTCTTCCCATGCATCATTGATCTGAATAGGCATCCACTTGTCAATGTGCGGCCATTTCTGAGTTTTCTCAGTGCCTCTCCTCTTGCCAATGAATTTCCTGAATACACCCCTCATTTTCTGCTCTTTTTCATTTTTCTTCTTAATCAATGGAGCACCAGATACTGAAGCAGCAGTTCTTTTCTCCTTTTCAATTTGTAGGGCTTTCAGAGTCTTCTTTGTATCGAAGGTCTCTGGTTGTGTATCAGGTTTAGTTTCCTCAGTTTCTTCCTCAGATTCATCAAACTCAACTAGAAGCTTCCTTTGAATAGGCTTTGTTACATTTGCTCTATTCTTCTTCTTTAGCTTAACAAAGGCAACTACTTTCCTCTTTTCTGGTCTTGCTTGCTCTTCCCCTGCCTTGCTCGTTTCAATCCTTCTCCTCTCAAGCATTTTTTCTTCTAATATTTCCTGAGCAATCTATTCCGATGTCTGAGTGAGGCCAGGTTCTTCTACTTCTTTGAACTTCAGTTTCTCAATGGCTTCAATCTCACTCAGAGCATCCAAGATTTTCTTTGCTTCCACTTCTTTTTGGGCCTTCTTCTCCAAGGTCTATGCCAACAATTATCCAATTGTCCTTTTGAACTTGACCTTTCCCCCTTTTTAGCATCATACCTTGGGAGAAGTTGGGACAATGCAGTATCCATATAGTACTGTTCTTTGCCTAAACTGCGCACTTCCCCAGCCAGCTGATCATGCTCATCTTCCAGCCTCATCATGTAGTTCTTGGCTAATTCTTCTGAAAGTGGAGCAAACTGTGTTGAGAAGGTATCGTGCATCATCTCTGTCATCTTGGTCATGAGCAGAGTGCTCATTTCCTCAACAACTTATTTGATTAGTTGCTCATTCTTCTCAACCAGCTTGGCCTCAAGATATGCAGTTCTGGCCTGGTACCTCTGCTCCATGTTTGCATTAAGCTCTGTCTTTACTCCATCAATCTTCTCATCAAGTACAATCAGCTTATCTGAGAGTGTAGTTTGAATTTGCAGCATATCAAATGATGAGCTCAGATTTTTCAACTTTTGAGATTGACTTGCCAGTGTTTCCTCCATCTGAGTCATCTTCGCTAAGACTGACTCTATCTTCTTCAGCCCATTCAGGATTGGAGTTAAGTCAATCACTGGAGTTTGTACAGCAGTCTCCATCTGAGCTGGGTGCTCCAAACGAGCCTCAGTCTGCATATCATAAACATCAGATTTAAAGCTAGGTACTTCAGTAACTTTGACATAATGTACAATAGTGCCAAAAGGTACCTGAAGATTGCTAACTTCAGTCTGAGGTTGTCTGACATCAGGCTGTTCAGCTTGAATTTCTTTCTCTTTTTCTCTTTCAGCTTGTTTCTCTTGTTCAGCTTCTTTTCCTCCTTCTCCTCCCTGATCCCCTTCTTCTTCCTGATTATGAGAAATGGATTCACCAGCCTCAACATTTCTCTTCTCAGCCACCTTCCTTTTCACAAGCTCATCAAAATCAGCAACTTTCATCCTAAGCTTGGTCTTCATGAAACCGGAGAACTTTGTCAAAGCAGCAGTCTCAGCACTCCACCAATTCTCTCCTCTGAAGGAGGCTATGTTCAACATCTCCGGGAGTGTCTGGTTTAGGATATAAACCATTGTCCTGAGCCTGAAGAAAAGATACTAAAGGTCAGGATATGCATTGAGCTCAGGGTATCTGTCCAAGACGAATCGTTCCCCCTTGCTTCGCCACTTGGTTTCTTCTACCTCTCCCTTCTTCAATTAAGGACTCTCAGGGATATTTGGCTCAGAATGTATGAGTTGAAGCGCTGATGGATCAAGAAAGGGTTCATTCAGGAGAGTATCCAGAATCAGCAAGTCCTGAGTTTCTGTTGGTTCTGAAGTCTGAGTTAGTCCCTCTTCAGTCGAGATCTGAGGTCCTTTGAAAATTTCCTGAGAGATTTTGTCAGGGCTCAGGGAAGTCTCAAGTACTTCTGAGAATACATGCTCCTCAGTTTCTTGCTTGCTCACTATAGGAAATCCCACATTCTGTGATGATTTTTTTTGTGACGACACAAATTTCGTCACAATATGTTACCTAAAGGTGACAAATTTAATTTTCGTCACTAAAAATTGAGAATTCGTGACAAAATATATTTTTGTCACCACTGATGTCGTTTTTCGTCACTAATTCACAATTTTCATGACAAAAATAAGATATTCGTCACAATACCTTTGGTGACAATATGCATAATATTTAGTGACGATATTCAACGTCATAAAAGATTCTTTTTTTGTGACAACTATATGTTTTGTCATTAATTATTCAAAAGAATTGGTGACACACTTAATTCGTCACAATTTTATTTGGTGACGATTGTCATTATAATTAGTGACGGTCATAGTCGTCATATAATATAAAATTTTCATGACAATTTTACGTTTCATCGCTAATTGTTCATAGTAATTAGTGACATATTCTTTCGTCACCAATTTTGATATATAGTGACGATTAATAATCATTTTTTAATGACGCATTTATTTCGTCACAATAGTATTCGGTGACGATCCTCATTTTAATTAGTGACGATCAATATTGGTCATATAATATAAAATTTTCATGACGGTTTTATGTTTCGTCATTAAATGTTCATAGTAATTAGTGACATATTCTTTCGTCACCCATATTTATATATGGTGACGATTAATAATCACTTGTTAGTGACAAACTTATTTCGTCACAATATTATTTTGTGACGATCTTTATTGTAATTAATGATGATAATATAAAATTTTCATGACGATATTAATATTAATTGATGACGATATTTAACGTCATGAAAAATATTATTTTCGTGACAATTTTTTATTTTTTCAAAAATTATTCAAAATAATTAGTTTTTAATGTTTATGTTGAAATTTACTATCATTTATTATCTTTTGACTATTAGTTTTCCATATAAAATATAAATTTTGTTAAATAAAATTGCAAATATATATAAAATTTATTAAAAATATGTATCCATTAAGGTTTGAACACAAGACCTCTAAAGTAAACTTAACACAACCACCAAGTAAGCTAGATAGTTTTTATTTTTTATGTTGAAATTTATTATTTATTATGTTAACTATAATTAGTTTTTCCATATAAAATATATGTTTTATTAAATAAAATCGCAAAATAAAATTTAATAAAGAGTTGGATCCATCAAGGTTTGAACACAAGACTCCTTACATGAATTAAAATAAATATACCACTAGACCAAACATAACATTGCATTTTATTATCCATACTATATAAAAAAGTAGCTTATGTTGTGGAAACATTTTTAGACTACTTTACCCCTCTAAAGTTTACATTGTGCAAATTAAGCCCTCCCAACTCACCAAAATACAAACAGACGGTCAAACATTAAAACAATGAAATGAAAGAATCGCTACAGGCACGACGAGGACAATAACGCTAGAGAGAGGGTATGGCGCGCCAGTTGTAGATCGTGAGAAGACCACAATACGGGCGCGACGACCAAGGGTAGCAGAGGCACGATCGAGAGCGCCTGAGGGAGGGGAGGGCGCGGCGACGCACGCCAGGGAGAACGCTTGATGGAAGGGAGGGCGCGGCGAACGACTTCCAGAAAGGTAATATTTAATTTGTACTGTCTATTTAATTTAATCAAGGGTCTGATTCATTATGAGTGATCCTCTATCAGGCGATTTACAAGGTTCGTGAAAGCAAGGCGATCCATCCATACTGCAAGAAATGGATCATTCAGAGTCGTTGTCACGAAGCTCCAACTCGAGAAGTACAAAAAGTCACTCCTCGACTTCAAAGCTCATGGCTGCATTGCAGTCCATCGATTAATAAGTTAATTAACTTTTGATATTATGGTTTTTATTTCTGGTATTATATTTGGGTTTCAATTGATGATTATTGTTGGATTTAATTGATTAAGTTTACAAGGAAGACATATAATTCTCATTGTGATATCTCAAAAAAATAAACAATAATATTAACAGGAAGGGCAGACAAAATATGTACTTTAATTGAGGGCAAAATTGTTCCCAGAAAAAAAATTGAAAATAGATTTTTGCAGCTATGTCCATCAGATGCAACAGTAGTATGGGCTTGGTTCCTTTTACAATTGTACTGGAAGAAGTGCTATTTATGATGCGGTGGCCAATACCTTATCCTCGCACCGTCAAATTGGGGAAACTCTGTTCCATGGTAAAATTAAAATAGATTGATCAATAATTCTCTTAAATATATATTTACCATGTTAAATTTCTCTTCATCCAAGTGTTTCAAAGATATGAGGATTCTCTGAACGCTTTTTAGCAGATCAATGAGAAGACTCGAAAAGATTTGTCAGAAGAACGAAGAGACAATTTCTAGGTAAAATCTTTGTGCCTTTTCTAAGATCTTAACTGATTTTCATATGCATGTTATTTCCTTGCGAATATATTTAATCTAAAATCAGGTTCATTTGCTTTGCAGTTTTTAGTAAATGAATTCTTCTTTTATTGAGGATTTTTTTGTTGAACAGAGTTAATGGTATAGAGTTAGTTGCTTGGATTCAAATATAGCATTAGGTCATACTGTTATTGAGATCACTGTTGATTTAGTTGCTCAATCAACCTCTTATGTTTTTTTGGCAGTGTGGTTAATGGTATAAAAGGATTCATTAAAGTTCGAACACAGGACCTCAAAGGAAAAATTTATAAAAACTTGATGGCCTCAAGGATCGAACACAAGACCCCCTTATGAGAATAAGGGGTACTATACCACTAGACCACAGTAACGTTTTGATTTCATTTATTTTTTGAACAGTATTCCATTATTCTATCCAGATTAATCAATTAGGGCGCGATTAAATCAATTCCGTTAGCTTCTGCAAACACCATTGCAACGTTAATTTTTCATTCTTCTATCCAATTCAACCCTTTTCGATCTCAATATTGCGCGATTAATCAATTCCGTCTTCGGTCATCTTCACTAGAAAAACCTTCGTCACAATTCCGTCCCCAATCCACGCACCGCGAATGAATCTCCCGGCGAAAGAAACGACAGCGTTCAATCCCTTCCCTTCCATGATACACCCTTTCACTAGCGTTCAATCCCTTCACCAGCGTTCAATTTTCACCCAATTGGTTCTTCTATCAATTGGTTCCTGAATTGAAGTTTTGGATTTGTGAGCCTCCAGAAATCGAGCAAGCATCAATACGTACGCTTCTCTTCATTTAAATTCTTATTTTATCTTGTAAAAGCTATTAATATAACAATTGATTTTATGTGATTTATGTAAAATATGTCTTAGTGAATTTGAAGATTGAATTGCTTGCATGTTTTATATTTAGATGACATACTGGAATATATGATTGCCCTTGTTGGTTTGCATCTTTGAAACTGTATTCGTCATGAATTCAGTTTTTAGCTTATACAGTAATTGAAGAAAGTAACCTGTTGAAATCTGCTAAATACATCGTTGTTTAACATGGAATCCACTCCCTTCTGATTGATATGGAAGTAATATGGTTGGCGTTTTGCAGTATAAATTTAGACCATGATTATAGGATGTTCAGTGGATATTTAGTTTCAAAAGTAGCAGAGATGTATGGAGATGCTATCAACCTTATGGAAAAATATTATGTTTTAGATGTAGAGAATGTTTGGGATTGGTTTTCTAGAGGCAGATGGAGGGCTTGACTCACAGTCTCAAATTTGACGATTCTCCCTTCATCGTAGTCATAGAACATTCCTTCTCTGTCATCAGAAGCTTTCCTCATTGCTTCTTCATTCTATCATGTCTTTAGGGTATGGTTAATATCTCATTAGTTGAATTTTTTGTGGATGAACTAATACTTTGTTTGAGATTATATGCCCAAGTACTCAAATTAATTTTAGCCAAAAATACACTTTGAAGCTTTTGCCATTAACTATTATGTGTGCGTATATAAAATCAGAGGGCTCCAGGTTTTCACTTTTTCAATTTCTAATTTTCTCTTTTCCCCATTTTAAGTCATTGAGCTGAATTAGTGTTTTTGTTTCTTAATTCATTTAGTGCAACTTGTCGGATGAGTGATTTCTAATTTATTTTCTACTGTGTGCAATATTTCAACTTGGTAAATGAATCGATGACATGAGTATTTGATGACTTGTAGGGCAGAATTACAGTTTTATGTTGGTTTTGGGCCTATATTTTTCCATTGGAGATGTCGTTGGGACATACAGAATAGTTGCATATTTTCTATACATCAATCTTAGCATGGAGGCTTTGTACTTCAATATTCACTGATTTAGTATATAGGCTTCTTGAACAAGGTTTCTTTGGGGAATTTCTATTTGATTATCGACCATTTTTTTCCTAGTGAATTATATGTGAGTTACTGCTTGTTGCTTAACATCAGATTGAGTTGGTCATGAAGGTGAGTTGGTCACTTATAATGCAGAAACTAAGGGGATTAAGCATGTCGTTGTGGGTATTCTTATGAGTTCAAATTGAACATAAAACTAGGGAAAAGAATCCCTTTATGGTTACTTCAATTTGATAAACATACAAAACTAGCAAGAATAGTAATGAGTAGCAAGAACAGTATTGGATACAGAGTATTGCTAATGTTTGAGCATTTTAAAATTAGTTCCTTAAGAAATGACCTCAATCTTTGATATCAATCTCAAGAGAAGGGATATACATATATAGGCTAAAATGATAAAGAGTCTTTGTGTTCCTAATGAAATGTACCTTAATTGTGTCAAAATGCATTGCCATTTAGGATCACATTATGTTACTTATTTGTGTATGAAGTGAGAAGTGTGGATTGTTTTCTGCAGGTTATTGCTTAGTTGCTTAACTGCATTACAGTTTATTTGTGCATAAAAGTGAGGCACAATTTTTTTTTTTGGAGGGGCTTAGTTTGTTTGTGTGTAAGAAGTGATGCAGATTTTATGGGAATAAAGACAATTAGATGGACAACCAGGCAAAACAATTTGTTCGATGTGCCTCATGTTCGAATTAGATTTGAGTTGATCATGGAAAGTTTCAACTTTTTTGGTTTTAATTCTCTGCATTCAGTGATTATTATGTTTACTAATGCTCTGTTTGTTCTATATGAAGATGAATTCAAATGTGTGAATGCTTATGAGTTCAAATGCAACACAAGACAAAGAATGATTAGTGTTTTCAATCTCTATAAAATAGAGGAGAATCACTTATTTTCACTATATTTTGAAGCCACTGATATGAATGTTTGGACTGTTGTATTGTTTTGCAGAGATCATTCACATCACCATAAACAGAGAAAAGGTCAAGTTTCTTCTTTAACGGGGCAGTTTGGTTCTGATTATAGATTTCTTTTTGTTTGGGAGTTTCAGCTCGCTGGTGGGAGTTTGGGAATTTCTTTTTGTTGTTTTTTTTAAATATAATGGATATGGTGGTTGCTGATTGTGATAAGTCTGATTATAGATTGTAGTAGTATGAATATGATCAATGCTGTGAGTTGAGATCTCTAATAGGCAGGCTTATAATGCCTTTATTGCTGATTTTTGTGTTATTGACACTTCTGTATTCCTTTTATTGTAAATACTGTGGAGATGTATAAATATTTCACAATTTAAAAGTAGATTGACTCTCGTATTCTCATATTAGAAGTTTTGTAAATGATGATGATGAAAGAGATGTGGGATATTCTGTTCAATTTCCTATACATTTTAGTTAATTAGTTTGGCTCTTCGATCAGTTTTGATTTATACTCATGTGTCGACACTTTATGATGTAGATGTTATTGGCTAATGCTAGCTCATGTTTTATGTTGCTTTAAACTTGTGATTGAACTATTGTTTACTGAATGTTCCCCAGCCCGTGTTTTAAATTTGTGTTCTTTGATGCTAATGATATCTTGTGTTTAATGATGTATTAGTTGTAAAATGCAACAGTATTAGTTGCAGTATATAGAAGTATCAGTTCTCTTATGTAAAGGTATTACCCTTATTTGTTTTCATCTTAGAATATTAGTTGTAAACTGCAACAGTATTAGTTGCAGTATGTAGAAGTATCAGTTCTCTTATGTAAAGGTATTACCCTTATTTGTTTTCATCTTAATTAGTGGTAAACTGCAACAGTATTAGTTGCAGTATGTAGAAGTATCAGTTCTCTTATGTAAAGGTATTACCCTTATTTGTTTTCATCTTAGAGTATTAGTTGTAAATTGCAACAATATTAGTTGAAGTATGTAGAAGTATTAGTTAAAAGTTAATTCTTAGCTTCCTCTCTAATAATTAAATACAAGAGGGTTCCTAACTTGTAAACTACTGATTCATCTCCTCCTTCAATGTAATTCCATTTTATTCTCTTCTTCCATGAAATCTGTTAGTTTGATTATGACTGTATACAACTTATATTTAGTGAAAACAAATAATACTTTTTAGTCAAAAAACTAAAACTTTATAGTGAAAACAACTAATACTTTTTAGTGAAAACAATTAATACTTTTTAGTGAAAACAACTAATACTTTTTAGTGAAACAACTAATATTGTTTAGTGAAACAACTAATACTTTTTTAAAATACACAATGAGTTGCAGAGTGCACCTAATGTACAAGTTTCGTCTAACCTAAAAACTGTGAGAGTTGAACTTGAGTTCTATTTTACCGCTTGCTTAGAATAAATGTAATGGATTCCTTGAATTTTATATTTAATTTAAAAAAAATTGAGACAATCTCAGATCTTAATCGATGGATCAAGTTGAAAGTTTCAATGTGAAGAATGTTTCTGAAAGATGGAACTAGGATTTTAGATTTGGGGATACACATAATTACAGTTAAGTCTATCAAGACTTCATTTATTAATTTAAAGCGGTCTATAACATTATAATTGAAATAAATTATACTCAATATTTTTTGAAATGCATCCTAAGATATAAATAGTTATTAATTTTAAATTCACTTATAATATAAATTTAGCATGAATAATAAAAATTTATCTAAAATATATCCTGAAATATTAAAAAAAACCTTTAAAATGTTTAAATAATGAAATTTACCCAAGAATCAAACAAATAATAAACATGATAAATTTGCTAAAATTTATTCAATAATTAAATAAATAAAAATATAAATTGATGTATTTAAACTCTTGTATGCACCAAGTGCACAAAACGTGCAACTTTTTTTCTTGAAACGTTCAACTTGTTTAAACTGAAACCTTCGACATGTCTTACACGAATCAAGTTGAAAGTTTCAATGTGAAGAATGTTTCACAAAGAAGGAACTAGATTTTAGATTTGGGGATATATATAATAATTAAAAAATTATTTAATACTTAAAACGTCGGATAAATTCGTTGCAAACCATATAAAGAAGGTGTATACACAGGGAACTAATGCACTACACCACTAGGACAAACCTCATTTTATGTTTATGGCTAACACCTACGAGTATTAATCCAATTGGAACGAAAGTGATTATTATACCATAAATATACAGGTACCCTTATTCCTTCCCCAATCTCGATTTCCCAAATCAGACGCCCCAATCTCGCGATTTCGACTCTTCAGTCCTCAATTCCTCGCGATTTCGACTCCATCTTCCCCAATTCATCCCCAATTCACACCAAACTGTTCAATTCCATAGCTGCGGGACCGTCATCAGCTGCGACGAAATGAAGACTACGAGCAGTAGCCATATTCATGATTATCCACCACGGCGATTCTGCTTTGAATGGCTAGTACCGAGCACTTCAATCATCCACTGCATGTGTCGATTACTGCTCCGCCCGTGAGCTAATTCATTGAGGGGAATTATTGTGTGAAGTTATTCTCCGATGAATATATTCTCCGATGAATATCCTCAGGTAAAGTCGTATCTCCATAAATTAGGTATTCATTCATCGAATTGGATAAAATTAACTTATTTTGATCTTGATAAATTATTAGAATATAATTAATTTGGTTAAGAAAATTAGGGTTAAATTCGTATGATTAATTTTGGAAACTTTGAAATTTTTGGAATTCAGTCGAGAGCAGTATAATACGTCAAGTCCGCTCATTTTTTTTATCAATTCTCGATTTGGTTTTGGAGCCAAAATGGCCCGCTGGCGGGTCTTAAATTTTTTAAATTAGATTTTAAGAACGTGAATTAGGGATATTTCCTTCTTATTCAGAGATACTCACGTACCCACATTTTTGTTTATATACACGATCAACTCTCAAACCCTTCTTTTTAATATTGTCCATCAACAACCTTTCTCTTCAGTTGTTTCATATCTCCTCTCACCAAGCATGTCTCTAGTAACCCTAACTCTTCCATTTTGCTTTTGCTTGCTCTGCTAATTTAGTTGAATTTTACTTGTCTTATACGCTTTAACCGTTTAAATCAGAATTGGTAATTGTAGGACAACCAAATTCTGCTAATTTGTATGATATGAGTAATTTATTTGAAATATTGATTTACTGTAGTAATGTACAAAGTTGGCCAGATAAATCTGATATTGATAAATTGGTAATTGTCAGATTATATTCCTATTATTAATAAATCTGATATCATAGGTGTGTATCATATTATGTGAGAAATGTTGAAAGCATTTCATTATAGGCTTGGCCAGATAAAGAACAAATAAGTGAATAGATTATAGTACTTGCTGAAATTACTGAATGATATAGTTATATTGAGATTACTGAAATTACATTAGGGTTAAAATTGGTTAAGAAATCACTCATTTGGCTAATACATCAAAAATAGTTGATCCAAATTAACATAATACTTGTTTTCTGATGGAGATCTTATAGTACTTATTTACTGGCTAAAATACGGATGACTTTAGTTCATTTTATATTAACCTTCTTTTTATTTAAAAAAATCTTATGGGATGTTATGTTTCTGATATCAGTTTCACCACTGGAATTTGTAGATTAAAAGAGTTTGTTTGATAAATCCTTTACAACTATTTTAAATTTATACGTCTTTGTTATTTGAGTGGACCTTTGATGAAAAACTGCACAAAGTTGGCATAAAAAACGTGTTCAATGCACTCTGAGTTGTCAAAGATTGAACCATTCATGTGTATGTGATTAGCTAGATTAGACATATGGCATATGCCAATAATTATATACACTTTGTTGATTACTAATTGCTGTAATTTAATATTTAAGCTGCAATTGATTCATGATTGTTGTAATTTAGTCTTTAAGATTAGTGGATTCCTTAGCTTTTGCTTACACTGCTAATATGATTATCCTAATCTTTAATTTATCTCTGTAATTGAATTTCTATTTTTTTTTCTTTGAATCTGCTGAAGTTTATTTTTACAGTGGAAACTATATAATAACCTTTCTTAATAGTTGTTCTACTTGTTTTCTTTAGTTGTTGATTGATAATGATAATCTAATTCAAATATTTTATGCATATAATGTGTTTAGTCGTTAAGGCTTCCTTTACTTTGGTGTCTTAGGTTGGTTTATACTATTAGTACAAGTTAGTTGAGTTGAAATTTAAAGCTTCAGTTCCTTCAATAATGACCTAAGATCTGAAATCCTATGTGATAAAACAGTGATTTAAGTTGTGGCATTTTGTCAAGATTGTTCAGTGGGTAATTGATAATCTGTTTTCTGTTGATTTAATTAAGGCTCAAAGATAAAATAAAAGTAAATGTTGTTGTTAGTCCTTTCTTCCATACATGAAACCTCTCAAATTCCATCCACATGAGAGCGTCTTGAATGTATCAAATACGGATGACTTTGGTTCATTCTATGTTAACCTTATTTTTATTAAAAAAGATCTTGTGGGATGTTATGTTTCTGATATCAGTTGTTGCACATGATCTAGTTAACAATTCTTCATTTTTCAGGTTTGTGATATGGCTCCCGGAGGTCCATCAAACTTGAAACAGAAGCGCAACTTCATTTCCAGACAATCTCTTGTCAAAGGACTTTTAAATAATGATAGAGTAACAGGAGGTCAAGATGAAACACCTCAAAAAAGGGCGTCCAAATAATTTGCCAACCAAACACAACTCTAGATGTCCACAAAATCCTCTTACGCCTCTCACACGAAGTGCAAACAATTTATCAAACTTAGCATCTGAGGCTTCCGAACCCGTACGTGAAACTTCTCAAATTCCATCCACGGAGACCGTCCCGCATGAATCAAACGAAGCTGTTGCTGCTGCAACAGGTAAAGTTATTATTTTTAGGTGTTTTTTTACTTGTTCTTCATTATCTTTAAAATAATAGTCATGTATAACAATATATATATTGTAAAATCATTTTTTTGTTCACGTGTAGCTGTTGTTTCAAAGAAAAGGACTCGTGGTGAAACAACTGGAAAAGGATTACTGAAGTACTTTAATGTTTTCAGGAAGATTAAGATTAAGATTAAGGTTGATCCATCAGTTGGGAGACCAACAAATGCGGGCCAGTCGTCGAAATTGGCAACTAATATTGGAATAGTAACGCGACAAGTTCTCCCCGTACCGATACGATGGAAAGAGGTAGATGAGGACAATGGATTGAAGCCAGGGTTTGATCATCTGCAGGCATGGGTTGAAAATATTTATGTGTTTAATATATTATTTTGACCTTCTTTTATTCTAATTTGCATGTTCTATGTGAGCTGTAGATGCATATGGATTTGAGTTTTGATGAGGCTGGAGTGAAACGGAGCATTGTCGATCGGGTGAGAGAAAGTACTAGGCAACAACGTTATAAGTTGCATAAGCACTTTCTTAAATATTCAGATCTACAAGAGGCTAAAGATCACAAACCAAAAGTCTGTCCCGAAAAAGATAACTGGGAAAAACTCTGTGATTATTTTGCCTCACCAAGGTAACATTAGCTTTGCTAATTTTAATGCACATAATTTTACAGTTTTAATGCCCAACACTTTTCAATGCAAAAATTCTAATTTATTTTGTTACAATTATAATGCTCTTGTAGCGTTTAAGTGAGATCAATAAAAGCAACAGGGAAAAAATGTTATGCAAGCATACAGCTGGAAGAAAGCCTTTTTCAGTCCGATCGCATGAACTTGTGAGTATATGTTTTCAAGTATTATATGTTTTCAGTTTTTGCATTCCTTGAACTAGTTGCATCTGCACACCTATCATATAAAATAAGATTACCTTTGAAATATTGGAACTATGGCATTCTGACAGCAGTTTATTTGATCGGTAGGACACCTTCTCAGGTTTTAAACAACAAAACTCCTTATGAAATGCTTTATATAGGAGCCTAATTATTCTTATTTGAGGTCATTTGGTTATTTGTGTTATGTACCTTGATTGCTAATGGACATAAATTGATCCTAGGTCTACATAATGTATTTCCTTGGAATATTTTGTACATTTCATCTGTGTCATGGACACGATTAGCAGCAAGATTGAAGAAGAGCCTGGAAGTGTTAATATCAAGATTAAAACTATTGGAAGAAGAAATAAGGGTTTTGTTGAAGAAGGAAAGGGAATTAATTAAATGGCTTGAAGCCCAGTATTTTATTTAATTGCTTTCAGTACTTATTTTTCTAAATTGTGGTAGTATCTTGTGGTCCCCAATTTCACTGATTTAGGGGGTACGTTTGTGGCAGAATCATTCAGCAGAAAATATTCTAACTTCTCACCTAATTGCTCTCTCTCCCTCTTTCCTTCTTATCTTCATACAAATTCATATTGTTCTTGCTATTTAATTCCCAGAAAATTACACAAGATAGTAAATTATTATATTGTAGTACAGATCACTACAATCTGCTCTATTTTCTGAGGATCTTTCTAATGATTTTTATTCATTTGCTGAATCTATTGATAATGTTGTGGCTCCTCATAATAGTGTTGCTAATGACATTACTTCTAATTTTGGTGATATGTTGTGTACCTCTGTTCCAGATTCTCATGATAGTGAAACTATTCATCTGATCATCGGGAGGAGTTAGATAGCTTAGAGCCTGTTGTTATGCAAAATGTGACTAAACTGTATGAACGTAGTGATGATGTTAGGAGATCTTCTAGAATTAGGCAGTCCCACTGCTTATCTTGATGTTTATAAAACTAATCTGCCCAGTTCATTACAACATAATAATTATGTAAATAAGTCCATTACAAAGGGTAAGGAGTATCCTATATCTGATTATTTGTTTACTTGTCATCTTTCTGATTCTCATAGAGTATTTTCAGCCCCTATTTCCCAGATAATTGAACATAAGACTTGATGATATGTCAATAATTAAATCATATAAACATTAACAGAAGGTAATTATGGGTTTTATGAATTTTTTATTTCAATCTTAGGTATGGTGATAAAGTAGCTGATTTTTTATAATTTTTTGTAGTCTCTTGAACTTAAAGAACTGTGCGATCGGATTTACTTGTATGAGAAAACCCACAGTACTAAGGAAAATGGGTGGAAATCCGACAAGGCAAAAGAAAACTGGGTAAGTCGTATAGACATTTATGATATTTGATTATGTTATTATTGTGGTTAATTTACTTCTTTTTCAATTCAGTTGAGCATTTTATTTACTTTATTTATGCTTAATTACCAGAAAACGATGAAACGTAAGCGAGACGAATATTTGGAGCTCGGAATAGGGAAGACCAAAGCTGACATAGCTTTGGAGGTGTTGGGCCATGGGGCTGGATATACCAAAGGTTATGGTTACGGTTCAAAGCCTCCAAGTAAACGTAGTGCACTGTACAATACTTCTACTGAATATGAAGACGAACTAAGAGAAACAACGGAAGAGTTGCAACAGTCTAGAGCTCAAGTGGAAGAACTACAAACTCAAGTAACTAGCTTGAAAGAGGACCTGGCTACAAAAAATGAAAACCTGACTGCAAAACTCTCTGAGCAAATTGACATTCTCTCTGCAAAACTCTTTGAACAAAGTGCAACTATGAACAAACTGATGGCTTTTATGAGGGAGAAAGGAATTGACATATAATTAAGGTTGGCTTCTATTTTTATGAGTTTTTGGGTCTTGTTGTTTTTCTTTAGCCTTTACTTTATTATTTTCATTTTTCTTTTAATAGTACTACTCATATGTGTAGCGTTAAAGCTTGTCGTGTTAGAAGAGGGCAGTTATGATGAGTTATTTGTGTTCAACATGTATAACAGATAAGAGTATGTGGTTCTCTAGTTTATCACTCTCGATATTAGGTCTTGTAGATACGATTTTTTAAAGTGCAATTAGGTCTTGTAGATGCTGCAATTTCTGTTTTTTTGGAGCATTGCAACTGCTGATTTGATTCAAACATAAATGTGGATATGTGTGTGATACAAATTAGTTTTTTAGCCAGGTTATATGTGTATTGTGTGTATATAGATAGTGGTAGTACTGTACTTTGTATATTTCACTGCCAAATTGTGTTAATTATGGTGTGTCAAGTAAAGATTGATGCATTTTAGTTCGTGGATGTAATGATTAAAAGAAGTTAGTGTAATTTTGTTATACTCGGTCTTAAATTTTGATTATGTGAAGGAATTACTTTGAGGTCCGAGATTTAGTATAGCTAAAATTGTTTCATGCTTGTGTGTAAAGCTATGGCATTCTGCGTTAATTACTCAAGGTTTCAGAGATGGTTTTATTGAATATAGAGTAATTAAATGCAATGGACTTGGAAAGAAAGTGAATGTGTCTCCAATTAACTTGATTTCTTTCCTTGCTAGTTCGAATGAATGGAGTTGCTATTCATTCTAGATGTTCTTGTTTGTTGGTGAAACATCGTTTTGGCTTATATTAGTAAGCAATTGTAATATCAAATTCTCAAGATGCTTTCTCAATTTATTTAACTTGTTAAGTAGGCATGACTATATTTGAAGTTGATCAGTGTGATGTATCTGTGAAAGCACATTTATTTTTTTCACATTCTTAATAAGCATGAATCATGTTCACTTGGTTAATCATTTAAATTTCTTACAGATAATATTCTGTGAAGTAAACATTGCTGATTTGAGTAACACTATCGAAGAATTGAGGATGCGTCTCAATAAGCGTGAAGGGAAAAGCTGTGAACTCCCTGCAGATATTGTGAATTAGAAGGCAGAGAATTAAAGGCATGGAAATTAGTTTTTGGAGACATATTAGACATTGATTTTTTTAATTTATTGTTTCATGTAGTATTGATAACAATGATTATTGATTGATTTTTAATTGTTTGAACGAGTTTTTTATTAATGCAAATTAATTATTTAATTGACAAAAAAAGTAATTATTTCATGATGAAATAAATACGTCACAATATGTATCATTTTTATGACAAAATAATAGTCACTAAATATTTTGTCACCATTTTCACATCTTTTAACGACGAAGAATATTTTGTCACTAAAGTCTAATTTTTTTGTGATGAAATTTAGTTGTCTTTATAATTATATATATAACCACAATCATTTTTTTCGTCATTTTTTTTATTATTCTTTCCTGACGAAAAATGTGAAATATGACGAACAATATATTGTCACCAAATCTGAATTTTTGGCGATGATTATTATTTTTGTCGCTAAATAATACTATAGTGACAAAAATAATTTATCACAATTTCAACATTATTTTGCGACAAATTTTTTTTTGTCACTAAACCATACTAATTAGTGACAAATTTTATCGTCATTATATATGTACACATAAAACGACGAACGACATTTCATCACCGAATAACAACTCTTTCTTTAAGAATATAGAAAATGTGACGAAACTACCTAGCTAATTGTGACAAAATTAACGTCACTAAAGTAATTTTTTTTGTGACAATTATTTATATCGTCACGTAAAATTGAACTTTAGTGACAAAACGTCATATTAAGTGACGAATTTTTGATGCCTAAAGTGACAATTTATGCATCACAATAGATGAAAACATATAGGGACGATGACCTTTTTCGTCACCAAATGATGCCCTTTTCATGACGAATTAATATAGCGTCACATTTTTCATAATACCACACACATTAAATGACGATCTATGCCACAAAAAAATTGGTCACAAATTATCAATTGTGACGAAAAATGATGTTTCAGTGATGAATTTTTTCGTCGCGAATTCTCGAATTTCCTGTAGTGGCTCCTGAACCTTCTTCACCACTTGAGCAAGAACCTGAAGTGGAGATTTCATTCCTTGCTGAGCCTCAGTATGAATTTCTTCATCTTCACTGGCCTCTTTCTCGGCTATAGTCTGAAGCCTCTTCCGCTTCTGAGGAAACATGGGCTTTGTCTTCAGCTTCTCTCCAGTCTCCCCCTTTACTCTCAGTAAATCAAGGGATTTCTTCCTCCTCTCTTCCTATCCTGAAGCCTCAGGATGTTTTACTGATGTTGTCCTGACTGGTTTTTGGACAACCTCAGCAATCACAACGTCATCCTGATCAGAATTGGAATCGTCCTGATCCTCAGATTCCTCCTGAACCATCGAGCTCTGGCTTCTTTCGTTCTTCTTCTGGGCCTTGGGCTTCTTGAACATGATGCGAGTTCTTGAAAACCCAACACTTCCCATCAAGAACATTTCTTCCCGGGACAGAGTTTCAATCAAAGAACTGATCTTCATCCCAAACAGAACCTTTCCATTCTTGGTAAATGCCCCTTTGGCATATTTTTGCTTTGGATTCTGATGAAGGATGCAGTCCACCAAGAATTTCAGCCAGTTGAAGTTTATAGAGGGTGAATCCTCTATCGCAACCATGAGCCTTAGCTTGTTCCTGCTCACCTGTCTAGACTCCCCGAAGTGCTCATCAAGCACTTTGCAACAATGTCAATCAAAACTCGGTATTTGGGTTTCAAACACCGTTTGTGCAAAGCACCTTTCAACTCTACCTTGGTTTCTGCAAATCTGTCTAAAATCTCTTGCTCACGCCCAGCCATATATTGAACAGGATCCTTGCCTCTATCATTTAATTCATAGAGTGAATTAATATCATCCAAAGATAGATTTACCTCCAAGGTACGAACCACCTCTGCCCTGGACTTCGCATAAGTGCCGAAGCTCAACTGCGACACCAGTCCACCATTGTCTCCTTCACGCAGATTGACCACAAACTGTAGCACCTCCTGTGCAAGTTCCAACTCTGGCATATTGCTTAACAGAAGTGATAAGCGGGCCATCCAAATAATATTTAGAGCTTCTTCTTCCACTTTGGTAGCTTTATTATCGATCATTGCCACCGCATGCTCAAAGTAAGGTTTCTCCATCTCGGCGAGATTTTTAATCATAGCGTAACTTGGGAATTCCATTGCAGAATAATTTTCTGGGTAGGGTAAATGAAGGATTTGAAGGTTTGGAAGATAAATGATTTTGAGGATTTGAATCGTTTAAATGTGAGAAATAAACGAATGAAGGCTAAGAGTTGGTTTATATATGATATGCGAAATGACTATCAAAGGCTGTGATTAAATCTCGAAAATATGATGACTGGTTGAGATTTAATTTGAGATTTAAAGAAAATCTCGAGAGAAAAAGGCTATTTTTGGCTAATTTTCTGGACAATAGGCAAATAGCAGTTTATAGGTTGACAAATGGCTGTTTCACGGAAATTGAGGCGACTGTTCGTCTTTTTCAGTCAAAGGTACTTCAAACATTCCCGCTTTAAAAGTTCAGGCCTTTTGTCATTTATTTCAAATGATTACTGAGCAATTCCTTGTGTAATAAATTCCACTGAATTTAATGCATGTATCAATATAACTTCAGGATTATTTGAATATATAAACCTTACTGAATACTGATCCTGACAAAATTTATCCTGAGTCTCAGTTTCCATCCTGAGAAAATTTTGTCCTGAGTTATTCTTCTTGAATAACTACATGCCCTTAAAGAACTTCTCCCTTCAGTGAAATTCATTCACCTGGATCCAACATGCCTAATTCAACTGATAGTTCCTGAAATCTTGATTCAGCCATTGGTTTAGTCAAGATATCAGCTCTCTGTTTATCAGTATGAATTTTCTCCATCCTGATATCCTTCTTCTCAACATGATCTCTGATAAAGTGATGTTTGATATCTACATGCTTACATCTAGTGTGCAATACCGGATTTTGTGTAATAGCAATTGCACTATTATTGTCACAAAATATGGGTATTTCATTGGCTACAACTTTATAATCCCTCAATTGTTGTCTGAGCCAAAGAATCTGTGCACAACAACTTCCAGCAGCCATATATTCAGCTTCAGTAGTAGTGGTTGCTACCGAGGTCTATTTCTTTGAAAACCATGATATCAGTTTACTTCCAAGAAATTGGCAAGTTCCTGTAGTAGACTTCCTGTCAATTCTACATCCACCATAATCAACATCTGAATAGCCAGTTAATTCAAGGTTACCATCAGCTGGATACCATAATCCTCTATTCACTGTGCCTTTAAGATATTTCAAAATCTTTTTGGCAGCATCCATGTTACTAGCCTTAGGATTAACTTGGTACCTTGCACATATCCCTACAACAAATGTAATATCAGGCATACTTGCTGTGAGATATAGCAATGATCCAATGATCCCTCTATAATCAGTGTGATTTACTAATTTGCCTTCAGGATCAGGATCCATCTTGTAGTTAGTATTCATAGGAATTCTAACTGCATTACAATTATGTACACCATACTTAGCAATCAGGTCTCTGGTGTATTTTGCTTGATTGATGAAAATTCCTTCCTTAGTTTGTTTCACCTGAAGTCCAAGAAAGAAATTCATCTCCCCCATCATAGACATCTCAAACTTTCCTTTCATCAGGGCTGAGAACTTCTCACACATCTGATGATTTGGAGAACCCAATATGATGTCATCCACATAAATCTGAACTAGTAAGATATTCTTCCCATCTTCTATCCTGAACAAGGTTCTATCAACTGTTCCTTTGGTAAAACCATGGTCAGTGAGAAATTGAGAAAGTGTATCATACCATGCTCTGGGTGCTTGTTTAAGACCATATAAGGCCTTCCTGAGCCTGAAAACTTGGTCATTCTGTCTGAAACCAGGAGGTTGTTCCACATAAACCTCTTCTTTAAGCACACCATTCAGAAATGCACTTTTCACATCCATCTGATAGATTGTGAATTTCATGTGGGCAGCATATGCAAGAAATAATCTGATGGCTTCTAGTCTTGCAACAAGTGCAAAGGTTTCATCATAATCCTAGCCTTCTTCTTGGGAATAACCTTGTGCTACTAGTCTTGCCTTGTTTATCACAATGTTGTTGTTTTCATCTCTCTTGTTCTTGGTCACCAACTTGGTTCCAATCACATTGTGCATCTGAGGTCTATCCACTAGCTCCCAAACTTCATTTCTTGTGAACTGATTCAGCTCTTTTTGCATAGCAGTAATCCATAATGAATCCTTAAGAGCTTCTTCAATCTCAATAGGTTCTTTCTCAGATAGGAAGCTGCAGAATAAAACACTTTCTCCATGGAAATTTCTTGTTCTAACACCTTCTAATAAATCACTCACAATCTGACTTGTAGGATGACTATCCAGCCATCTTCTCCTGGATGTTCCCCCTTCAATAGTGTCCTCAACATTTGAAATGTTAGG
The DNA here is from genome assembly GCA_037126765.1 of Stenogyne calaminthoides. NCBI lineage: Eukaryota > Viridiplantae > Streptophyta > Magnoliopsida > Lamiales > Lamiaceae > Stenogyne > Stenogyne calaminthoides. The sequence goes on along the minus strand of JBBCBC010000002.1, from coordinate 11,891,367 downwards.
TTCAGGTAGTTCATTAAATTCAGGGAACAACAGAAAAGGAGAGAGTGATTCATCTTCCTCATGGGAAATTCCATTCAGAACATTGTCAGAGACATTTGTTCCCCCTTGGTTGATAGATTCAGAGTTTGCCTCAGCTGTGACCACATCTTCATCGGCATTACATACCTGAGTCTGAACTGGTGTATGTTCAGCTAGATCAGATTCAGTGTGTTGGCTTTCCTTCAGTGGAGAACTGCCATCCTGAGTTCCACCATCCTGAGTACTTCCATCCTGAGCTTCTTTGTCTGAGTCTAATTCACTCCATTCATAGAAAGTGATTGACTTCCTCTTTTCAGGCTCAGAGGATGTTTTATCATTCCTTTTTAGGTTAAGTCTGGTGATTCTCTTGGTTAGATCTCCCGAGTCATGTTCATGTTTCTTCTGAACACAAGTAGATTCATAAAAAACAACATGAGGTGTTTCTTTCACAATAAGAGTTCTACCGTTATAAACTCTGAAGGCTTTACTGACTTCAGAATATCCTAAGAATATCCCTTCATCAGCTTTGCTATCAAAAGTTTTCAACTGATCTTTATCATTATTGTGTATGAAACACTTATAACCAAACACACGAAAGAAAGAAAAAAGAGGCTTCCTTTCATTCCACAGCTCATAAGGTGTTGAAATAGGACTCTTAATGTCCACAAATGTCTAACATTCTGTTTGTTTGTACTAGGAATGAACATAATCACTATTTCTTTTAAGATAGTGGTTCAGGGTCCTTTTTGTTCAGTATACAAACAGTCTTCAGGATCTTCGGTCTTCAGGATTCTTCGATCTTTAGGATTCTTCAGAGTCTTCAGGATTCTTCTGAGTCTTTTATTATGATGAGAAACATATTTCTCCCTGATCTATATATGCTGACTATACATGATGCAGATAATCCTGAGTCCTAATTTCTATTGAAACCTGATCCTGATCCTGATCCTATACTACCAAGATATCCTGAACATTTCATACTCAGGGGTTTTGGGATCTAATCAAAATTTTTATTCAAATTTATCTCCCAACACAAGCTTAGCGTATTACCTGAAATTGTACAAACTACATGTTTACATTATTTGAAATTTCATTCCATCTGAGACATGGTTCTTCGTATTTACTCTTGATGGTTTTGTCTATAAACTTAACTGCTTCTTGAGGAAAGAATCTATTACACAATAATTATGAAAATTAATATCCATTAGTTAATAAAATAAATACATTAGAATGCAAAAGTTTGAATATCTTACTCATTTCCGTTTGGTTGAATCAACGTCTTACTAAGGATTGATGCGCTTGGAGTTGCTGATGAAAAACCTTCAAGAGAGGGAGAAGGGTGTGGAGGACTATTGTTGGGTACCCTCTGATATGCTCCCTCAGATTCAGTATGAGCTCTCTCAGATGGTGGAGTGGCCATCTGGGAGCATTTTTGTTTTAACTACAATTTATCATTATATCATTGTATGTAAAGCTGCTAGTATTTCTTTTCTTCAAAACTAATAAGAGTATTTCCGCAAGAAATAAGAGAAGGAAAACTAAGAGTAGTGCAACTTAAAAAACTGGGCCTACTAACAATGTTACAACTACCTAGTATCTTATATTTTTCTAAAATAATATTACAAAATTCTTTAATCATAAGTTTTCATCTAAGCTAGTGAATCATCCATATCACTTAACACAACCAACTATTTAATTGCCTTTAAGGTATATAATGACCTAATTATCAATATGTTCACAATACAATAATTTTGCACTATCAATATTCAAAAAATTTAGCGAGTACATGTGACATCATATTCATAGGAGATCTACTCATGATCATTTATAGGATCTCACAAAATTTTGACTATTAGTTTAAATTTAAAATCTTATGTAACATAAATAAATATGACAATGAAAAATTAAAAAGTGGGATAATCGCAAAAACTGAAATCCTCTAATGTATTGAAGTAAAAATTATAATGATAAGAATTTTGTTAACAAAAGAGAAAAAATTTCTAAAAAGAAGAGAACATAGATCTAACTTTACAAACAAGTCTTCATATATAATGTAAACCATATGAATATATGTATATAACTAAGTTATTAAAAATAAGGATAAGTGACAATTAACAACTGGACTAAGTTTCTTATCCATACTTACATGCATTCTAACTATGACAGCAACACAGCACCTTTATATTAGATAAGCCAGACTTAAAATCTGAAATTGATACCCAAAAAAAAAAAGAATAATAATTGTCACCTAAGCAAATATTGATCACACTAAAATCTGAATCAGACGGAAAATATTCACCGAAGTTGTAACCAAGAAAATTGCCACCAAATCAGGAAACGGGTTTAACGCTGTAAAGATTGGTAAAGCACATTTAGTTTTGGTGATGAGTATATTGTTGTATATATAATTACAAATACACTCAAATACATGGAAGGTTACAACAAATCATATCATCATAATTATTTACAAGGATATGGTTTGACAAAATTAGAGATTTGGTTAATTATTCATATTACCCCCCTCAAGCGATAGTGTGGATGCAATGTAACACATAGCTTGGAATGTAGCAACTCAAAGATAGGACGAGGAAGGCTCTTTGGTGAAGATATCGGCAATCCGCAAATTGGAGGGAAAAAATTTAGTGTCGAGCTTGCCTGATGTGACTAACAATTGTATGAAATGGCAGTCAATGTCGATGTATTTAGCCCTCTTGTGAGCAACATGATTTTGACTGAGAAAGAGAGTGTTGTACCCGGTTTGATCACCGGCGAACAAACAAGTGAATTTGTTAAGTTCCGATCAAGATAATGGCGAAAGCAATAAATATGACACACGATTTGATTACCCAGTTCGTCTTTGAAATAGACTACATCTGGGGGCACCAAGCCAGGATATTTTCTGTATTATTTCTGCCTAGGATACTAAGAGTTCGATCCTTTACAATGTGCATTACAAGTTATATTTATAGACACAGAACTAGGGCTATGATCTTCGTGGGCTTTTCCCTCGTGGACCAACTATGGTCGCGCTTGTAGATATGCTTTCCCTGGTTATATCCCGAGAAATTCGCCTCATCATAACTGCCCGAATCTTGTCCATATTTATCTCTAACCGAAGTCGCGACTTCTTCGACAGCGATGTCCGATTCTTTCAAGTCACTCCGCGACTTCTTTACTGCGCCAAGACGCTAGCGACCTTCCGAGACTTCAAAGTCGCTTCCCGTCCTGCTCCAGCTGGAAGAAGTCGGATAACAAGCTAAATATGAGATTGTCCAATCCCAAGCCTCCATTAAACCGAGTTATTTCCCCATACAACAATTGCCCCTCAAGATGAGGTCGCGAGCTAACTTCGGGATCTTATCTTGAACCGTTGATATTCGCCGACTTACAGCAAGTCGATCTAGGGATCTGTGCCTGAGTCAAGTCTCTGTCCTTGGGGAGTCGTGTGGTCGCCTAGGTTTCTCCAATCGGCGTGACAAGTGACAGGATTTCAATGATGGTGCGACAGGCAGATGATGTTTCAAGCTGTGAGTTTGCCCAATCAGCGACCGCGTGCTTCCTACGCATTGCCCACATCGCCCTAATTTCCACGGGAGACCCCAAGAATTTCAAATTTATACTTTCGACCCCTTGCCCCTCTATAAATAGGCCTAGGGTTCCTCCTCAAAACCCTTCCTATTTCTTGTCTCTCAAAACTCCGGCTTGAACTTCTGCGTCCGTCCTTCCGGCTATTCTTCAGAGACCCGACAGTTCTTCAGGTACCCGTCTTTTTCCAATTTCGCATCAATGGCTTTTGGTTCTAAATCAGCTTCTACGCCCCCTCCGTTCATGGTTTCTTCATCTTCCAACGACGACACTACAGCGATCGCCGAGTTATACCGTCGCAACCAAACTGGGTCCGCCGCCCCTAATCCTGCCACGCCTACCGGCCGGGATGACCTCGAAGACGATGACGACCGGTTCCTGAGGGAGTTGGAAGAAATAACACACATTCCTGCCCTGGAATCGAGTTCCCTTCGCATGGCCGCGCCGTAGAGGGAGGAGAAGTCTGGGTCTTCCAACCCGGCCCGGAAATATGGGGCCTACGAGTGGGCTTTCGATTATCACTCATATATGGCCCAGGCCCCATACACGAGGCCAGCCCGCAACTACCGAAGGTCGGTCAAGTCAGACTTCGCGGCGTCGCATGATAAAAATAGGTCGGTGCTCACCGATGGCTACGTGCAATCCCTTCGCCGCCTTTATAAGGTTCCCCGGGACGTACACTTTTAAGGGGCGAACTCTGACGAAAGGGCCGACCAGCCGCCACCCGGCATGATCGCGTTCAACGAATAAACAATGGATGCCGGAATCAGGTTCCCGCTTCACCCGGCGATCTCCCACCTACTGGCAGCTTGGAATTAGAGCCTGACCCAGATCACCCCTAATGGATGGAGTTACATTCTTTCCACAATGACCGTTCTTGGGCAAGCCGGGTTGCGTCGACTTCCAAATCCAGGTGAGGTGGCCTATGTGATGACGCCCATCCATCAGGCAGGAGGCTATAACGCCGTGCGGCTCCGTAGAGGCCGGGAGCTCGTGAGCGGGATCCCAAATAAGATTGAGGGTGGCATTATAAATGGTGGTTCGTCGGGGGGGGCTTTGGAGTCCGTGGACCCTTCGAGCACACTGCCCATCATTGTCCCAACCGATTATGCCAAAAGGGTCGAGCATGGTAAGCTGCGCCCTATTTCCGATATAGATGCTTGTACTGATCTAATTCTCTTCTTCTTTTGCAGTTTTCTCGCCCACTACTGCCGACCTTTATTGGGACTTCAAAGAGGCATTTGATATCATTTACGACACTCCACCGAGCGGGCGGGACGTAAACTCTTTGAACTCCGAGCTTGACCGACTCAACGTCGACCTGTATACTTATCCGCGTCACTTGAACATCCCCTATAAGTTTCCTTACTCCGTGCTTATTACATTTTATGATATCGACCTGACTGGTTGGCTTCTCACATTTCCGCAGTTCCTAACACCCCTGTTTACCGCCGTAAGCCTCCTGCGGACGTCATGGCCTCCTGCAAGAAGTCTGTTCTGGGAAAAATGAGGCGACTAGTGGCCTCCGATGCCGCCCCTCCGAGGCCCCCCCCTGTCAAGGTTGCCCCTCCAAGCTCGGCCCCCACTGGTCCCTCCGCTGTCGACAAAGGCAAAAGGAAGGCCACGGGGTCGACTCTGCCGACTTCCGGGCATGCTCGGAAGAAAGTGAGGGAGGAGATTTCGACCTACGAGTCTGAAATCAACAGGGGCCTAGGAAAGAAAGACCGTGTCCGCCCCCGTTCACAGTCGGCTACCTCACCTAACCTCGCCGCCAACCAGTGCGCAGCCTGCCTCGCCAGCCCGGAGGAGAGATCGGCACGACGATGATGACTTGTTCTTAGGCTGGGAGGAGGAGCGGGTGAACGAGTAAGTCCTCACCATGATTTATCTGACTTTTTTACATTAATCCTCATAGCTCTGATGGCTCGGCTCTCCTTTACAGCCCTGAACTCGGCCCCGCCGACTTTTGCCCAGAGGTGGTTAGCTTCCTCAGGAGTCCTCCCCTTACTTCGCCTGACCTCCCCAACAAGTGGCCGGGGTACATCTCCCATAGCGTGCACAACTTGCCCCGGGCATGGACGCTTACTGATCATGATAATGCCCATCGCCAGAAAATGATGGGTAACATGTACTCGGCCATGGTCCTCACTCTCAAGGAGGCCTTTTATTTGGAGAGGACCAGTGCCCAGGCTAAAACCGAGCTCCGACATCTCCGTGAGTCCCGGGCTCGTGTATACGATCAGGCCGGAATGATCTTGGCGGAAGCCGAGACTCAGAAGGGGCTAGAGAAAACAAATGCAGAGCATCTTCTGCGGATCTCGACCCTCGAGGGTCGCCTGGCTAAGCTAGAGGGCGTGCTGGCTGAGGAGAAGCTGAAGTCGGCCCGGGCGGAGACCGCGCTGGCGGCCAAGAAGCTGAAGATGATCTGAATATGTCACCAGGCGAACCCTTCTGGTGATCTTACTGGGCTGGTCGCTAACCTCAGGGACTACATCCAGGCCAACCCTCTGGCCCCCGATGTTTTGCTGGATATCCAAGACCTGGAGGACATGGGCGTTGATCTCTCATTTTTTCCAGATCCCATGCAGATCGTGCGCCCTCTCCCTGACTCTCCGTTGGTTGACTTCCCGGATGCTACATCTTCCAAGCTCCTGGTGGAGAAGTCGACGAGCTCGGAGGTCGTTCCTTCCACTGCTGCTGATCCCACCGAGCCCACCAGGGAGGAGATACCGAGGTCGGAGATTGTTCCTCCAACTGTTGACATGCCTGCCGAGCCCGTTGTGGAGAGGATCTTAAGCTCAGAAGCCGATCCAACGGTGGTTACGCAGTATGAGCTTTCTTTCGGGACGGTCATTACCCCGACCTCGACTACCCCAGTCGAGAAGAATTGAGATTGTAGCTCTACTACCCTTTTTGTTTTTTTTCTTTTTCATTGTACTAGCCTTCGGGCTTTGGTTTGTGATGTATTTATCCCGACCTTCGGGTCTTCTATCAATGGAAGTTACTTTATGTTTTGGTCTGGTGCTTATCTTACTATGTAAAATAAACTCCCATATTTCATCCCCCCCAAGTCGAGGTCGCAAGCTCGTCTTGGGGCCTTGACTTGAATTCGTACAACTTATCAACTTCTGGCAGGTCGTACTTGGGAAGTGTGCCTACGTCGACATCTCCTCCTCGGGGAGGCGAAGCGTTGCCTCGATTCTCCGAATCGGTGTGATGGTTGACAGATCTGTAATGATGGCCTGGGTATTTGGTGGCGCCGGGCACCGTAAATTGGGCCAACCAGAAGTCGCGTTCTGCCCACGCGCCGCACGTGCGCCGCCAATTTCTTTATGGGGCCCTCAAGAGTTGGAATTTGCAACTTGACCCCCGCCCTCCATCTATAAATAGGGTGGGTATTTCATACTGAAGACTCACATTGTCCCCCTCCGATCTCCCCACTTTTCACCTCCAAGCTCCGGCCATGGGCGATTCCGGCGATCTTCTCGTTTCAAAACCCTTTCCGGCAGTAAGCCTCTCTGGCTCTGTACTCATTGCTTCCGGCACTCGGACCATCCTTGCGGCTCCCCCATCTCGAATTCTGCTTTCACCGGAGGGTGACCATAAGGCTATTGCCAAGTTTTATTGTTACCCGGGCGGCGGACCCGCCGCTGCGTAATTGTGGAGCCCCTGGCTCACTGTATCTCGGGCGCCGATCGGGAGGATGGGATTAATGGTGACGGGTTTCTCCTGACAAGCAATAAAGATTTAATGCGAATCCGATCATGCCAAAATGCCCTTCACAATCCCTTGAGTTTTTTGCGTCGTAAAGATGGCACTCGTGCTTGCTCACATGAGAAGCCTCATTGCAGCATCTGACACTCCAAGGATGTTGTAACATCCTTTTCTAATAGTTTTGCAACATCTTCCTCAGCGACCTCCGCGTCCGAGAGGTGCTACCCTAGTAGCAATGTAGTACAGACCAAGTCGCTAGTTCGAGTGGCTCCATAGTATAGACCAAGTCGCTAGCTCGATTCCGAAAAATGTATTATATTGGAATGTTCTTTTTACCGACCTTCGGGTCTATTGTAATGGGGTTTTCCCCGACCTCCAGGTCTTTATTAATGAAATTCTCCTTTTTAATTCCTTCATTGTGTTGACTTGAATTCCTTATGCGACTTTTGCTTAGTCCTTGTCGTCTTATTTTCTATGCGACTTATTTCTTGGACATTTGCGTAGCCGTCTTATAAAGTCGGGGGATGACCGCACCGCTAGGGTGGCGATCTCGCCTCCAGTATCTCTAAAGTCAGACCTCGGGTTCGCACGTTATCAATCATGTCTTTTACGCGACCTACATGTTATCGATCATGTCTTACATGCGACCTGCATGTTATCGATCATGTCTTCCATGTGGTATGCATTTCATCGATCATATGTTTTTCGAGCGACCCGCTTGGTTTACACAGGAATCTTACATTTCGAAACTAAGAGAATTATTGTTACTACAAATATTTGTTTACATCATCTTGATCGATACAAGGATATAAATCTACTGGTAGTATTTTTCAAATGAGTTGCATTCCACGGGTATTGGGCCTTGGTCCCATCTGCTTTCTCAAGCTCGTACGCCCCATTTGGTAGGACCTTCGATATCTGGAACGGGCCCTCCCAATTGGGACCGAGGGCACCTTTTGAGCCTCCGAGTATCTTTTTCAGTACTAGGTCCCCGACCTTGAAACGTCGAAGTCGCACTCTAGAGTTGTAATATTTCTCAGACCTCTGTTTGTATCTGGCATTTCTCATATTAACCTCTAATCGCTTTTCTTCGAGTAGGCCGAGGTTCCTCTCCAGGGCCTCGTCATTGTGATCGAAGGCGACTTGGCTAGTCCGGAAAGTCGAGATATCAACCTCCGCGGGCACCACTGCCTCAGTTCCGAAGGCTAAAGAATACGGGGTTTCGCCCGTTGAATTTCTGCAGGTTGTTTTATACGCCCACAACACATCTGGGAGCTCACTAGCCCATTTCCCTTTTCCCCCTTTGATCTTGGCCTTGAGCGTGTGCTTTATGATTTTGTTCACGGCCTCTACCTGTCCGTTTGATTGGGGGTGGTATGGGGTGGAGAACAACTTTGTGATCTTCCATTTTTTTAAGAAGGCGTCGACCTTCGTACCGTCGAACTGCTTCCCATTGTCTGATATTATCGCCTGAGGCAGTCCAAATATGCAGATAATGTTGCGCCAAATGAACCTGATGACATGATCTTGGTCGATGGTTGCCAGCGCCTCAGCCTCGGCCTATTTTGTGAAGTAATCCACTGCTACCAAGGCATACCTGACCGGTCCTGGGGCCGTTGGGAGTGGCCCAATGATGTCTATCCCTCACTTTGCAAAAGGCCAAGGACTGAGGATACTTGTGAGCTCTTCTGGTGCGACATTGATAGAGGGAGCATAAATTTGACATTTGTGGCATTTTCGGGCGAAGACGATAACATCTTCCCTTAAGGTTGGCCAAAAATATCCTTGCCTTGTGGTTTTGTGGGCCAGCGACTCCCCCCCGGTGTGGTTTCCGCATGCCCCTTCGTGTATTTCTCGCAGGATGACTTGACCTTGTTCGGTGTTATACATCGAAGTAGGGGTATGCCGAAGCCTCGCTTGTACAACTCCCCGCCGATCATTGTGTAACAGGCGGCCCGCAACTGTAGCTGCCGAGCTTGTATGCGATAAGGTGGCAAGAGGCCGCTTATTAAATACTCAATGATGGGTGTCATCCAATTCGGCATCGGGTTTTCTAATGTTGTTACGGTTACGTGTGCGGTGGATGGGTGGGGAAGTGTCGTGATGGTGACATCCTTCATATCTGGTGATCCTTCGGAGGTCGCCAACTTGGCTAAAGCATTGGCTCGTGAGTTCCGCTCTCTCGGTACCAGCTTGACATGGATCTGTGTGAACTTCATGCACAGTGTTTTCACAATTTCCTGATAGGCTGCCATCCTGTCGTCCCTAGCCTCATATTCCCCCGAAACTTGGCAGGCCACGAGCTGGGAGTCAGTATGAACCTGCAATCTCTTGACTCCCATGGCTGTTGCCATTTCCAGGCCGCTGATGAGAGCCTCATACTCGGCCTCATTATTTATTGCGGGAAAATCGAAGGTAATGGCATTCTGGAATGAGACACCCTCAGGACTCATTAAAATCACCCCGGCACCCGACTTGTGAGAGGTCACCGACCCATCTACGAAAAGCTCCCATGGTAAGCTGCCTGAACTTCCTGCTTCAGTCGGGAAGGTAAGCACTACTACTGCCCGACCTCAATAACCAATTTGAGGCATCGACCTGAAGTGTCTGGATGGTGGAGTACATTCCGCAGTGGTAGGGAAGTGAGAACCTCAACCTGATGGTCGAAAAAATACGGTCTCAGCTTTCTCACGCTCATGACTAATGTGTATGCCAGCTTCTCTAGCGAGGGGTAGCGTTGCTCCATCTCGTTCAATGTCTGGCTAACGAAGTAAACATGCAGGTGGACCGGACCTTCTGCTCGGACCAGTACCCATTCAAGGCGGTCTCCGAAGCCACGAGATACAAGAACAACTTCTCTCCTGGAACAGGTTTGGACGGTATGCTCACATCTGCCAGGTAAGTTTTGATTTTTTCAAATGCGTCCTGGCTTTCGGGCGTCCATTCGAACTTTGCCTTCTTACGGATTGTGTCGAACATTGGTTTGCACTTGTCCCCCATCCGGGAGATGAACCTGGTTAGGGCAGCCAAGTATCCCGTGAGTTTCTGAACTTCTTTCACATTTCGGGGTGCCCCCATGTCTAGTACAACTTTAAGCTTCCCTGGGTTTGTCTTGATGCCCCGCTTACTGACCAAGTTTCCCAAGAACTTCTCCGACTCCACTCCGAAGTTACACTTCTTGGGGTTGAGTCTCATATTGAATTTTCTGAGGATGTCAAATGTGCGCGAGGTACAGCAGGTGGTCTTCTCTTTTTAGGCTTTTGACGACAATGTCGTCGACATAGACATCTACCGACTTCCCTATCTGGTCGGCAAACATGTGATTGACCAGCCTTTGGTATGTTGCCCCTGCGTTCTTCAAGCCGAACGACATTCTCTTTCAGCAATATAGGTTCTTTTCCGTCAGAAATGAGGTGTGCTGTCGATCTGGTTCGTGCATGGCTATTTGGTGATAGCCCGCGAAAGCATCCATGAATCACATCATTTCGTGTCCGGCCGTATTATCTATCAGGTGATCGATATGTGGCATTGGAAAGAAGTCTTTAGGGCAGGCCTCATTGAGGTCGGTGAAGTCGATACATAACCGCCAGGTTCCGTTGGACTTTTTCACCAGCACTACATTGACCACCCACTGTGGTTGGTCGGCCTGCATGATCAGGTCGTTATCCAGCAGTTTCTTCACCTCTTCCGTCAAAGCGGCATACTTCTCAAGGCCGAATTTTCGCCTCTTCTGAGCAACTGGCTTCCGGGATGGATCAATATGGAGTCTATGGCATGCGATCTCTGGATCGATCCCCACCATTTCTTTGTACGACCAGGCGAAGACATCTAAGTTCTTTTTGAGAAAGTCAATGACTTCCCCCTTCAGGTCGTTCGATATCTTGGAGCCGATAATGACCTCCAGATTCGGGCGAGTTGGATTGACCTTGAATTTCTCTAGCTCTTCCCCCGGGACGACTCTGGGGCCATCTTGTCGGGGATCGTCGATTTCGGCCTCGATCAGGAATTCATCAGGTTCGTGCCCTATTCTTGGGTCGAGGTCGCTGTAGGTTGTTTTTCTGTTATTGGTATCTGTTACAAGTGTTTGTTTGACAAGTACTAGTGCAAAATTAAAAGGAGGCGAAGAGTAAATCAAACAACCTCTCGCATCAACTTGGTCACCTTAACTGTGCCGACCACCCCACTCTTGGTGGGAAACTTTACACAGAAATAGAAAGTAGAGGACGCAGCCTCTAATTCATGTTCAAAAGGCCTCCCCAGGAAACCATTGTAGGTGCTGGGGAGGTCGACTACTAAGAAATCTAACAGCCTAGTTGCCTTAACCTCACTATTCAGCATAGAGACCAGCTCAATGGCCAATCGGATCATCCCGATGGGACTCACCGTAGCGTCCCCAAACCCTTTCACGAGGTGGTCGCACGGGGTGACATAGGCATCGTACTCCCCAAGCTGGTTGAGGGTCTTCTTGAAAAGGATGTTGCAGAAAGCCCCCCCATCGACCAGAAGTCAGCACACCGTAGTCCCCATGATGTTGGGCTGGATCACCAAGGGATCGACATTGGGGTAGACTACCCCGGCCTTGTCCTGTTCTCCAAACTCGATAGTACTGGACACTTCCCCCATGGCGAGGACAGGCAACACCATCTTCCTTGCGTTCTCTATGTCCCTTATTTCGGCTTTCATTTTCCTCTTGGAGGAGGGGCTGGAGGCTAGCCCTCCGACAGTACCTAGGGGGGAGAGAGTGTGTATCATGCAATCCCCCGCATTCTCTGGCATGGACGGGACAGGTCGCTCTCCCTGCCTCGCCCCCTGGTTATCGTTCCTGTGGGGACGTTCTTCTTATTGGCGGCCTCTCGGAGCCTAGTCTCCATTCTTCTGAGGTCGCTTGACGAACTCGTCAAGCAGGCCGTCCTCATACAGTCTCCAGAGCTGAGGCAGCAGATCCTTGCACTCGCTGGTATAGTGCCCAGTTTGCTCGTGAAAGTGGCAGTACTTGTTGGGGTTCTGCCTGCCCTTGTTCTTCACTGGGCGAGGCGGGAGGAGCAGTTCCCGTTCCCGAATCTGGGTGAAAATGTTTTCAGGGGGTCATGCCCAGAGCGTCCATCAATTTCTTGGGCTCCGCGACCCCTTAGTCTCAGATAGTCGGGATTCCAAGAGCTCCGCCGTGTGTATCAAGTTACTAGCCCGCCTCCGAAAGTTGGCATAGCTAGTCGGGTACTCGGTCGTCATGCGCCGCTAGAGTTTGGTCCCCTTCTTCAGGCCGGAGACAGCCCCCAGCAATTTTGCTTCATCCCCGATGGGATCTCCTTCCAAAATCAGCTTGTCGATTCTCTCAATGTAAGACCGATCAGATTCAGTATCCCCCTGCTGGGTGTTCATCAGGCGCTGCCTAGTCGCAGGTCGGGGCACCAGGGAAGTAAAGTTTGTTAAGAATAGGCGAGCGAGCTGCTCCAAAGTGTCCACTGACAGGGGCGGCAGAGAGGTGAACCATTGGTGAGCCTGGTCGCTCAGGGTTAGAGAGAACAGCCGACATTTGGTCGCATCAGTGGCGCCCATAAGGGCCATGTATGAGTTGTACTTTGCTATATGGACCCTTGGGTCCGTGCTACGACCGTAGCGATCCAAGGTCGCGACATTAATCTTCCTCTGGGTAGCCGCCTAGGTGACCAAAGTTCCGAGTGGGGAGTCCGGGATGGCGAGGAAAGCGTCCCCCCACTGGCCCATTTCGACTCTCCATGCATTCCATCAGTTGCTTGACCGTGCTGGTCAGCGCTGCGACCTGAGCATGGTGGCGGTCAGTGGTCGTCTTTGCCGCCGGGGGGTCGCCGCAATGCATGGTCGACCCCCTCGGTATCTTGTTGTGGTGGAGATTCAGTGCGAGGGCGAGGTCGCGCTCCACCTGCTCAGCATGACGAGGCTCAGATTGTGCCTCATCTTTCACGTTCCTCAGGGCTTGCTGACCCCCGAGGTCGCGAAGTCGGTCGAACACATTGCTCGACCCTGCCGGCCTCCTGAGGAGCTGGCGGTTGCGGACCAGGGCATGTCTGGCCGGATCGTAGGCCAGCTGGCCCACCGAATGCCACTTTCGGGCTTGAGCAGCCTGCCTTTTTGAGGGACTGACCTCCTGGGTGGCCTTCTTAGGGGGAGGCTGCACGTTCTCCTAGTCGAACGCGAGAGGTTTCTTGTTGAGGATGGCCATCACGGCCTTTGCGTCCTCGGGTGTCTGCACCAGGTTCCACAAGTCAGGGGTCATCAATAGGTCTTGCTGGCGAGTGTGATGGGAGCCGGAGCGTTGAGAGCTCATAGAGGCCTCGCGCCCATCGCGGGCGTCCAGATCTTGCCCGTTCAGATTGGCTTGATTGCTCGCCATTGGTATTGATCAGAGATGAGATGGGTTTTCCTTCGAACAAAGTGATTTCGTAGGAATTGTAGTTCCCACAGATGGCGCCAATTGTTGTACCCGGTTTGATCACCGGCGAACAAACAAGTGAATTTGTTAAGTTCCGATCAAGATAATGGCGAAAGCAATAAATATGACACACGATTTGATTACCCAGTTCGTCTTTGAAATAGACTACGTCTGGGGGCACCAAGCCAGGATATTTTCTGTATTATTTCTGCCTAGGATACTCAGAGTTCGATCCTTTACAATGTGCATTACAAGTTATATTTATAGACACATAACTAGGACTACGATCTTCGTGGGCTTTTCCCTCGTGGACCAACTAGGGTTTCCTTCCTTTCTCCGCAAGTCGCGCTTGTAGATATGCTTTCCCTGGTTATATCCCGAGCAATCCACCTCATCATAACTGCCCAAATCTTGTCCATATTTATCTCTATCTGAAGTCACGACTTCTTCGACAGCGATGTTCGATTCTTTCAAGTCGCTCCGCGACTTCTTTGCTGCGCCAAGACGCTAGCGACCTTCCGAGACTTCAAAGTCGCTTCCCATCCTGCTCCAGCTGGAAGAAGTTAGATAACAAGCTAAATATGAGATTGCCCAATCCCAATCCTCCATTAAACCGAGTTATTTCCCCCTACAACAGAGAGCACTCTCATTATCACAAAGAAGTAGAAGACGACTAGTAGGCAAGGCCTTTAGCTCTCAAAGCAAGTGAGTAATCCATACAATTTCATGTGCAGTGTTAGCAAGTGCTCAATATTCAGATTCACAACTGGATTTTGCCATGGTAGGTTGTTTCTTTGCTCTCAAAGAAACCAAATTTTCACCCAAAAAGATGGAATAACCATAGGTCGAACGATGGTCTCAACACATCGAGCCCATTCCGCATCAGAGTAACCAATGATAGAGAGATTTAGACCTTTTTGTAAAGGATAACCCAAAATTGAGGGTTCCCTTTACATTGTGTAACATACGCTTAACAACAAGAAAAAAATCATCAGTTGGAGATTGCAAAAATTGACTCACATGATTAACAGAATATGACAAGTTAGGCTGAGTGATTGTAAGATACTAAAGAGCTCCAACAAGAGATCGATAAAGAGTGGGATTGGAGAAGTCTGAACCAGTGCTAACAAGAGATTCACCAGTAGCAAGAGGCGTGGCAACAAGCTTTGAGTCTAAGAGTTTGTCTCGGCTAAGGATTTCATGAGCATACTTTGCTTGAATGAGGAATAGGCCTTTATCTCTATGAGTTACTTCAATCCCAAGAAAGTAATTTAGCTTGCCCAAGTACTTCACAGCAAATTCTCGATCAACACGAGCAACAAATTGCTTAAGAAAGGTAGGATCATTGCCTATCACGATAATAACATTAACATATAAAAGAAGATATAAGATAACATTATCACGATAGTAAAGAAATAATGAAGTGTCAGCATGACAACAAATGAACCCCTAACTTAGCAAAAATGAGCTGAATCGAGTAAACCAAGCTCGAGGAGCCTGGCGAAGGTCGTAGAGGGCCTACTTAAGATGGCAGACGTGATCAGGAAAATGTGGACCAGTAAACCCTAGAGGCTGTGACATAAACAATGGT
The DNA here is from genome assembly GCA_037126765.1 of Stenogyne calaminthoides. NCBI lineage: Eukaryota > Viridiplantae > Streptophyta > Magnoliopsida > Lamiales > Lamiaceae > Stenogyne > Stenogyne calaminthoides. The sequence goes on along the minus strand of JBBCBC010000002.1, from coordinate 11,876,050 downwards.
TTATTCAAAACCCCATGGAGAAAGGCTCTGATACCATGTAAAGATTGGTAAAACACCGTTGGTTTTGATGATGAGTATATTGATGTATATATAATTACAAATACACTCAAATACATGGAAGGTTACAACAAATCATATCAATATAATTATTTACAAGGATATGGTTTGACCAAATCAGAGATTTGGTTAATTATTCCTATTAAATGCAATGAACAATCACCGGCGAGCCGAAAACAACGCTGGAACTTAATGATTTAGAAATAAACAGATTCCCAATAGACCAATTGATGAACCAATTCCCATAAATAAAATGTTGTTGAACTTCTAATCCCCGGATTCATAAAAAGAACCATAAAAGAAATCGACACAAAAAATTAAACTTGCCAAAAAACTAGAATATGGAATCGAAAATTGCCTATAGCATCCAAACAAAACTCAAAACGAATGGGCAATTCAAATATCATTTTTCATACCTCTATGTCGTGAGATACACACTCAAAATTCGTATAGTTCTTTTTGCATACACAATTTTTTTTTTAAACATGAACTGCAAAAATTATATACAAAACATGGTATTGAAACTAATGCATTGGTATACCTTAGTCGACATCCAGGAGCGATGCATCTTCGGACAGTGAGAAGAAGAAGAACAGTCGTCGGACAGTGAGGAGAAGAAGAACAACCGGGACTAGGGTGCATTATGTTGGACCATTAATGACTTTCCTGCGTATAGAATGTTTTCAATCATAGTATTACCATTAGCATAATCATGGAGAAAACCCCACATCTGAATTCGATGATGATCATTATGATGCTGATAATTTGGATCAGTATGAAATAATGGTTATTGATGATGAGGGACATAGGTTCTATACTGAATTACTAATCCTCCACCAGAAGAACATAATGAGAGTTATGCAAAGTTTTCTGACTCATTATGTGCTGCACAATCTCCATTATGGGATGGATGTGAAAATCATTTGTGTTGTCAATTGTAGTAAGACTTCTGAGTATAAAGTCTGATTACAACATTTCAGGTGCGTGCATTGATGAAATCATCACATTGATAAAAGAGGTATTACCAACTGGTAATAGAATGCATGACGATTTTTATCAAACAAAAAATTTAGTATCTCGACTTGGATGCGGGTATAAGAAAATTGATTATTGTTCATGCGGTTGTATGTTGTATTTCAGAGACGATGTAGGCAAGAGAACATGTAAATTTTGTGGAGAGACCCATTTTAAAGAAAACATGTCACTAGGGAACAGAAAGAAAGAAATTTCAAAGAAGCGGATGTGTTACTTACCTATAATCCCTCGATTACGAAGAATGTTTGTTTTTTATGCAACGGCTAAGCATATGACATGGCATCATGACAATCAACGCGAGATAGGCAAGTTATCACACCCGTCAGATGGGGAAGCGTGGAAGCACTTCAATCAAAAAATCTTGTATTTGCTTCGGAACCAAGAAATGTGAGATTGAGGTTGTGTTCAAATGGGTTTAGTCCATCCAATATGAACGCTAAGGTGTATTCGTGTTGGTCTGTGATCTTGACCCCGTATAATCTTCCTCCAGGTATGTGCATGAAAAAGGAATACATGTTCTTAACAATAATTATCCCTGGTCCTAGTAATCCTAAAAGTAAAATTGATGTCTATCTACAACCTATGATTGATGACTTAAAAAGATTATGGGATGAAGGTGTTCTAACATATGATATTTCTAGAAAGTAAAATTTTTGTTTGAAAGTCGCATTATGTTGGACCATTAATGAATTTCTTGTGTATGGAATGTTATCTGGTTGGTCGACGGCTGTTAGATTGGGGTGCCCTAGTTGCATGGAACATTCAAAAGCATTTTATTTGAGTAATGGGAGGGTGACGTGCTACTTTGATTGTCATAGACAATTCCTACCAATGAATCATTCTTTTTGCAAGGATAGAAAAAACTTTCTAAAAGGCAAAGCAGAAGATAAAAGGACTCCTAGGCGGTACTCAGGAGTTAATAATTAATTTTTTTAAGATAATTGATACGGGAAGTAGTAATACAATACATGACTATGGGGTTAATCATCATTGGAGCAAGCGTAGTATCTTTTGGGACATACCATACTGGTGTGATTTGTTGAATCCACATAGCATAGATGTCATGCACACTGAAAGTAATATCTTTCAAAATGTATTCAACACAGTAATGGATGTTAAAGGTAAAACAAAAGATAACATTAAAACAAGGATGAATCTTCCTTTAGAGTTGGAAGAAACTGGTAATGGGAAGATGGTGAAGTCAAAAGCTCAATACACTTTGAAAAATAAAAAAAGAGAGGAATATGTGAGTGGGTACAGGGCCTGATGCATCTAACTTGTCAAGATGTGTTGACTTGAGATCTTGCACATTGCAACATATGAAGTCTAATGATTATCATGTCTTCATGGAGAGATTGATTTCAATTGCATTTAGTTGTTTGTCGTCTCCAATTTGGGAATCATTAACTGAGCTAAGCAATTTTTTTCGAGATTTATGTTGTCTCGTGTTGGAAACAAATAGACTTGAAGAAATGGACAAGAACATTCCTATAATCTTATGTAAGTTAGAGAAGATCTTCCCTCCAGGTTTTTTTCGATGTAATGGAGCATTTACCAATACACTTGGTTTATAAAGCTATAGTTGGTAGACCCGTGCAATATCGATGGATGTATTTATTTGAGAGGTATTATTCTTGCATTAAATTTATTTTTATGTAAATATCCATTAGAAATATCAATTTACATCTTGATGTGCATTATTTTATCGTAGATTCTTACATGGTCTTAAGAAGAAAGTTAAGGATAAAGCTAGTGATGAGGTTTTAATTTATGAGGCATACATACTTGAAGAAACATCTACATTTCGTTCATACTATTTTGAGCCTCACGTCCAAACAAGAAATAAAAGAGTTCCTTGAAATGACGATGGTGAGGTATCATCTGGAAATCCACAGGTTTCTATATTCAACTATCCTGGTCGGCATGAGGGAGCATCTAAGAGTCATTATCTCATTGATGAAGAAACGATGGAAGTTTCTTTATACGTACTTTTGAACTGTCAAGAAGTTGAGCCATTTTATACGTAAGTTACATCTCATATATTGAATTATCTCCTAGGTACACATTCAGTTTTTACTGATACTCAATTTATATGATGATATCTAAACTGTTGGGATATTTTAGATTTAATTATTTATGCCAAAACATTATGTAATTTTCAACTTGTATTATTTAAGTTCATTTCTACAGGTAACAAGTTGAGGGGGGAAATGAACAAGTTGAGGGGGAACTTGTTGGTCCCAAAAAAATAATTTAATTTTATAAAAAAGGGAAGGGGGGAATGATGATTTAAAAAAAAAAAATTCTCTCTTACAAAATTGCTTTGCCTGGTAATAAACATTTGCACATGACAAGAACATAATGCAATAAAGAACACAATAAAGTATAGTGGTTCGGAGACTCAAGCATTCTACGTCCACTCTCCCTTATCCGCAGGGAAATTCTTTCAACTCACTCGACTAGTTTATTGTGTTAGTCAACACAGTACAATCAGATATTTATAGAGCTCTCACTCAAACGGGACTTATCTCCCTCCACGGGATTTCCTACAGATATTTAATGAGTTCTCACTCAACTGGACTTATCACCCTCACGGGTTCGCCTCTGGACTTATCACCCTCCACGGGATTGCCTCTTCAACTACCTCACTTCACCACTAATTCTCTCTCAAGAATGGGGTTTGGGTTTGGTGTTGTCTCCAACTAGGTCAAGATTTTCCCTTACAATGGTTTAGCCTTTATGCTAAGGTTGGGAAAATCTCTCTAAGCTTAGGATATATCGTGTGTTGCTTAGATTGGGTTTAGAACACTCTTGAATATATTTTGGATATCTACATATTTGTGTTCTATGGTGGGAATGCTTGAAGATATGGCTCTTGGCTTGATAGCATTTTTTCCACACTTAAAATGATGGAAGAGCTTGTATTTATAGTGTGGATTTCAATGTTACCGTTGGAGAAAGTCACATTCAAATCCATACTATTATGTAATTTCTGCAGCTTTTTGTCAGGCTTTTTGACCACCTCTGATTGGTCCACGCCAATTTTTCGTGCCTCATCAAATCAAGATTCAAAGATTCAGAGGATTTATCAAGATTTCGGATTCCAAAGACTCGAGATTCAACACTTCTCGTTCAGGCCATTCTGATATTCAGCGGTATCGGACTTCAGCCTTCTACCATTGGGACTTCAGATCAGTTCCCCCTCAACTTGTTCACTTCCCCCTCAACTTGTTACCTGTAGAAATGAACTTAAATAATACAAGTTGATAATTACATAATGTTTTGGCATAAATAATCAAATCTAAAAATATCCCAACAATTTCCCCCTTTTATATAATGATGCCAAAACCATTAAAAACAACTTCAAAATTTTTTTTTATCTTCCTCCCTTTCTTTTTATTTTTTAAAAGAATCTGTTCAGGTGACCACAAACAATTTTTCTTTAAAAGAAAGCAATAATTATCTAAATCAGTGGTCTTTAGAACACCTGCTCTGATACCAGTTGTTGGTCCCAAAAAAATAATTTAATTTTATGAAAAAGGGAAGGGGGGAATCGTGATTTAAAAAAAAAAATTCTTTCTTACATAATTGTTTTGCTTGTTAGTAAACATTTGCACATGACAAGAACATAAAGCAATAAAGAACACAACAAAGTATAGTGGTTCAGAGACTCAAGCTCCTATGTCCACTCTCCCTTATCCGCAGGGAAATTCTTTCAACTCACTCGACTAGTTTATTGTGTTAGTCAACACAGTACAATCAGATATTTATAGAGCTCTCACTCAAACGGGACTTATCTCCCTCCACGGGATTTCCTATAGATATTTAATGAGTTCTCACTCAACTGGACTTATCACCCTCACGGGTTCGCCTCTGGACTTATCACCCTCCACGGGATTGCCTCTTCAACTACCTCACTTCACCACTAATTCTCTCTCAAGAATGGGGTTTGGGTTTGGTGTTGTCTCCAACTAGGTCAAGATTTTCCCTTACAATGGTTTAGCCTTTATGCTAAGGTTGGGAAAATCTCTCTAAGCTTAGGATATATCGGGTGTTGCTTAGATTGAGTTTAGAAGACTCTTGAATATATTTTGGATATCTACATATTTGTTTTCTATGGTGGGAATGCTTGAAGATATGGCTCTTGGCTTGATAGCATTTTTTCCACACTTAAAATGATGGAAGAGCTTGTATTTATAGTGTGGATTTCAATGTTACCGTTGGAGAAAGTCACATTCAAATCCATACTTTATGTAATTTCTGCAGCTTTTTGTCAGACTTTTTGACCACCTCTGATTGGTCCACGCCATTTTTTCGAAGCCCATCAAATCAAGATTCAAAGATTCAGATTTCAAATTTATTCGATTCCAAAGACTCGATTCAAAGACTCGAGATTCAACACTTCTCGTTTAGGCCATTCTGATATTCAGCGGTATCGGACTTCAGCCTTCTACCATTCGGACTTCAGATCAGTTCCCCCTCAACTTGTTCACTTCCCCCTCAACTTGTTACCTGTAGAAATGAACTTAAATAATACAAGTTGATAATTACATAATGTTTTGGCATAAATAATCAAATCTAAAATATCCCAACAATTTCCCCCTTTTTTATAATGATGCCAAAACCATTAAAAACAACTTCAAAAACAAAAAATTATCTTCCCCCCTTTCTTTTTATTTTTTAAAAGAATCTGTTCGGGTGACCACAAACAATTTTTCTTTAAAAGAAAGCAATAATTATCTAAATCAGTGGTCTTTTGAACATCTGCTCTAATACTAGTTGTTGGTCCCAAAAAAATAATTTAATTTTATGAAAAAGGGAAGGGGGGAATCGAGATTTTTAAAAAAAAATTCTTTCTTACAAAATTGTTTTGCTTGTTAGTAAACATTTGCACATGACAGGAACATAAAGCAATAGAGAACACAACAAAGTATAGTGGTTCAGAGACACAAGCTCCTAGTCCACTCTCCCTTATCCGCAGGGAAATTCTTTCAACTCACTCGACTAGTTTATTGTGTTAGTCAACACAGTACAATCAGATATTTATAGAGCTCTCACTCAAATGGGACTTATCTCCCTCCACGGGATTTCCTACAGATATTTAATGAGTTCTCACTCAACTGGACTTATCACCCTCACGGGTTTGCCTCTGGACTTATCACCCTCCACGGGATTGCCTCTTCAACTACCTCACTTCACCACTAATTCTCTCTCAAGAATGGGGTTTGGGTTTGGTGTTGTCTCCAACTAGGTCAAGATTTTCCCTTACAATGGTTTAGCTTTTATACTAAGGTTGGGAAAATCTCTCTAAGCTTAGGATATATCGTGTGTTGCTTAGATTGGGTTTAGAACACTCTTGAATATATTTTGGATATCTACATATTTGTGTTCTATGGTGGGAATGCTTGAAGATATGGCTCTTGGCTTGATAGCATTTTTTCCACACTTAAAATGATGGAAGATCTTGTATTAATAGTGTGGATTTGAATGTTACCATTGGAGAATGTCACATTCAAATCCATACTATTATGTAATTTCTGCAGCTTTTTGTCAGGCTTTTTGACCACCTCTGATTGGTCCACGCCATTTTTCGAGCCCTCATCAAATCAAGATTCAAGATTCAGATTTCAAATTTATCAAGATTCTCGGATTCCAAAGACTCGAGATTCCAAAGACTAAGGATTCAACACTTCTCGTTCAGGACATTCTGACATTCAGTGGTATCGGACTTCAGCCTTCTTCCATACGGACTTCAGATCAGTTCCCCCTCAACTTGTTCACTTCCCCCTCAACTTGTTACCTGTAGAAATGAACTTAAATAATACAAGTTGATAATTACATAATGTTTTTGCATAAATAATCAAATCTAAAATATCCCAACAATTTCCCCCTTTTTTATAATGATGCCAAAACTATTAAAAACAACTTCAAAAAAAAATTATCTTCCTCCCTTTCTTTTTATTTTTTAAAAGAATCTGTTCAGGTGACCACAAACAATTTTTCTTTAAAAGAAAGCAATAATTATCCAAATCAGTGGTCTTTAGAACACCTGCTTTGATACCAGTTTTTGGTCCCAAAAAAATAATTTAATTTTATGAAAAAGGGAAGGGGGGAATCGTGATTTTAAAAAAAAAATTCTTTCTTACAAAATTGTTTTGCTTGTTAGTAAACATTTGCACATGACAGGAACATAAAGCAATAGAGAACACAACAAAGTATAGTGGTTCAGAGACACAAGCTCCTAGTCCACTCTCCCTTATCCGCAGGGAAATTCTTTCAACTCACTCGACTAGTTTATTGTGTTAGTCAACACAGTACAATCAGATATTTATAGAGCTCTCACTCAAACGGGACTTATCTCCCTCCACGCGATTTCCTACAGATATTTAATGAGTTCTCACTCAACTGGACTTATCACCGTCACGGGTTCGCCTCTGGACTTATCACCCTCCACGGGATTGCCTACTCAACTACCTCACTTCACCACTAATTCTCTCTCAAGAATGGGGTTTGGGTTTTGTGTTGTCTCCAACTAGGTCAAGATTTTCCCTTACAATGGTTTAGCCTTTATGCTAAGGTTGGGAAAATCTCTCTAAGCTTAGGATATATTGTGTGTTGCTTAGATTGGGATAAGAACACTCTTGAATATAATTTGGATATCTACATATTTGTGTTCTATGGTGGGAATGCTTGAAGATATGGCTCTTGGCTTGATAGCATTTTTTCCACACTTAAAATGATGGAAGAGCTTGTATTTATAGTGTGGATTTGAATGTTACCGTTGAAGAAAGTCACATTCAAATCCATACTATTATGTAATTCTGCAGCTTTTTGTCAGGCTTTTTGACCACCTCTGATTGGTCCACGCCAGCTTTCAGGCCTACTGAAATCAGCATTCAGCATTCAGGATTTCAGCTATCAGCATTCTGGATTCCAGCACTCAGGATTCAACACTTCTCGTTCAGGCCATTTTGACATTCGGCGGTATCGGACTTCAGCCTTCTTCCATTCAGGCCACTTTTTCCTCAGGCCTATTTTCCATTCATGCCACTTTTTTTCGGGCCTATTTTCTCAGAAGACTTCAGATCAGTTCTCCCTCAACTTGTTCACTTCCCCCTCAACTTGTTACCTGTAGAAATGAACTTAAATAATACAAGTTGATAATTACATAATGTTTTGGCATAAATAATCAAATCTAAAATATCCCAACAATTTCCCCCTTTTTTATAATGATGCCAAAACCATTAAAAACAACTTCAAAAAAAAAATTATCTTCCTCCCTTTCTTTTTATTTTTTAAAAGAATCTGTTCAGGTGACCACAAACAATTTTTCTTTAAAAGAAAGCAATAATTATCCAAATCAGTGGTCTTTAGAACACCTGCTCTGATACCAGTTGTTGGTCCCAAAAAAATAATTTAATTTTATGAAAAAGGGAAGGGGGGAATCGTGATTTTAAAAAAAAAATTCTTCTTACAAAATTGTTTTGCTTGTTAGTAAACATTTGCACATGACAAGAACATAAAGCAATAAAGAACACAACAAAGTATAGTGGTTCAGAGACTCAAGCTTCTACGTCCACTCTCCCTTATCCGCAGGGAAATTCTTTCAACTCACTCGACTAGTTTATTGTGTTAGTCAACACAGTACAATCAGATATTTATAGAGCTCTCACTCAAACGGGACTTATCTCCCTCCACGCGATTTCCTATAGATATTTAATGAGTTCTCACTCAACTGGACTTATCACCCTCACGGGTTCGCCTCTGGACTTATCACCCTCCACGGGATTGCCTACTCAACTACCTCACTTCACCACTAATTCTCTCTCAAGAATGGGGTTTGGGTTTTGTGTTGTCTCCAACTAGGTCAAGATTTTCCCTTACAATGGTTTAGCCTTTATGCTAAGGTTGGGAAAATCTCTCTAAGCTTAGGATATATCGTGTGTTGCTTAGATTGGGATTAGAACACTCTTGAATATATTTTGGATATCTACATATTTGTGTTCTATGGTGGGAATGCTTGAAGATATGGCTCTTGGCTTGATAGCATTTTTTCCACACTTAAAATGATGGAAGAGCTTGTATTTATAGTGTGGATTTGAATGTTATCGTTGGAGAAAGTCACATTCAAATCCATACTATTATGTAATTTCTGCAGCTTTTTGTCAGGCTTTTTGACCACCTCTGATTGGTCCACGCCAGTTTTCAGGCCTACTGAAATCAGCATTCAGCATTCAGGATTTCAGTTATCAGCATTCTGGATTCCAGCACTCAGGATTCAACACTTCTCGTTCAGGCCATTTTGACATTCAGCGGTATCGGACTTCAGCCTTCTTCCATTCAGGCCACTTTTTCCTCAGGCCTATTTTCCATTCATGCCACTTTTTTTCGGGCCTATTTTCTCAGAAGACTTCAGATCAGTTCCCCCTCAACTTGTTCACTTCCCCCTCAACTTGTTACCTGTAGATATGAACTTAAATAATACAAGTTGATAATTACATAATGTTTTGGCATAAATAGTCAAAACTAAAATATCCCAACAGAACTAATCTGAAGTCTCCTGAGAAAATAAGTCTGAAGACAAGTGGCCTAAATGGAAAATAGGCCTGAGGAAAAGTGGCCTGAATGGAAGAAGGCTGAGTCCAAGACTGCTGAGTGCTGGAATCCTGAATGCTGAAATGCTGGAATCATGAATGCTGAAATGCATCCTGAATGTTGGAATCCTGAATGCTGCAGAATGCTGGAATCCTGAATGCTGCTGAATGCTGGAATCCTGAATGCTGCAGAATGCTGATGTGGATCAATCAGAGGTGGTTAACAAACCAGACAAAAAGCTACAAAAATTATAGAATAGTATGAATTTGAATGTGACTTTCTCCAACGGTAACATTCAAATCCACACTATATATACAAGCTCTTCCATCATTTTAAGTGTGGAAAATATTATCAAGCTAAGAGTCATATTCTCAAGCATTCCCACCATAGAAACAAATATGTAGATATCCAAAATATATTCAAGAGTGTTCTAAAACCAATCTAAGCAACACATGATATATCCTAAGCTTAGAGAGATTTTCCCAACCTTAGCATAAAGGTTAAACCATTGTAAGGGAAAATCTCAACCTAGTTGGAGACAACACTAAACCCAAACCCCTTTCTTGAGAGAGAATTAGTGGTTAAGTGAGGTCTTTGAGAGGTGAACCCGTGAGGGTGATAAGTCCTAGGATATGGTGGATAAAATTAAAAAGTCAAAAGCAATGAGGAAGCAATCGGATCTTCGAGAGTTTATGCTTAAAAAATGAAATCTCAAGGAATTTATTGCTCTTCATCGAGAGATCATGAGACTCCTCCCAATGTCAGTGAGTCTCCTTTATCCCAATCATCCCAATCATTTACTTCGCCACAACCTCAAGCCCCACAACTGAAAGAAAGTATTACTCAAGAAAATATTGTGAAAGAAGTGAGTAATTCAAGGGCTTTTAGTGAATTATCACAAGAGGATGAATTGGTATATGATGTGGATTTTCTTCCACATGATCTCGGGAAAAGAACAAGCATAATGGATTATGCTCCAAATCGAAGAAATGCGGTGAGGAGAGCATATATTCTTAAAAAATATTGTCAACCAAAATCTCATGACTTCCCTCAAAGAGATCTTGGAGGTATGCGCCGGTTTAGTGTTTCTTGATTTAATAAATATGATTAGCTTGAGTATAGTGTCGAGAAAGATGCAACATTTTATTTTGTTTACTACTTGTTCAAAAATGATGTGGAAGTTAGTGTAGGAGGAGATGCATTTGTTATTGAGGGGTTTAGATCATGGAATAAACCGGGTAGATTTGAGAAGCATGTTTGTGGGGTTAAAAGTGCTCATAATCTTGCTTATGAAAAATATGTGAATTTAAGAGACTCGAAAGAGAATTCCATTGTTCATGTGTTTGATAATGCAAACGATATGATTCGGAGTGAGTATGAAACTCGTTTGAAAGCTTCACTTACTTGTTTTGAGGTTTCTTTTGCGTCAAGGATTGTCATTTCGTGAACATGATGAAAGTGTTGAGTCCATTAGTAGGTACAAAATGAGGGTGTTAAAAAAGTTATTTTTGAGAATGCTCCAAGCAATCATCAATTGACTTCTACTAAAATTCAAAAGGATCTCATCAATTGTTGTGCAAAAGAAACAACTAGGCACATTATACAAGATTTTGGTGATGACTACTTTAGTATTTTTGCTGATGAGTCAAGTGATGTGTCTAAAAAAGAACAACTAGCTCTTTGTTTGCGATATGTTGATGGTAAGACATGAATGGTAGTTCTTGGGCTTGTACATGTTGGTGATACGACTGCTTTGTCACTGAAAAGTGCAATAATTTCTTTGCTTATAGAGCATTCATTGAGTCCATCTAAGATTTAAGGTCAAGGGTATGATGGGGCTAGCAACATGAAAGGTGAGATAAATGGGCTTAAGACTTTGATTATGAAGGATACTCCATTTGCTTACTATGTTCATTGTTTTGCTCATCAACTTCAATTAACATTGGTTGTCGTTTCTAGAAAAAACAATGATTGTAGTTGGATTTTTGAAACACTTACAAACTTATTGAATGTGATTGGAGTTTCTTGTAAACGAAGAGAAATGATCCGAGTAAGTCAAGCTCAAAAAGTTGCTCAAGCCTTGGAAGTTGGTGAACTTGATGACGACTATTTTTTGGTACACCAATGATTTGTGTCTTGCATTGCAAAAAAGTGATCAAAATATTGTTAATACCATGTCTCTTGTTTCATCAACTAAACATTTGTTGCAAAAAACAAGGGATAGCGGATGGGAAACTCTCTTGAACAAGATCATTGTTTTTTGCACTAAATGTGACATTGTTGTTCCTGACATGGATGCTTGTTATATGTCCCGAGGAAGATCAAGACTGATGGAACGCGCCGGTAAGGGTGGTCCATTGCCAGGATCGATATTGGATGCCAAACGAACACGTAATAAAATAAAACCTAAACGCATCAAAAGCAAAAGGTCAAATTTCGTTACCCTTGAAGATTGAGGTGTTGATTCCACTACATATCTTCTAATCTATTTTCCAACCTCGTTCGAAAGTTGGGTGGACAGCAGTCTATCGAACGTGGAGAAGGGCCTGCAGTTTTGTCTCCCAAAACCCTAGTTCGCTGGCTGCTACGTTTGTGGTCTGATTTCGTGTGCCTTAGGGTTCTGGACCTCTTTATATGCTCCATAGGTTTTCGTGGGCCAAACTAGGGATCCACTAGAAGGTATAGGGTTTGGGCTTCTTCCGGACCTAAATACTCTCATGTTCAGCCCAGAACATTAATTTGGCCAGAAAATATTAATTCATCCCACTAGAAAATTAATGTTGCACTCCCGTCCTATCCCGAACCGAATTAGGGCTTCTATTAGACTTTATAATTCCCCGTGTTGAAGATATCGCACGTCCATTAATTATTAAAACTTTTGACTGCTTTAATTAATTAATATCTATTATTCCTTGAGTAGTACCACTCAACCTTGTTGTCGTACGAATTAAATCCACCTGCTAGGTTTAACACAACAATCCTTTATGAGTTTTCTCAAGGGGATGTCATCATCCTGGATGTCCAGGACACGGTGCCCCAATGACAATAAATAAATATCATGAGAGCGATGTCATTACCCAAAATACGAAGTGTGAGAGATCTACCAAGATTCTCACCTATAGTAAATCAAAGCAGTGAACAAGCACCCCACATATCTAAATACCACACTTAGAGTTGAGAATTACAAAAGTCACCAAGACCTCTAGTTCTTCATAACAATCAGAATAGAAGAACATGTCTTATCTGTGACCCATTCAATACGACACAGCGTAATAGTATAAACTAATGGCCAAGACAAGCCACCAACAAGTTTATACTACAACTTAAAACAATAGTTATGTCTAGAACTATCTCAGTTGTGAACACTGTTTATATCTTATAAGGAACTTGACAATGTGATCTTCTGTGTGACTACAAACCCACCACATAGTCTACAATATAAGATATGCAGACACATAAGCAATTTATAAGAATACAATAATGTGAAAAACCATTTATTTCAGATAATAAGGAAATTGAATATACATCCACAAAAGCTCACTAAAAGTTTGCTTTACAGTATACACCAACAAAGACGTTTTGATAAACAAGAGACGAATGATTAGTGGTGATTTTACTTGAGATTTTATGGTATTTCATAGCTAGGTGTGATGATTCTTGCATGATTTTGGCTATTATATTGTTGAATTTGGTAGAAAAGTTCATCTAAGGTTGTGTGATTTATTTGTGTAGGAATTGGGTTGAAAACGAAGATTTTATGAAAAATTGAGAAAAAATGGCTGCTCGAGTCGAGCAACCTTACTCGAGTCGTGTAGGGGTAGAAAGTGAAGTGTAGGAAATGCGATATGGAAGAAAACCCGATTTTCAAGGTGCACGAGTCGAGTAACATTGCTCGACCATTTTGGTCGAGAACGACAATGTTATACAGTGAGGTTGGCTGAGTTCAGAGTTGCTCGACCGAATTTTGGTCAAGCAATGCTGCTCGAGTCGAGCAGTGTGAAGAAGTGAAAACACAAGCACGATTTTTGCCCATGCTCAACCTCCCTTTTGTCGAGCACTTCTGTCGAGTCGAGCATGACAAAAATTATGAGTTTCTCAAATCTGACCTAAGGACACGTGCCAGAGGATTCCAAAGCATATATAAAGGCCCAACTTCATTTTTTCATCATTCAGCAGCTGAAGGGAAAGATAGGGTAGAGAGCAAGTGATACTTTTGAGAGCTGCAACTAATACTTTTTCTTGTTTTTGCATTTTGCTTCCATAGATAGCTTAGATAATCATAGAATAAGTTAGATATAGTGGTAATTTCAGTTGTGAGCAAGAAACCAAGGAGTATTAATGGATTTTGTATGGATTGGTGCTTGAACTTCAATAGTAAGGTGTTATTTATTTCTATTGGTTGTTTGTTGCTTATTTTGATATGAGTTTCTTGTTTTCTTGCATATTAGCCATCGGTTTTGCCTTGTACACCATGGGCTAAGACTCTTAGTGTTTGGGTGTTGATGATTGTTTAATTGCTTTGATTATGGTTGTTTATCTCTATTGATGGTGATCCTTTAGATTAGGGAATTTTTCTTGTTCAATTTGGTTGGGTTTTGCTATTAGCTTGTGTGTTTATGCTAGTTTATCGCAACGAGAGTTGGGTAGACGGGATTAGGAATATGGGTATTGGTTTAATTCATCGGATTTGAGTTAATTATGCTCTATTGCAACGAGAGTTGGATAGAAACATAAGAACCCCTCTAATTTACATTGACTACTTTAGTTAATACCTAGAGTGGAAAGTGAAGAGCACATAGGGGAATTAAACTTAGTATAAAAGTGGGAAAACACGGGGACGGAGTAGTAAGTTAATCAGAGGACCATATCCGTGCAATTACCCGGGTTAGAAAGGGGAGATTCTCCTCCCGATCCTAGGATTTAAAATGATATCGGACACTAGGCTTATCAAGTACGGGAATGGTAAATGTGAAGTGATCGCTCTTATGGAATAACCGGAAATAGAGTCAAACGCCATAATTAATCTTTTGACAATCATCTCACAAGGAAAAACACCTGAACACCTCATCTCTCACTTGGAAACAAAATTGTTTGTTGCCTAATTGCTTTCTTCTTGCTTGTTAAATTCTCTAGTTGTTATTTTATTGTCTTGTTGTTATTCAGTTTTAATTAAAAAATCAAAACATGGTTCACACTATAATCATGCGCCGACATATAGCAATTGGGTTATATTCCACACCATAGTCCCGTGGATCGATATTTAACCGAGTACACAACGATCCTCTTATACTTGAGAAGTGAGTGTTGAAAAATACGTGTCAAGTTTTTGGCGCCGCAATCGAGGAAATGTCGTCTTATGAAAAGTTTCTTAAAGAGTTGGTCACAAAGAGAAGGAAGGCGGAAGGTGGTGAGATGATAAGCCTAACAAGTGAATGTAGTGATCTACTACAAAGGAACCTCCTAAAGAAAGTCAAAGATCCCGGGAGCATCACTTTGTTGTGTGAGCTAAGCAACACGGAGAAGAGAAATGCTCTATGTGACGTTGGAGCGAGCATCAATCTTATGCCAAGGTCAATTTACGATCGTTTGAAAATAGGTGAGCTCCAACCAACGTCCATGACATTGCAATTAGCGGATCGTTCTATCACCTATCCAGATGGTATTGTGGAAGGCGTGCTTGTGAAAATCGATAAATTTGTGTTTCCGGTGGATTTTGTGGTGCTAGAGATAGAAGAGGACGCTGAAATTCCTTTGATCTTGGGTAGACCATTTCTAGCTACCGCAAGGGCGATTGATAACTCTTGAAGTTGTACACCCAAGTGTAGGTTTGTCTCAAGTAATAAAATTTCTCGGAGTCCAAGTGTCGAACCACAAGGAGGTTTGGAAGAAAAGATGTCAACTAGTAGGTAATATTTCAGGGGTTTATATAATGTTCAAAATACTAGAGCTTTGGAATTCCACTTTAAGTAAAACACTAGAGTTATTCTTGGCTATCTTTTATAACTCAATTGAAATCTAACAATCAAGTGATTTCAATCGGAAGATAAAACGTTAAGTACTTAGAGAATTATGAAGATTTCCTTTTAGTTAACTTAATGAGTTTATGAAATCAATTATTGATATGTAAGGCTAAGCATTCATTGTGCCAATATGTCTACAACAAATCAAAGTCTCAACATAACAAAACCTTTAACATAATTCGTTAAATAACTAAAAAGATTAGAGGTTTGTCTCAAGTAATAAAATTTCTCGGAGTCCAAGTGTCGAACCACAAGGAGGTTTGGAAGAAAAGATGTCAACTAGTAGGTAATATTTCAAGGGTTTATGTAATGTTCAAAATACTAGAGCTTTGGGATTCCACTTTAAGTAAAACACTGGAGTTATTCTTGGTTATCTTTTATAACTCAATTGAAATCTAACAATCAAGTGATTTCAATCGGAAGATAAAACGTTAAGCACTTAGAGAATTATGAAAAATTCCTTTTAATTAACTTAATGAGTTTATGAAATCAATTATTGATATCTAAGGCTAAGCATTCATTGTGCCAATATGTCTACAACAAATCAAAGTCTCAACATAACAAAACCTTTAACATAATTCGTTAAATAACTAAAAAGATTATACCTTTGAAGATCTTTTATTGACAAGCCAAGAACATTACTAGTATTTTACTAAAGCTTCATCCCTAGCTCTAACAAAGCACTTAGCTACTCATACTAATACAAACACAACTCATTTTATTTGAGAGAAATACTAGACTAATGATAGATATATTACAAGAATTGGATGAATTGGATGCCCCTCAAGGGTTAGTGTTGCACCCGGTTTGATTACCGGCTAACAAACAGTTAATTGTTAGGAGATCTGATCAATATAATGGCAAAAGCAGCGAAAGACACATGATTTGATTACCCAGTTCGTCTTTGGAATAGACTACGTCTTGGGGCACCAAGCCAGGATATTTTCTGCACTATTTCTGCCTAGGATACTAAGAGTTCGATCCTTTACAATGTGCATTACAAGTTATATTTATAGACTTAAATCTAGGGCTACAGTCTTCGTGGGCTTTCTCTCGTGGGCTGACCAGGGCTTCCTTCCTTGCTCCGCAAATCGCGCTCACAGATACGCTTTTCCTGGTTATATTCCGAGAAATCGGCCTCACCATAATTGCCTGAATCTTGTCCATATTTATCTCTAACCGAAGTCGCGACTTCTTTGACCGTGATGTTCGATTCTTCCAAGTCGCTCTGCGACTTCTTTGTTACGTCAAGCCACTAGCGGCCTTCCGAGACTTCAAAGTCGCTTCCCGTCCTGCTCCAACTGGATGAAGTCGGATAACAAGCTACATATGAGATTGCCCAATCCCAAGCCTCCATTAGGTCGGGTTATTTCCCCGTACAACAATTGCCCCTCAAGATGAGGTCGCGAACTTGCTTCGGGATCTTATCTTGAACCGTTGATATTCGCCGACTCACAGCAAGTCGATCTAGGGATCTGTGCCCGAGTACAGTCTCTGTCCTTGGGGAGTCGTATGGTCGCATAGGTTTCCTCAATCGGCGTGGACAAGTGACAAGATTGCAATGATGTTGCGATAGATAGGTGACGTTTTCCGCGAGCTCGCCCAATCAGCGATCGCGTGTTTCCTACGCGTCGCCCATGTCCCCCTATTTTCCGCGAGGGACACCGAGAATTTCAAATTTATACTTCTGAACCCCTCGCCTCTCTATAAATATGCCTAGGGTTCCTCCATAAAACCCTCCCTCCTTCTCGTCTCTCAAAACTCAGACTCGAACTTCCGCGTCTGTCTTTCCGGCTATTCTCCAGAGACCCGGCAGTTCTTCAGGTAATCATCTTTTCCCAGTTTCACGTCAATGGCTTCCGGTTCCCGGTCTGCTCCCGTGCCCCCTCCATTCCTGGTTACTTCATCTTCAGACGATGATAATACTGTGATCGCCAAGTTGTACAATCGTAGCAACACAGAGACCGCCACCGCGGATCCCTTGACGCCCCCGACCGCTGGTGCCTCCGGCGTCGGCCGGGATGATGATGGAGATGACGATCAATTTCTGAGGGAGTTGGATGACATAACACACATTCCTGCCCTAGAATTGAGTTCCCTTCGCGTGGCCGCGCCGTCAAGGGAGTGGAAGTTTGGGTCTTCCAACCCGGCCCAGAATTATGAGGCTTACGAGCGGGCTTTCGATTATCACTCTTATGTGGCCCAGGCCCCATACACAAGACCGGCTCACAACTACCGGAGGTCGGTCAAGTCGGACTTTGCGGTGTCGCAAGATAAAAATAGGTCGGTTCTTACCGATGGCTACGTGCAATCCCTCTGCCGCCTTTATAAGTTCCCCGGGACATACACTTTTACGGGGCGACCTCTGGCGAAAGGGCTGACCATCCGCCACCCGGCATGATTGTGGTCAACGAACAGATAATGGATGCCGGAATCCGGTTCCCGCTTCACCCTGCGATCTCCCACCTACTGGCGGCTTGGAATCAGAGCCTAACCCAGATCACCCCTAACGGATGGAGTTACATCCTTTCCACAATGACCGTTCTTGGGCAAGCCGGGTTGCATCGACTTCCAAACCCAGGTGAGGTGGCCTATGTGATGACGCCCATCCATCAGGCTGGAGGCTATAAAGCCGTGCAGGCTCCGTAGAGGCCGGGAGCTCGTGAGCGGGATCCCAAATAAGATTGAGGGGTGGCATTATAAATGGTGGTTCGTCGGGGGTGCGTGGGAGTGCGTGGACCCTTTGAGCACACTGCCCATCATTATCCCAACCGACTATGCCAAACGGGTCAAGCATGGTAAGCTGTGCCCTATTTCCGATATAGACGCTTGTGCTGATCTAATTCTCTTCTTCTTTTGCAGTTTTCTCGCCCACTACTGCTGACCTTTATTGGGACTTCAAAGAGGCGTTTGGTATTGTTCGCGACACTCCACCGAGCGGGCGGGACGTGAACGCTTTGAACTCCGAACTTGACCGACTCAACGCCGGCCTGTATACTTATCCGCGTCACTTGAACATCCCCTGTAAGTTTCCTTACTCCGTGCTTATTACATTTTCTGATATCGACCTGACTGGTTGGCTCCTCATATTTCTGCAGTCCCTAACACCCCTGTTTACCGCCGTAAGCCTCCTGCAGACGTCATGGCCTCCCGCAAGAAGTCCGTTCTGGGAAAAATGAGGCGACTAGTGGCCTCCGATGCCTCCCCCAATCGAGGTCGCCCCTCCAAGCTCGGCCCCCACTGGTCCCTCCGCTGCCGACAAAGGTAAGAGAAAGGCCACGGGGTTGACTCTGCCGACTTCCGAGCATGCTCGGAAGAAAGTGAGGGAGGAGATTTCGACCTACGAGTCTAAAATCAACCGGGGCCTGGGAAAGAAAGATCGAAGTCCGCCCCGCTTCTGTCCGGCCTACTCACCCCGAGCCTCTCTCGCCGGGGCCAAGGGCCTACCTCGGCCCCCAGAGGAGAGGTCGGCACGATGATGATGACTCCTTCTTAGGCTGGGAGGAGGAGCGGGTGAACGAGTAAGTCCTCGTTATGATTTGTCTGACTTTTTTAACATTAATCCTCACAGCTCTAATGGCTCGGCTCTCTTTTACAGCCCTGAACTCGGCCCTGCCGACTTCTGCCCAGAGATGGTTAGCTTCCTCAGGAGTCCTCCCCTTGCTTCGGCCGACCTCCTCAATAAGTGGCTGGGGTACATTTCCAGTAGCGTGCACAACCTGCCCGGGCGTGGAAGCTTACTGATCATGATAACGCTCGTCGTCAAAAAATGACGGGAAACATGTACTCGGCCATGGTCCACACTCTCAAGGCGGCCTTTTATTTGGAGAGGACCAGTGCCCAAGCTGAAACCGAGCTTCGACATCTCCGCGAGTCCCAGGATCGTGTATTCGATCAGGCCGGAATGATCTTGGCGGCAGCCGAGACTCAGAAGGGGCTGGAGAAAACAAATGCGGAGCATCTTCTGCGGATCTCGACCCTCGAGGGTCGCCTGGCTGAGCTAGAGGGCGTGCTGGCTGAGGAGAAGTTGAAGTCGGCCCGGGCGGAGACCGCACTGGCAGCCGAGAAGCTGAAGATGATCCAGGCGGAAAGGAGGGAGGCGGAGGTAGAGGCCGGTCTGAGGGAGGAGCTGGCCATAGCGAAAGGGGAGTTAGACACTAGGGAGGCCCAGTTCAAGGTCGCCGAAGAGATAAACACTAACTTTGCGTATGTGATAGCCTTTGCGGGTGCCATCCGAATATGTCACCAGGCGTACCCTTCTAGCGACCTTAGTGGCCTGGTTGCCGACCTCAGGGACTACGTCCGGGCCAACCCTCTGGCCCCCGATGATTTGCTGGATATCCAGGACCTGGAGGACATGGGTGTTGATCTCTCATTTTTTCCAGGTCCAAGGTAGATCGTGCGCCCTCTCCCTGACTCTCCGTTGGTTGACCTCCTGGATACTACATCTTTCGAGCCCCTGGGGGAGAAGTCGATGAGCTCGGAGGTCATTCCTTCCACTGTTGTTGATCCCGCCGAGCCCACCGGGGAGGAGATACCGAGGTCGGAGGTTATTTCTCCAACTATTGACATGCCTGCTGAGCCAGTTGTGGAGAGGATCTTAGGCTCAGAAGTTGATACGCCGGTGGTTACGTAGCAGGAGCCTCCTTTCGGGACGCTTAATACCTCGACCTCGACTGCCCCAGCCCAGAAGAATTGAGATTGCAGCTCTACTACTCTTTTTGCTTTTCTCTTTTTCCGTTGTACTAGCCTTCGGGCTTTTGGTTTGTGATGTATTTCTCCCGACCTTAGGGTCTTCTATTAATGGAAGCTATTTTATGTTTTGGTCTGGTGCTTATCTTACTATGTAAAATAAACTCCCATATTTCATCCCCCCCAAGTCGAGGTCGCAAGCTCGTCTTGGGGCCTTGACTTGAACCCGTACAACTTACCAACTACTTGCAGGTCAGACTCGGGAAGTGTGCCTACGCCGACATCTCCTCCTCGGGGAGGCGAAGTGTTGCCTCAATTCTCCGAATCGGTGTGGCGGTTGACAGATCCGCAATGATGGCCTGGGTATTTGGTGGCTTCGGGTGCCATAACATGGGCCAACCAAAAGTCGCGTTCTGCCCACGCGTCACACGTGTGCCGCCGGTTTCTTTATGGGGCCCTTGAGAGTTGGAAATTGCAACTTGACCCCCACCCTCCATCTATAAATAGGGTGGGTGTTTCACACAGAAAACTCATATTGTCCCCTTCCCGGCAGTAAGCCTCTCTGGCTCTGTACTCATTGTTTCCGGCATCCAAACCACTTTGCGGCTCCCCCATCTTGGGTTCTATTTTTGCCGGAGGGTGACCATACGACCATTGCTAAGTTTTGCTGTTACCCAGGCGGCGGACCCACCGTTGCCGCAACGGCGGAGCCCCTAGCTCACTGTGTCTCGGGCGCTGATCGGGGGAATGAGATTAATGGTGACGGGCCTCTCCTGATACGCAATACGAATTTAATGCGAATCCGATCATGCCAAAATGCCCTTCACAATCCCTTGAGTTTTTTGCGTCGTAAAGATGGCACTCGTGCTTGCTCCCATGAAAAGCATCATTGTAGCATCTGACACTCCAAGGATGTTGTAACATCCTTTTTAGATAGTTTTGCAGCATCTTCCTCAGCGACCTCCGCGTCCGAGAGGTGCTACCCTAGTAGCAATGTAGTACAGACCAAGTCGCTAGTTCGAGTGGCTCTACAGTATAGATCAGGTCGCTGGCTCGATTGGCTCCATAGTATAGACCAAGTCGCTAGCTCGATTTCGAAAATTGTATTGTATTGGAATGCTCTTTTTACCGACCTTCGGGTCTATTGTAATGGGGTTTTCCCCGACCTCCGGGTCTTTATTAATGAAATTCTCCTTTTTAATTCCTTCATTGTGCTGACTTGATTTCCTTATGCAACTTTTGCTTAGTCCTTGTCGTCTTACTTTCTATGCGACTTGTTCCCTGGACATTTGCGTAGCCGTCTTATAAAGTCAGGGGATGACCGCACCGCTAGGGTGGCAATCTCGCCTTCAGTATTTCTAAAGTCGGACCTCGGGTTCGCACGTTATCAATCATGTCTTTTATGCGACCTGCATGTTATCGATCATGTCTTCCATGTGGCATGCATTTCATCGATCATATGTTTTTCGAGCTACCCGCTTGGTTTACACAGGAATCTTATATTTCAAATAGAATAGAGAGTTTATTGTTACTACAAATGTTTGTTTACATCGCCTTGATCGGTACAAGGGTATAGATCTACTGGTAGTACTTTTTCAAATGAGTTGCATTCCACGAATATTGGGCCTTGGTCCCATCTGTTTTCTCGAGCTCGTATGCCCCATTTGGTAGGACCTTCGATATCTGGAATGGGCCCTCCCAATTGGGACCGAGGGCACCTTTTGAGTCTCCGAGTATCTTCTTCAGTACTAGGTCCCCGACCTTGAAACGTTAAACTCGTACTTTAGAGTTGTAATATTTCTCAAACCTTTGTTTGTATCTAGCATTTCTCATATTAGCCTCTAATCGCTTTTCTTCGAGTAGGTCGAGGTTCCTCTCCAGGGCCTCATCGTTGTGACCGAAAGTGACTTGGCTAGTCTGGAAATTCGGAATATCGACCTCCGCGGGCACCACCTCCTCAGTTCCGAAGGCTAATGAATACGGGGTTTCGCCCGTTGAATTTCTGCAGGTTGTTCTGTACGCCCACAGCACATCTGGGAGCTCACTAGCCCATTTCCCTTTTCCCCTTCGATCTTGGCCTTAAGCGTGTGCTTTATGATTTTGTTCATGGCTTCGATCTGTCCGTTTGATTGGGGGTGATACGGGGTGGAGAATAACTTTGTGATCATCCACTTCTTGAAGAAGGCGTCGATTTTTGTACCGTCGAACTGCTTCCCATTGTCTGATATGATTGCCTGAGGCAGTCCGAATCTGCAGATAATGTTGCACCAAATGAACCTGATGACATGATCTTGGTCGATGGTTGCCAGTGCCTTAGCCTCGGCCCATTTTGTAAAGTAATCCACCGCTACTAAGGCATACTTGACTGATCCTGGGGCCGTTGGGAGTGGCCCAATGATGTCTATCCCCCACTTTGCAAAGGGCCAAGGACTGAGGATACTCGTGAGCTCTTCGGGTGCGACCTTGATAGAGGGGGCATATATCTGACATTTGTGGCATTTGCGGGCGAAGACGATAGCATCGGCCCTTAAGGTTGGCTATCCCTGCCTTGTGGTTTTGTGGGCCAGCGACTCCCCCCAGTGTGGTTTCCTCATGCCCCTTCGTGTATTTCTCGCAAGATGACTTGACCTTGTTTGGTTGTTATACATCGAAGTAGGGGTATACCGAAGCCTCGCTTGTACAACTCCCCGCCGATCATTGTGTAATGGGCGGCTCGTAATTGTAACTGCCTAGCTTGGACGCGATCAGGTGGCAATAGGCCGCTTATCAAATACTCCATGATGGGTGCCATCCAGTTCGGCACCGGGTTTTCTAATGTTGTTACGATTACTTACGCGGTGGATGGGTGGGGAAGTGTCGTGATGGTGACATCCTTCATGTCTGGTGATCCCTCGGAGGTCGCCAACCTGGCTAAGGCATCGGCTCGCGAGTTCCGCTCTCTCGGTATCAGCTTGACATGGATCTATGTGAACTTCACACATAGTGTTTTAACAATTTCCTGATAGGCTGTCATCCTGTCGTCCCTAGCCTCATATTCCCCAGAAACTTGGTAGGCCACGAGCTGGGAGTCGGTATGAACCTGCAATCTCCTAACCCCCATGGTTGTTGCCATTTCCAGGCCTCTGATGAGAGCCACATACTCGGCCTCATTATTTGTTGCGGGAAAATCGAAGGTAATGGCATTCTGGAATGAGATAACCTCAGGACTCATTAAAACCACCCCGACACCCGACTTGTGAGAGGTCGCTGACCCATCTACGAAAAGCTCCCACGGTAAGCTGCCTGAACTTCCTGCTTCTATCGGGAACGTAAGCTCTACTAAGAAGTCGGCCAGTGCCTGAACCTTGATGGCAGGTCGTGGCGCGTAGGTTACTCCGTACTGCCCGACCTCAATGGCCCATTTGAGGCATCGGCCTGAAGTATCCGGACGGTGTAGTACATTCTGCAGTGGTAGGGAAGTGAGAACCTCGACCTGATGGTCGAAAAAATACGGTCTCAGCTTTCTCACGCTCATGACTAATGCGTAAGCCAACTTCTCTAGCGAGGGGTAGCGTTGCTCCGTCTCGTTCAATGTCTGGCTAACGAAGTAAATGGGCAGGTGGGTGCTCGGACCAGTACTACACTCAGGGCGGTCTCCGATGCTGCGAGATACAAGAACAGCTTCTCTCTCGGAATGGGTTTGGACAATATGCTCACATCCGCCAGGTAAGCTTTGATTTTTTCAAAGGCATCCTGGCTTTCAGGAGTCCATTCGAGCTTTTCCTTCTTACGGATTGTGTCGAACATTGGTTTGCACTTGTCCTCCATTCGGGAGATGAACCTGCTCAGCGCGGCTAGGCACCCCGTGAGTTTATGAACTTCTTTCACATTTCGGGGTGCCCCCATGGCTAACACAGCTTTGACCTTCCCTGGGTTCGCCTCGATGCCCCGCTTACTGACTAAGTGTCCCAAGAACTTCCCCGACTCCACTCTGAAGTTACACTTCTTGGGGTTGAGTCTCATGTTGAACTTTTTGAGGATGTCAAATGTTTGCGCGAGGTGAAGCAGGTGGTCTTCTCATTTTAAGCTTTTGACGACAATGTCGTCAACATAAACTTCTACCGACCTCCCAATCTGGTCGGCAAACATGTGATTGACCAGCCTTTGGTATATTGCCCCCGTGCCTTTCAAGCCGAACGGCATCCTCTTCCAGCAATATAGGTTCTTTTCTGTCAGAAATGAGGTGTGCTATCGATCTGGTTCGTGCATGGCTATCTAGTGATAGCCCGCGAAAGCATCCATGAATGACATCATTTCGTTTCCGGCCGTATTATCTATCAGGTGATCGATATGTGGCATCAGGAAGAAGTCTTTGGGGCAGGCCTCATTGAGGTCGGTGAAGTCGATACATAACCGCCAGGTCCCGTTGGACTTCTTTACCAATACTGCATTGGCTACCCACTGTGGTTGGTCGGCCTGCATGATTAGGTTGTTATCCAGCAGTTTCTTTACCTCTTCCGCCAAAGCGGCTTACTTCTCAGGGCCATACTTTCGCATTTTCTGAGCAACCGGCTTCCGAGATGGATCAATGTGGAGTCGGTGGAATGCTATCTCTGGATCGATCCCCACCATGTCTTTGTGCGACCAGGCGAAGACATCTAAGTTCTTCTTGAGAAAGTCAATGACTTCCCCCTTCAGGTCGTTCGGTATCTTGGAGCCGATAATGACCTCCAGATCCGGGCGAGTTGGATCGACCTTGACTTTCTCTAACTCTTCCCCCGGGACGGCTCTGGGACCATCTTGTCGGGGATCATCGATTTTGGCCTCGATCAGGAATTCATCAGGCTCGTGCCCTATTCTTGGGTCGAGGTCGCTGTAGGTTCTTTTTCTGTTTATCTTTGTCTCACTTAATTTCTCATTATATTCATTGGTATCTATTACAAGTGTTTGTTTGACAGGTACTAGTGCAGAATTGAAAGGAGACGAAGAGTAAATCAAACAACCTCTCGCATCAACTTGGTCGCCCTTAACGGTGCCGACCACCCCACTCTTGGTGGGAAACTTTACACAAAAATAGAAAGTTGAGGACGCAGCCTCGAATTCATGTTCAAAAGGCCTCCCCAGGAAACCATTGTAGGTGTTGGGGAGGTCGACTACCAAAAAATCTAATAGCCTAGTTGCCCTAACCTCACTATTCAGCGTAGAAACCAGCTCAACGGCCAATCGGATCATCCTTGTGGGCCTCACAGTAGCGTCCCCAAACCCTTTCATGAGTTGGTCGCATGGGGTGACATAGGCATCATATTCCCCGAGCTGGTCGAGGGTCTTCTTGAAGAGGATGTTGCAGAAAGCCCCCCCGTCAACCAAAAGTCGGCACACCGTGGTCCCCATGATGTTGGCCCGGATCACCAAAGGGTCGGCATTGGGGTCGACCACCCCAGCCTTATCCTTTTCTCCAAACTCGATAGTGGTGGATTCTTCCCCCAGGGCGAGGATGGGTAACACCATCTTCCGGGCGTTCTCTATCTCCCTTATCTCGGCCTTCAGCTTTCGCCTGGAGGAGGAGCTGGAGGCTAAACTCCCGATGGTCCCTAGGGGGGAGAGAGTGTGTATCATGCTATCCCCTACATTTTTTGGCATGGGTGGGATGGGTCGTTCTCCCTTCCTAGCAAAGAGCCCTTTATATAGGCCTCAAGTATGTACATTGTGGACTTTTGTACTCAATTTGATAGCATACAAAGATTGATTTTTTCAGCCTTCTATCCGTTCAGATCTTGATTTTCTCCCTGAATAAGAACTGTATGCCTTTTAATTATCTTTCCAAGGACACCAAATTTCAGCAATTGGATTTGTAGTTTGATATTTATGACCGAAATGGTGAGGTAGATCAAACTGTCTTCAGATTTGGTAGCGAATTTTGTTGACAAATTTAACATTTACATTGATTCTGCTTTTCACCCATGATGCCGATGTTTTTGACCTTTTGAACCTGAAAACAACTTGTATCTAAATGGATTAGTGATTCAATGCAACTGGAATTGGGTCAATTGGATTAGTATAGCTCAAGATATTGTCCAAATACGAAAATGTGTTTTGTATCAAAACTCATTCAAAATCTGGACAACAATGTAGTCTCGACATTTTGAGTATAATTGGACCCCAAACTTGCAAGATTTAACTAATATGAAAACTTATAGCTTTAGTACATTGTCTTAGGTGTCCAACAACATCAATATCCTATAATTTGGATAAGTATAACTCAAGTTATGACCTCAACAATCAAATAATACATCAACTAGCTATGTTACATTATACTTATGAAATTATATATGAAAATGCTAAAAATAATATACCAAAATAACACATGAAACAGATATAATAAATACATATTTAAACACTAATCAACGGTGGTGGACATGTATACGGGCAAGGTGACTTTGAAGCTTGATGATGAGGAGCTCGTTTTTTACTCCTACAAAGCCATGAGACATACATTCGAGAAGGAGGAGTGCAAAACGATTGATGTCGTCGAAAATTGTGTTCAAATGGAATTTGAGAAATCCTTTGATCCATACTTTGTTAATGGCTACTACAATGCACTTTTTGAGAATGATGAAGCCTCCTTTGAAGATGTTGATTGCAAAGTGTGCTTGAAGTGGATCAAGTCAATGAAGTGTGGGGAAGGAAAAAGATCCCAATCTTGCCATTAAGGGAACCCGTTGAGGGAGTGGAAAAGCATGAGGAAAAGAAAACTGGATTAAAGTCATTGCCAGAGCATCTCACATATGCATATCTTGAGGATGGTGAAAAGTTTCCGGTAATCGTTTCTTCCTTTCTCAATTCGTGTGAGTTAGAAAAATTATTGGGGGTCCTTCGTAAGCACAAGTCCGCCATTGGGTGGACAATTGATGATATCAAGGGAAGCAATCCCTCCTTGTGCATGCATAAGATAAGAGTAGAGGAGAGTAGTAAACCAATTGTCCAACACCAAAGGAGGGTGAACCTTATAATACAAGAGGTGATTAGGAAAGAGGTCATAAAATTTCTTGACGCGGGTATGATTTACCCAATTTTGGATAGTCCTTGGGTGTCACCACTCCACGTGATTTCTAAGAAAGGGGGAATGACGGTTATCAAAATTGATAATGATGAGGTGATAGCTACACGGGTAGCTACGGGGTGGAGAGTGTGTGTAGACTATAGGGAATTGAACAAAGCCACATGCAAATATCACTTTCCCCTCCCTTTCATGGACCAAATGCTAGATAGGCTTGGGAGTTTTGATTTCTATTGTTTTCTTGATGGGTACTCCGGGTACAATCAAATTATGATTGCCCCGAACGACCAAGAGAAGATGACATTCACTTGTTCCTATGGAACGTATGCTTGGAAACGCATGCCCTTTGGGTTGTGTAATGCTCCCGCTACGTTTCAAAGATGCATGATGTCGATCTTCCATGGTTTGATTGAAAACGTAATGGAGGTATTTATGGATGATTTTTCAGTGTTTGGTGAATCATTTGATAAGTGTCTTTTTAACATTGAACTCGTGCTAAAGAGGTGCCAAGAGACTAACCTTGTCCTTAATTGGGAAAAATGTCATTTCATGGTTAAGGACGGGATAGTACTTGGCCACCATGTATCATCTAAAGGTTTTCAAGTAGATCGAGCAAAGGTTGTGGCAATTGAGAAACTTCCACCACCTTCTAATGAAAAAGGCATTTGTTCCTTCTTGGGGCATGCCGGTTTATATAGAAGGTTTATAAAAGATTTTTCTAAACTCTCAAAGCCCCTTTCTCATCTACTTGAAAAGGATGTCCCTTTTGTGTTTACTAATGATTGTCTTGAAGCATTCTTAGCATTGAAGGAAGCACTTATAGCTTCTCTGATTTTGGTGACTCCGAATTGGGAGTAACCGTTCGTCCTCATGTGTGACGCGAGTGATTATGCAATGGGGGTGGTGCTTGGGCAAGTAAAGGAGAAGAAATTTAGGGCAATCTATTATGCATCGAAAACCTTCAACCCCGCCCAAGCCAATTACACCACAACGGAGAAGGAGCTATTGGCCGTAGTCTATGCGTGTGATAAGTTTTGCCCCTACCTTGTAGGGGAGAAAACTATTGTGTACACGAACCACGCGGCAATTATGTACCTTATGGCCAAGAAGGATGCAAATCCATGGTTGATCTGATGAGTGCTTCTCCTTCAAGAATTTGATATAGAGATTCGGGACAAGAAGGGAACCGAAAATGTAATAGCCGATCACCTTTCAAGGTTAGAAAGGGACAAGGATTTTGTGGAAGAAGAAACCGAGGTGAAGGAGGAATTCCCGGATGAGAAGCTATTGAAGTTGGAGGAGCTCTTTAAAGAAGTTGAGAGGATTTCCGTGATGAGAATTGAGGTGAAAGAACCTTGGTATGCGGATTTCGCCAACTACTTCGCTTGTAGAAAGCTTCCCAATGAAATTCCTTCACATGCCAAAAAGAAATTTCTCAAAGATGTGAAGAGTTTCATTTGGGACGATCCGGTGCTCTACAAGAAGGGTCAAGCTTCTATCATGAGGAAGTGTGTTCCAAAAGAAGAAGTTGAGGAAATCTTGACCCATTGTCACTCTCTACCATGTGGGGGTCATTTCGGAGCATCGAAGACGGGAATGAAAGTTCTACAATCGGGCTTCTATTGGCCCACGATTTTCAAAGATAGCCAAGAGTTCGTTCAAAGATGTGATCGATGCCAAAGGATGGGAACAATAACTAAGAGGGATGAAATGTCTTTGAACATCTTCTTGGAGGTAGAGATTTTTGATGTTTGGGGGATTGATTTCATGGGACCATTTCCCCCTTCATTTGGATTCATCTATATCCTTGTGGGGGTGGATTATGTGTCAAAATGGGTTGAGGCCATTCCTACCAAGCTCAATGATGCAAAGACAATTATTCAATTTCTCAAGAAGAATGTGTTCACCCGATTCGGAGTGCCAAGGGCCTTGATAAGTGATGGGGGGACCCACTTTGTCAATCGTGCCATGGAAAAGTTACTTGGAAAGTATGGGTTAAGCACAAGGTCACCACCGCATATCACCCACAAACAAATGGTTTGGCGGTGGTCTCAAATCGTAAAATCAAGCACATCTTGGAGAAGACGGTGAACTCAAATAGGAAAGATTGGTCAATTCGCCTTGATGATGTTTTGTGGGCCTACCGAACGGCTTACAAAACTCCATTTAACATGTCTCCGTACCAACTCATTTTTGGAAAATCGTGCCATCTTCCGGTGGAGCTAGAGCACAAAGCCTATTGGGCCACTAAACAATTGAACATGGATGGCAAAAAGGCGGGTGGAAATTGGTTGCTCCAACTTCACGAGCTAGAGGAGTTTCGGGAGAATGCATATGAGAGCTCCCAAATTTTCAAAGAGAAGACGAAGCGTTGGCACGATCAAAGGATTAAGAAGAAAGAGTTCAAGGTTGGAGATAAGGTGCTACTTTTCAATTCCCGGTTGAAACTCTTTCCCGGGAAGTTGAAATCTCGTTGGAGTGGTCCGTTTGAGGTGACCAAGGTCTTTCCTAATGGTTACATGGAATTGAAGAATGAAAAGGGTGACCAATTCATGGTCAATGGTCAACGGGTTAAGCATTGCCTTTCCACATTCCAAGTTGGGAACATTGGTGTCGATGTTCTAGAATAAAGTTGAGCGACTTTAAGCTCCGTCCGGCAAAGGACGTTAAACCTAGCTCTCAATGGGAGGCAACCCATTTTTACCGCTTTTATGTGTTTGTGTTGTTCGTTTGATAGTGTTTTTGTAGTGTCGTTTTTTGTAGGTTGATGGGGCCATGTGTTCGAGGCTTGGTGGATTATCGAGCTTTAAAGGAAGATGTGTACTCGAAGGTCACTTTAGGTACAAGCACTTTCCCCGAACTTAGATTCGCTTTGCAAAGTCTAAGTTTGGGGGGGTGTGCATTTTCTTATGCATTTTTGTTTCACCGGCACACCCCCGTTTTGAGTTTTTGGTGAGGTTCACCGTATGGCATGTTTTTTAGCTTAAATGGTGAAAATATTTGTACATGAATTTTGCCGTGTTGGGCTCTTGTTTTGTTGGTATACTTGCTAGTTGAGGTTGAATGATGATGAGCTTAATTGTTAAGATGTGGTTAGTTTAGAGTTTAATGGTTCATGGTGCTTGGTGCATATTCTTTGTTTCACTATTTTTCCAAACTTTTAATTGCGTAGCAATGAAAAAGTTTGGGGGTGTGTGTTTGTTTTCACAAATTCAATTGCACCAATGCACTTATGTTTTATATTGTTGCTTGTGTCAATATGTGATGAAAAGTTGAACAAATTTATCCAATTCAATCATTAGGGAAAGAAATGAAATTGTAAGTATGGAGCTATAAGTGGGATGAGTTGATGAAAACAAAATGGAATTCAAATGAAGAATTGCTAAGGAGAGAATTGAGGTGCATAAGGAAGAGACCCCGGCTCTCTCGATCGAACGAGCGACCTGGCTTGAATCGAGGGGTCAAAAGGTTAGTTTTTCTGATTTTTTGCTGAAAATAGCAGTGCTCGAGTCGAGTACTACTGCTCGGCCTTTTTGGTCGAGTAGCACACTTTATGCAGTGAGTTCCGAATGTTTTTGGAGTTGCTCGACCGAATTTGGTCGAGCATGGCTGCACGGGTCGAGCAGCCCCAAATATTTTAAATTACTCGAGCGGGAGCCCATGCTCGAGTCGAGTAATCCTGCACGGGTCGAGCACGGCCCCAGAAAGTTTTAAAACCCTTTTCTTTCTCTCTTTTCCTCCATTTCTCTTCTTCCCCTTTACTCGACCGAAACCCTAAAAATCGCCCCCTTGCATATTTTTGCTCCCTTTTCACCATTTTCTCCACCATACTCCACTCAAAAGGTATGTGGGTCACTAATCTCTTCTATTTGTGCAAGATTAATGGTATTTTCATGAGTATTTAGTAGTTTCTTGTGCATATTCTTGGTTGGTCGAAAAATTGGGAATTGTTTGTACAATGTGATGATGTCTTGCATTATTCTCCCATGGGTTGTGTGATTTTTGCCTCTATTGTTGATGGGTTGCTCAATTGTGGGTTCAATTTTGTCTCTTGGGGGTGAAACTTAGCTAATTTGAGTATGTTGGAAGAGTATGTGCTAGAATTGTCATATTTGTTAATTTGTGCCAAGTTTTTGTTTGTTCTTGCTTGTGTTTACCATAACTTGAGTTAATTTTTGATTTGTCAATGTGTAATTTGAATTGGATGGCAATTTCAAGTTTACATTCAAATGTGGAAATTGAGGAAAGTTGTAGTATTAGCATGTAGGAATATTACATGGGTTATGTGGTGCTTTGTTGAGTGAATGATAGATGTTTATACACACTTGTCTTGATTTGAAATTCATTGTGAGTTGTGTGACATTTATTGATTTACTTGGATATGAACTTGTGGAGAAGAGTGGTTGATTTATTTGTGATGAATGGTAAGAATTGGGGAATCTTGTGAGTTGGGTGTGAAAGTCATGGTGTATGCTAAGTGCTTTGTGGTATATATTGATAAATTTTGTGTTGACACTTGAATGACAAGTCTTTCAGGAAATGGCAGACAGAAACCGTCAAGGTCGGTGCAGAGGCTGAGGCCGTGGTAGGGGACCAAATGAAGTACCACCACTGACTGATGATGAATTAAGAGAAATTGAGGATGATTTAAGGGCAGATGGGGTCTTGCCTAGAGACTATAATCTTGATTTCGGAGATCAATGGAGGGAAATGGCAAAGAGATGGCAGAAATTTGCCGGAAAGATCGAGCCCACCCGGGTACCGAATGTAGAGTGCATGACCACAATGGGGATATTGGATGATGTCCGGACCCTTTTCCAAGGGTTGGAATGCAGGAATTTCTGGATAGAATGGCGGTCGAACCACCTCTTTTAATGAATGAGGGGATCACTATGGAGTTCATGA
This sequence comes from Stenogyne calaminthoides, assembly GCA_037126765.1. Taxonomy (NCBI): domain Eukaryota; kingdom Viridiplantae; phylum Streptophyta; class Magnoliopsida; order Lamiales; family Lamiaceae; genus Stenogyne; species Stenogyne calaminthoides. The sequence goes on along the minus strand of JBBCBC010000002.1, from coordinate 11,843,710 downwards.
GCACCGTCATTGTTCACAAGCAAGGGGAGAGGCCTATTATGATCGAGTTCACCATTAATGGCAATCCCAATAGCTTGTATGCATCGGAGGTGAATGAGATAATCGGATTCCCAGGAGACCAAAGTGGGGAGTTGTTCCAGAAGCGGAAAGATTTCAACCCCGTAGAGTTTTGGAAAGTTATATGCAAAGGGCCATTTGGAAACCCACCCCCATACCAATCGAGAAATGAAAAGGCAAAAATGATACGGAATCCAACTCTACGGTACATTGAGAAAATTCTGGCCAACACAATATTTGCTAGAACCGAGGGTGGCTCGATACCGAATGATGAGCTCTACTGCTTGTGGTGATTTGTCAACCAACATCGGTTTGATGTCGGTTCCTACTTGATGCTACAAATAGATAGAATGGTGACTAGGGCAGTCCATAGAGTGAAGATAGAGTTGTTCGTAACCATGATTGCCAAGCATTGTGAGTTCGATCTCGAGGATGGAGTGACTGAGTGCAAGAAGCTCAATTTGAGGCACATTGAAAATACACAAGTCGTGAGCCGTCTTCAAGGTCAGTTGTGCTTTAGGCAACGGGATGATTGGGTCCTCGTCTTACAAGTATCTTGGGGCACCGAAGCAACATCAACCTATTGGGTCCTCGACATCGTGATGCCGCCACCCGTCTATATGAAAATATCCGGAATCAAGTGCCAAATCTTCAAAACCCCAATGAACCCCGACAAGAAGAACAAGAAGAAGGTGGTAACAAAATTCTCATGTAAGGGCAACAAGAAGAACAAATGGAAGAAGAACCCTACCACCCCGGTTTTGGACAACAGTTCGATCAACAAGAGGATCAACCGGAGGTAGTTGGAGGATGGAGGTTGAGAAGAGAAGATTGGGAAGGCCTCAACAATAATGTGGCAGATCTTAGAGGCGGGATGAACACGATGAGCGCAGCCATGGATAGAATGAGAGAGGAAGTTCGGGCCACACAAGAGGGGATTGAACAATTGAATTATTGGATGAGAGTGATCTATGTGGACCGATTTCCCGGCATAGACCCCGATCAACAATGTCCTCCTCGGAATCGACGTCAAGATGAACCTTGAAAGGGAAGTGTGCCTCAAAAGTCATCTCTTCTCTCTCAACTCTCGTTCTTCTCTCCTTACTCTCTTGATTGATATTTTGGATATTTGGGTTGTACTTATTTGGATTGATGAATTTGTGTTGAATTGTTTCATTTCCCTTTGGATGAATTGGTAATTTGTGTTAAGGATTTGACTATTTGTGATGATTGTTTGAATTGTGCTTGATTGGTTGTGATTGAATTTTTTGGTACTTGTTTGAGTTTTTGATGGATGATGATGCTTTCCTTGAATTGTTGTTATATTGTCTTGAGAAGGATTCATTCATGTGATTGTTGAATTTGGTTGAGTGGAATTTGGAAGAGTGTGCTCGTTCATTGTTACTAAGCTTGTGAGCTTTTGAGCCTAATTGAAGTGATCTTGTGATATGATTGCATTTTTTTTTCTTTGAACCACTTGTTGATCCCGACACAAACAAGTCTCACACGTGTATGGGGGGGGGAATACACGTGTTCAGTGATTTTTAAAACTTTTTCTTCACTGAGGTCAGATGGGTCAGGTTATCCTGATATTTTTGCCCTGAGAATCACAAATTGCCCTGAGTCAAAGTCTACTGAGACAATGATCCTGAGCAGCTTTCAGAAGCTTCAGATTAGCCTAACTGATCCTGAATTTATCAGAGATCCTGAGGAGCTTGGATAAGATAATTATCTTACTGAACATTCAGTAGAGTTAGTTCAGTTTGGTAACTATCTGTTCTAGCTACTCAAGTGTGCGGAATGGTTGGCCCTAAGTTTATACTCGTTTTAGCTTTGCTGAAAATCTTCTTCCTTTTAATAAAACAGTGATTAAGGCTTTGATCAATTTGATGCAAGTTCAGTGGATTGGTTCCAACTGAATATTAGTAAAATCAGCTTTCAATGAAAAACATGCAACAGATATAATGCAGTACAGAAAGCAAACAACACAGCAATTATAGTGATTCAGAGGCTCAAGCTCCTACGTCCACTCTCTCTGATCTTCAGAGAAATTCCTTAGCCACTTCCTAAAGCTTTCAGGCTAACTCACTGTAGCTTACTCACTTTTCTACCTTGAGTTTTCTGGCTGACTCACTGCAGCTTACTAACTCAAACACACACAGGTGTTCAGACTACCATAAGTAGCTTACTAACTTCTTCTCTAGAGTTTTCTGGCTGACTAACCTGCAGCTTACTCACTCTTTACAACTCTAACTCACCAACAAAACACACACACTCAAACTACCTTATCAAAGGGTTTGGGTTTGGGGGTTTAGTTTCAACTATAAGAAGATATCAAAAGGCTAGGATATCTCTACTAATAAGAACAAATCAAAGCTTAGTAAATAGGATATCTCTACTAAGTTTTGGATATTTCTATCAATCTAGGCTTAGTAAATAAGCTCTCTCCAATGTGAAACACTTGGGAAATTCTCCAAAGGTTACTCTTGAAAAACTATCTGTTGGAAGAGATAACATCAAGGGTTTCCTTTTCTGGTTATTGATGAACGACTATTTTTAGGGTTTGAACACTCCATTGCATGTTTTAGGAAATATGCAGCCAAGTAGCCAATCATCAACTTCTGTGAACTGGAAGATATCAGCTCTGACATTTCTTCAGTGAGATGTCACTTTCGATGTCGATTCGATCTGATGTTGTTGCCTCCTCATTCATTGAAATCTTTGTTTGAGCAGAGACAACTAAACAGCTCTTTTCCTTTGAACTGATACGTTCCTTAATGTCCACAAATGTCTAACATTCTGTTTGTTTATACTAGGAATGAACATAACACTATTTCATAAAATAGTTATTCAGGGTCCTTTTGATCAGTATAAAAACAGTCTTCAGGATCTTCTGTTCTTCAGGATTCTTCTGATTCTTCAGAGTCTTCTGAGTCTTCAGGATGTTTCTGATTCTTCAGAGTCTTCTGAGTCTTCAGGATGTTTCTGATTCTTCAGAGTCTTTTGAGTCTTTAGCATGTTAAAATTTCCTGATCTATATCTGCTGACTATACATGGTGCAGATAATCCTGAGTCCTAATATCTAATGAAACCTGATCCTGATTCTATTCTATCAAGATGTCCTGATACATGTCATACTCAGGGTTTTGGGATCTAATCAAAACTTCTTTATTAAATTCATCTCCCAACAAGTGTGTCGTCTACACTTGTGAGTGCAAGAACTTGCCTTTGAACTTGTTTGAAACTTGACTTAGGAGGAATCATCTAAGAGGATAAGAGGCATTTTATTGTTCTATGAAGTCACTTGGCCATATATGATCCCTACCCAAAGAAAATCATTTCCTTAGTTAGCCCGTTTGAGCCATGTAAGCCTTTTTCTTGGCAAGCCACATCATGTAACCAAAGTAACCATTGTTTCATAAGCCCATTTGATCCTTAGTCAACTTGGGGAGCTTAAGTGAAGGTATCTAGGGAGAAATGATTGTGAAATAGAAGTGAGAGAAGGAGTACCACACTCTAGAATGGGAGGAATGAATGAAAAGAAAAATGGGTAAAAAAGAAAAGTTGCCTAGTGTGAAAGATAGAATACAAAAAATGAAAGTGAAAATGAAAAATTCAAGAAAATGAGAGTTATTTCCAAGGGTAAAAAAAAAAAGAAACAAAGTTTCCCAAAACCCTTGGAAAATAAAAGTGTGAGGTAGTTAACATGGTGAGGATAGGTGTTGGGTGTTGGTAAGAGTGCATTGAGAGACTCTTAAGAAAACATGAAGTTGAAGTTGAGAATGTGGAACAATTGTGAATCTCAAGTACCAACTCTTGAGCTCTACAAGTTGAGTTATGTCACTTATCCCATACATACCCTACCCGTCCAAAGAGCCCGACATTATAACCTTGCAAAGACCTCGTTGATTAGATGATGATGCCTAAGTAAATGGTAGAGAATCGAGTTTAAGGGCAAGCTTATGGTCGTTCATTTGTGTGAATTGACGATGGAGAGATGCATGACCCTATACACTTGAGGGATGAGAGATACACTACCCGTGAGAATGATGAATGAGTGCATTTGACCGAGTTGCATTTTGATCATGTTTGACTTGAAGTGGTGAAGAGTTTGATTGGCAATGTGGTTCTTTGAGAGGAAAGTTGACTTATCTTGTCTTGAACTTGAACTTGGATCACTATTTGAATCTCAAGCAATCACCCCTTTGGTTTTCTCTTTCTTTGTTTGGGGACAAGCAAATCTTTAAGTTTGGGGGGGGGGGGGGGGGTTGATTAGTGGTGATTTTACTTGAGATTTTATGGTATTTCATAGCTAGATGTGATGATTCTTGCATGATTTTGGCTATTATATTGTTGAATTTGGTAGAAAAGTTCATCTAAGCTTGTGTGATTTATTTGTGCAGGAATTAGGTTGAAAACGAAGATTTTATGAAAAATTGAGAAAAAATGGATGCTCGAGTCGAGCAACCTTACTCGAGTCGTGCAGGGGTAGAAAGTGAAGTGCTGGAAATGCGATATGGAAGAAAACCCGATTTTCAAGGTGCACGAGTCGAGTAACATTGCTCGGCCATTTCGGTCGACCATGGCAATGTTATATAGTGAGTTTGGCTGAGTTCAGAGTTGCTCGACCAAATTTTTGTCGAGCAACACTGCTCAAGTCGAGCAGTTTGAAGAACTGAAAATGCGGGCATGATTTTTGTCGAGCAACGCTGAGTTTCTCAAATCTGACCTTGGGACACGTGCCAGAGGATTCCAAAGCATATATAAAGGTCCAACTTCATTTTTCCATCATTCAGTAGCTGAAGGGAAAGATAGGGTAGAGAGCAAGTGATACTTTTGAGAGCTGCAACTAATATTTTTTCTTATTTTTGCATTTTGCTTCCATAGATAGCTTAGATTGTTGGGAAATTTGTATTAAGTTTTGATGGAAGTTCCAAAACAGTTTGTAATAGGACCAGTCAGACCTGTTAGCTGACTGATGACTTAGTATCAGGATAGGATGACCAGCTGAAATGTATAGACAGCTGATGTAAAGGATAGGTCACATATTGAGGGGGAACTCAATATGCATAGGTCAGATGAGGTCAGAAGATCAGAAGACCAGATGAGGTCAGAAGATCAAAAGACCAGATAAGGTCAGAAGACAAGTCAAGTCAGAAAGCCAGACGAAGTCAGATGATCAGGTGAAGACATGAAGCTCAAGTTCAGAACACCTGAAGATCAGATGACTACCAGAAGATCAAGACCAGAAGACTAGAAGACCAGAAGACCTACATCAGACGAGTCTGCTAGTTGAGCTAAGACAACTTGCACCAGAAGACTCTATCAGGTAGACTGATCAGTTTTATCTGATCACGTCAGCTCACACCAGGTGTCAACTGATGTTACACCAGGCCATACGTTGTCAATCAGAACAAGAAGAATGTCAACTTTAGTTGGTAGAACAAACACTGAAAAAGTGTACTTGTTAACCAATGAGAACGAGACACGTACATACGGAGCTGACAATGCGGGATTCGGCGCTACAGAGTCAAACGGCTATAAAGGACAAATATACACGCTTTCGGCCATGCCGTTCCTGAAGTACGTCAAATCAATCCTGCAACCTACCAAAAATAGCCTGAAATTCAAATTGCTCTCCAACGGCTCTTTGATTTCGAGGTCTATAAATATGGGATTGTTCTTCATAGTGAAGACACGGAAATTATCATCAAGCTCAAGCCATAAGCAAATTTCCGCACGAAGAACACAAAATTCAAGTTTATTTTATAAGTGTTCATCCCATTAGTTCTTTGCATAGAATTCTTATCCTCTAGCTTTAGGCTACCTCAAAACTAGGATAGAATTCCAGTTGGAACAAAAAATAAATCTTACCCAAACCCAAAAGTTAGGTTAAGATTGTTTAGCAAGATTTCAGACTAGGGTTTCTAGTTCTGATTTCTGGGATCGGTTGAGTGAGAACTCTATAAACATCTGTTGGTTGTACTGTGTTGGACTAATACAATAAACTAAGTCCAGTTGGTTAAGTTGGTGTCCCTTGTGATAGGGAAGAGTGGACGTAGGACTGGTTGTCCGAACCACTATAAAAATCTTGTGTGTATTTACTTGCTCTTAACTGCTTTACACTATTGTGCACGACTTGGCTTTAAACTGCATACATATTCTGAGTTAGGATCATTCTGCATCAAGCAACTGATCTGATCAGCTTGACATTTCAGTCATCTGATTGAAAACAGACTTCAGAATCTGATCTTATAAAACTGGTTTTTCACACGGGTTAAAACTAGCTTCCGCACATCAGTTAAACTGATAGACACCGAACTGATCTGCCAACAGGCGATCAGTAAGTTGGATATCAGTCCAAACTGATTCATTCCTACTCTGATCAGGCAATCTGCCATCACACCTGATCTTGCACGAAAAGTTTTTCAGAAGTCTATTCACCCCTCCTCTCTAGACTTCTGCCCTCACGAACCCGTTCGGGACCTACAAGTGGTATCAGAGCAGTGGTTCTATGGACCAATGGGTTTGAATATCATCGGTTCTTGAGGAAGAACCTTTGTGGTCACTTGAACAGATCTTGAAAAATCATTTTTTTTTAAACTTCATCTGTTTTCAAAACTCACTAAGCATGGATAATACATCTGGTATGTATCATGATCTACCCAAGTTTTCTATTGATGAGTATGCAGATTGGGTCATACTCATGAGCAATCATCTGGGAGCTATAAGCAACATAATGATGGAAGTTCTTGAACAAGGACCTATCATTATCTACCACAACAACCCAGCTGAAGGTGGTGATCCAGATTTTCCAGTTGGCGCTCGATCAGAAAGAGTCCATCTCTGATGGATACTGAAGAAAGAAAGATGTCAAATCTGGATACGGTTGCTAGACATATCATCATGAAGACGATGGATAAGATCACAAGAGAGAAGATCAAATATCTCAAGACTGCGAAGCAGATGTGGGATACTCTAGCTGAGATATGCAAAGGAAACGATCAGATCAAGGACAGTAGATTACATGCCGAACTGGTTAAGTTTGAGAAACTCAAGATGCTGCCCAACGAGACAATCAACCAGTTAGATAGAAGGATTACCATGTCGATCAACAAGCTCGGAGAATTAGGACGAGAAATGACCGACAAAGACATCAACTACAAGATTCTGAGATCTTTAACAAAAAAATGGGATATGAAGGTTATTGTGATCAAGGGCCGAGCAGTTTGTTCTTAAATTTGAAATCCCATGAATTCGACCTGATTGAGAGAGGGCAAGAAGAAGATGATGAGTCATCTGCCGAAACCACACCTGCAACAACAAAAGCAGTAGTATTCAAAGCAAGCGGCAGCTGCTCAAAATCTTCTGAGCCTATTGGAAACATTGTAAGTCAAGCTGAACAGATTGCTCTACTCACCAGAAAGCTTGAAAGATCAAATATTCAATTAGGAAAGTATAAAAGAATCTACAAAGACTATCAGAATAGCAGAGGAAGAGAAAGAAGATCGTCTGACAGATCACAGGAAAGAAACAGATCTGATGACAGAAGAGACGATCAACGAGAAAAGAAAAGAGATGATCGTGCTGAAGATCACAAATCAGGAAGGAGAAATTCAGATCAAAGGCAAATAGGGAAGTCACCTGACAGATCATACAGAAGACATGACTCACCTGCCAGAAGAAGTTCAGTAGAGAGAGGAGTCTGCTTCAACTGCCAGAAACCAGGTCACTACAGTGCAGACTGCCCTGACCTGACGCCTAGAGAAAGAGATGATAAGAGGAACATGAGAGAGCAACGATACAGAGTCAGAAAAGCTATGGTTGCTGACACTATAGGAATAGATGACTCTTATCTGCCATCAGAAGATTCTGGTTACTCATCTGTGGAAGACTTCTGCCTGATGAGCAATGCTGATGATTTCAATAGCTTCGATGATCTGATGTTCTCATCTGATGATGACATCTGTCTCATGGCCAATGAAGAAGATCAATCTGAGGTATTTTCTAAACCATATGTGTTTTCTGTTTCCACACCAGCTGTGCTGAGCACACCTGCTGGAGAGATTGACCTGCAGCTCTACAGTGATCAATTGTTTGATGATCTCTCCAATGCAGTAGACACTTACACCATAGTGGAAGCTGAGAACGACAAGCTAAGGATAGAGAATATTCAGCTTGTTAAAGAAAATGCTGCAAGAAAGGCTGTTGAACTGAAATCAGCTGAGACTGTTCAAAAAATGACTACAGAACTGGAGCTTCTGAAAGTCAGTTCTTCTGATCAGGATAAACTGATTAAGGAACAGCTAGCCATTAACAAATAGCAAGTTGATGATCTCAAAATCCTTCAAGCTAAGTTTGATGAACTCTTCCAACTGCATGAGAGTCTAAAAGTTAATGAGGATAGTTTGCGTAAGAAAATAGAGGTTTTTACAAAATCATTTAAGACTCTTCAATATCTGAACAACTATTTTCGTACGTCAACTAATAAGAAGGAAATTGGGTATGAACACCCTTCTGCATCCTCAAAAGCCCCGTCTGGTTCACTTTAGAAAAGTGTAATCAAACGAGTTTCTGATCACGATACACGAAAAGTAAAATCAGACGGATAGGGAAAGGGATCGGTGACCAGCAAAGGCAAGTGTCCGTCGAAAGGGAACAGAAATGGACCCCAACTGATCAAACATCAGCCGAGGAATCAACAAAAGAACCCTGTTCTTTTGAAGAAACCTCAACTCGATCGCTAGATTAGGAATCGAAAAGACTGACCTCAAAGGAAATCGATCCAAACCTAATCGGTCAAGCCGCCTAACAAGCAAGCTAAGGGTAAACCGCTAAGACCATCTATGCCAAAATGATATGAATCTTTTAATGGTAGCAGTCGTACCTACCCTTACAATCAGAAACCTAGGGCTGCTGCACTTGAGCCCCACTGGTTTAAAAGAAGACAAATATCAATGAAAAATCCCAAGTCTTCTGATTCATCCAAGGCCCACACTCATGATCATACTGACCAGATTGCATATGAAGAGACGTATGATTATGTAGATGTTTATGGGAGACAAATCAAGCCCTCTGTTTTCAACAAAGGTGCCAGATTTGTTTGGATCCCGAAAGGTATTTATAACCCCCCAGGACCCGATTCTACTGGGGTACCTAAAGCCTGATCTGATTGCAGGTTCGCGTGGGTTTGGCCAATAAAGGAGGTGTACAAGCAACTATCTGGTACATCGATAATGGATGCTCAAGGCATGACTGGAAGCAAACATCTCCTTAGTTCATACACAGAACAAGAAGGCCCACGTGTACTCTTTGGTGATGATAACTTTGGTTTTACAAGAGGATTCGGAACCTTAGAGAATGATGATGATGTGTTTCGCGAGTCTCGTATGTCGAAGGTTTGAAGCATAACCTGTTATCGGTTTCACAATTTTGCGACAATGGACTCAGTGTTGAGTTCTCGACTGATCAATGCACTATCAAGAATCGAGTTACTCAACAGATCTTGTTAACTGGTACAAGAAAAGGAACGATCTACACTACAGATTGGAACAGTTGTCCAAGAAATGACTTTGATTGTTAAGAGTTCCAAAAGCGGTTAGTTGGCTCGCACAAGAGAATGAGTCATCCGAACTTTAAAACTCTTAACAAGATAGCAAGGATGTCTTTGGTTGAGGGTCTCCCTTAATGAGGTATTTCTAACGATCGGACATGTGTGTCGATGTCGGAAGGAAAAACAGTAAAAACCTCATTCAAGGAATCCCGGGACCAAAGATTCAAATAGATAATCGCAATCGCTCCATATGGATTTATTTGGACCAGTTACACCACTTAGTCTCAGAGGACGCAAATACACTCTGGTGATCGTGGATGATTACTCTAAGTTTACCTGGGTGGTATTCTTATATAAGAAGAATGAGACAACAACAAAGATACCCGAGCTGCTCAAGAAATTACAGAATGAGAAGGGTGTCAGTATTGTGAAAATCAGATCCGATAAAGGTATAGAATTTCTGAACTCCTTTATTACTGACTTTTGCACTAAGTTTGGAATACAGCATGAAACATCAGCTGCAAGAACACCACAACAGAATGGAGTAGCAGAACGGAGAAACAGAACACTCAAAGAAGTTGCTCGTACTATGTTAGCTGAACATGCCACTCCAAATCGTTTCTGGGCAGAAGCCATCAACACTGCATGTCACACTCAGAACATATGTTCTCTGACTAAGGCTAACTTCAAAACACCCTATGAACTGTGGAAGGGCATAAAACCTCGTGTTTCTTACTTCCATGTTTTTGGGTACAAGTGTTTCACACACAACAATGGGAAGAGTCAGTTGAACACTTTTGAGGATAAGTCAGATGAGGGTATATTCTTAGGATATTCCTCAACTAGCAAGGCTTTCAGGGTGTTCAACAGGCAAACCTTAGTTGTGGAAGAAACACCTCATGTGGTCTTTGATGAGACATCTTCTGAACAAGAGAAATTAGCCTCAGAACAAGCAGTACCAGATCAACGGGTACCTGATGCACAGAAAATGGATCAGCTAAGTATTAAGGAAAAAGGATCAGATCACGTCACAGTGTATGTTCCAAAACTTGATCTTACTGATTCACCAGGTCAATCAGACCCAAGGGTACGTACAACTGTCGATGAAGAAGCTGGTACAGCTGAGATAGTAACAACTGAGCCATCTGGTTCAGGGGGAACACCTGATGTTCCTACAGACAGACATCAACATATGATGATTCCAACATCAGCTGAGACTTGTCCATGTCAAGTGGATCCTATTACTGCACCACTCCCACCTTCTAGTGATTCAATATCAGATGAGGATGATGACATCCAAACTGATATACATTAGAAAAGAAGGACTTGGTTATCTGACCATCCAACTGATCTGATAATTGGCAATCCGAATGCCCGAGTCCGGACTAGACATCAGGTTGGTGAAAGTGTCATGTATTGTTGTTATCTGCCTTTGAAGAACCAACCACCATAGATGAAGCTCTACAAGATGCTAGCTGGATCCTAGCCGTGCAAGAAGAACTAGAGCAGTTTGAAAGGAATCAAGTGTGGAAACTGGTGGACAGACCAACTCATCAAGATGTGATTGGCACAAAGTGGGTATTCAAGAACAAGAGAGATGAGAATAATATCATAACCAGAAATAAGGCAAGAGTTGTTGCTAAGGGGTATTCACAATCAGAAGGTATTAATTATAATGAGACCTTTGCACCAGTCGCTCGTCTGGAAGCCATTCGGCTGTTTCTGGCTTATGCTGCCCACAGAGGGTTTATTGTGTAACATATGAATGTAAAGAGTGCATTCTTAAACGGGGTACTAGTTGAGGAAGTTTATGTTGAGCAACCTCCTGGCTTTGAAAAAGGCAATCAAGTGTACCGTTTAAGAAAAGTTCTTTATGGCCTGAAACAAGCTCCTCGAGCCTGGTACGATACACTATCTCAGTTTTTGATAAATAGTGGATTCACTAAAGGAATAGTGGATAGAACCTTATTCAGAATAGAGGATGGTGAAGATATTCTGATGGTTCAGATCTATGTGGATGATATAATCTTCGGATCTCCCAACAAGAACCTGTGTGATAGATTCAGCAAACTAATGCAAGGGAAGTTCGAGATGTCCATGATGGGTCAGATGAATTACTTTCTGGGTCTTCAAGTTAAGCAAAGTACAGAAGGAATATTTATCTGACAGGCAAAATACACTAGGAATCTATTTGGCTAAGTTTGGAATTCAGAACAGTAAGAAAGCCAAAATTCCTATGATGATTGGATGCAAGATGGATCCAGATGAGAATGGTCAGAAAACTAATCAGAAAGAATACAGGGCTCTCATTGGATCTCTACTATACCTGACTGCAAGTAGACCAGATATAACTTTTGCAGTAGGTGTATGTGCCAGATTTCAGGCAAATCCAATGCAAAGCCACCTGGATGCAGCTAAGTGGATTCTTAAGTATCTGAAGGGGACAATAAACCTTGGTTTATTCTACCCATCAGATGATAATCTAGAGCTTAGTGGGTATTCTGATTCTGATTATGGAGGTTGCATAATAGACAGAAAATCAACCTCTGGAACATATCAGTTCTTAGGTAGTAAACTGATCTCTTGGTTTTCAAAGAAACAGACATCTGTTGCAACATCTACTACTGAAGCAGAATATATGGCTGAAGGAAGTTGTTGTTCCCAACTTCTCTGGCTTAGTCAGCAGCTGAGGGATTATAACATTGTAGCTACGAACGTACCTATATTCTGTGATAGTAATAGTGCTATTGTAATAACTCAGAACCCTGTTTTACATACAAGATGCAAGCATGTGGATGTCAGACATCATTTTATAAGAGATCATGTTGAAAAGAAGAACATCAGAATGGAAAAGATCCATACTGATAAGCAGAGAGCTGATATCTTAACCAAGTCACTAGCTGAAGTCAGATTCAGAGAACTCTGTAATGAGCTAGGACTTCTGGATCTTGGAGAAAGTGCACCAAAAATGTTTGGTGGACTGGACTCCAGAACCAGTTGGTTAAGAGACTGACCAAATAGGAAGAATCAGTTGAGTAAGGTACCTCAACTGATCAGAAAAGGGGATATCAGATGAAGAAGGAACTGACCGGATTGGATGTTCATACTTTGTAAGACGATTAAGCGAATGTCCAATAAACAAGTTGCATAAATATTAAGACTAGACAAAAATTGCATAAGAAAATCGAGTCAACACAACAGGGTAAAAGAGAATTTAATTGATAAAGACCCGGAGGTCGAGATTTTCATTACAATAGACCCGAAGGTCGAAAGATAAACCCTAAACACGGTGAGACTTCCCGCTTTAAATGAACACGAGTGTCATACATGTAATTCAAGGGATTGTGAAGAGCATTTTGGCTTGATCAAGTTCGCATATATAATACTAAATCCATATTACATGTCAGAAGTTGCTCATCATCGTTAACCCTGTCATTCCGATCGGAGCCCAAGGCACAGACGGCCACCTCCATGTTGGCGGCGGCATATCCATTACCCGGGTGGCAGTGAAGCTTGGCAATGGTTGTACGGTGATCCTCCGATGAAGACGAGATCAGAAACGGGGGAAGCTCAGGGATGGACTGAGAACTGGAGGCCATTTGTGTAGAGTAGAAGAAGCCTATTACCGGAGGACGCCTTGAAAATGAGGACTCGCCGGAATTCTTTTCGCCAGAATTTTCCATGCACAAGCTTGAGAACGATAAGTGTGGGGAGAGAGTACAATGGGTTGTATGTCTAAAACCACGTCCTATTTATAGACAAAAAGCAGGGGTGGGAATGCAAAATATGAAATCTCGAGGCCCCCCCAAAAATATGGGCGTCGCACATACGCGACTGCTGGTTGGGTTAGTTCACATTGTATGATGTCACAAAGTGTCCAGACCATCATTGCGGGACTGTCACACATCACGCCGATTCAGGAAATCAAGGCGACCGTTTGACTCCCCAAGGATGAGGTTTTGGCGGGAGCGCACATCCAAAGACCTGACTTGATCAGATTGGATCAAGAAATCGATCGCCAGATTGGATCGGTAATCGATCATCGTTGGATCGGGAAATTTGATCATCGATTGGATCGCCAGAATCGATCATCGATTGGATCGCCAGAATCGATCGGTGATTGGATCGGTAATCGATCGGATAAGTGGGACATTGTTGGGAAATACTAAGGGATAGGCTACCATTAGTAAGGTCATTTAATGTCGAAACGGATCATAAAGACGATGGTAATCGACCGATTACAATATCGCACGATCGAGATCGTTTTCGATTTATCTTTATGCTTATTCTATGTTAGCTATTACTGTTCACATTACTTTATGACGTCACACCTGCAAGCATTAAATGCGAAAGTGGGATTTTTGTGTTAAATGCATTTATTGCGAATTTTTAAGTCCAAAATTCTACCGGTTTTAATCCCTGACCGTACGATTTAATTACTTTTCACCCACTTGATCTTAATCATCCGATCAAGTCAAGGACACTCAAGTATTTTCAAAACTTTCGTGCAAAACTTTATTTTGCCTCTCACTTATATAAACCCTAATATACCATTTCCAGAACCTTTTCACATTCTCTCACTCAAACACGCAATTGCTTCCAGAAATTCTTCTAACACTCAAACATTCGAAGCAATCTTTTCTAGCTTTTGCAATTTTTTCAAATCGCTTCTCTGGTAATTTGCGTACCTTCTATGTGATATAACATATCTAGCTCTTACTATGGTTATTGATTATATGCTTATGGTAGTCTTATGCGTATGTTCATATTGTGTTCATAATTCAATCTCTGCACTGATGCATATTTTTTTGGGGATCTTATTTATGAACACACAACACACTTTCTAAAGCATGTTGCACGAGTTAACACGAAAATAGGATATGAAAAATCTAATTTATTGTGCATATATTTATGCTTTTCAGATACATACAAATGGAAACATCGATAGTCTCCGTGGAAAGTTGTGATTATGCCTCAATGATAAAGAACGTGATTGATGAAAAATATGTTCTATTTCACATCACTAATGATCCTGAATCTCTGGAAATTATAGACTGTTTGAGGGCTTGTGGTCTTGAGCAATTTTGCTATCGTCACTTAAATAGTGTATGCATAATTGAGTCGCTGGAATTTCTAAGAAAGTTAAAGGAGACGGACAATAAGGAGTTATACTCATTCGTCGGTGGGAACAGAATCGATGTCACCAACGATGATCTAGGAAGGATTTTTGGTCTTCCGATGGGCAGAAACTACCCTGATGAGTTTACAGCAGGGATGTCAGATAAAGAGTATCTTCAGAAAGTGCTGCTGAGGCCTGGGAACATATCAAACATTACAAATGTCAAGGTTCCCTACCTCCGAAGGAAATATAGGCTGCTTTTTTAGATCGTCTCGAAGGTCATTCTGGGGATTTTAGCCCAGATGCCCTAACCCAGCAAAAGCGGCATGTAATGACTGCCATTATTGAGAAGGCCCCAGACATGAACTGGATGGGGTTGTTCAAGCATCGCTGCTACAAGAATCAGCAAAGTTTGTGGTGAATGAGCAGAACCAGGTGGTGTTGACAAAAAATATATGCAACATTCACATGGTCAGCATCATCCTCGCCGATAAGATTCCTCACTACTCCTGCTCTGACATTGGGCGGAAGCCATACCTAGAGAAATTCAAGGCTTTGCTTTACAAGGATGGGGAGCTGTCTGGGCAGCGTGATGATGACCCAGACCCTTATGTGCCAAAAACTAAGTTGGCATCATCAGTACAGTCAGAAGCACGGGCTCAACCCAAGGCAAGGGTTCCCAAGAGAAAAGAACCAGTGAGCAAGCCAGCACGAACTTCTGATACTGTAGTTGAGAAGCGTCGGAGAACACTCACCACAATGCTGCCAATAAGAACTGGAATGCCATCTGAGGGTCTTAGGGACGAGGATAGCGATGTTGAAATCCTGGAATCTGGGGGAGATAAGCATCTTGAGTTGGCTGGAGAAGAGACCGTTGTGAGCTCTGAACACACGGTCAGTACGGGGCGCGAACTGGTAGTGTTGGAGGAGCCTGGTCAGAAAGAGGATGGTAGAGCTGCAGAAGAGAGTTTTGAAGAAACCCAAGGCGAGTCTGAGCCATCTGACTCGGCACACCTGAGCTACGAGTCCATTCACTATCCAAGATCCCCTACACCAATATCCAAAACCCCCTCTCCCACACCTCCGAAAACACCCTCACCTGAACCTCCTTCTTCTCATCCCTCTACACACGCACCCTCACCTCCCAGACAACCATCTCTCCATACATCACCCCAACCTGAGCCAGCACTATCACCTCAACCTGAACCCTTCAGAGAAGCCACACCTGACATTCAGACTACCCGACAGAAGGCCGCTTTTGTTTATGTGGCTCATAACCCATTTAACACCAGGAAAGTCTTCGACTCTCCTGAGCCAGTAAAGCCTGTGATCAGATTTTTGAGGCAGCGAGTGGACAATTTTCTGGACTCCCACTATCCCAACCTAGTTGACCATCCTGGTGTTCGTCAACAGGTTGCTGAGAATCTATTCTGGAGGGACGTCAGACTACAAAATATTGAAGATTTTCTGATCGCATTGGAGGCCATTGGAAATGATGACTTTGTGGCCATGGAGCTCAAGATGAAACATCTGGCCGGAGTCGCCAGCGCAGCAGAATTAGCTTCTGATGGCGATGTTACCTGGTTGATAAACAAGAAGATGGGATTTTCTGAACTTAATGAAGAATTTGACGATGCTGCCGATGAGTCAGCTGAGGGTGGACCGGATGCGACCCTAGCTGAGGAGGCGCAAAAATCCACACTAGTTGTGCTTATTCCGCCGAATACCCTTGACCACGTTTCGACGACTATTCTGGATGGGGTCAAGGCGTCGGTGGAAGCTCAGTTTACAAATCTTACCACCGGTCTACTGAGTCAGATGGAGGAGCGTACTCAGAAAATTGTTGAGTCTAAGAGGAATCTAACAGCTGCAAAACTGGTGGAGATGCACTCAGAAGTGGCGACATCTGAGATACAGGTAGTAGAGTTGTTGTTTGCGAAACTTGGATTGGAGGTCTCTATGCTTTCATATGTTCGGGTACTGTTCGAGAAAGCCTACAAATCATTGATGCAAGCTGATTCCAGTTTTGAAGCTGCAGTTAAGAGATTCGAGACATATGCATCTATTGCAAAGAAGGCGTTGGAAGATGCTGTGTCCAAAATGTTGGGTCCGACTCCTTCTGCATCGCATGTTCAGATCCAATCCTTGGAGGTCGATGAGCTCAAAATATAAATGATGTATCAGTTCGCCAAGCTTGAGTCGACCATCCGCAAGCTTCTTGATGCAACCAAAAAGGGGGAAGGTCAGACATCAGAAAAACATGACTCCCCATCTGCTCAAATGATCATTTCTGCATCAAGACCTAAAGTCCAGGACACTGAGTTGGCCAAAATATTCACTAATGTTGAAGAACACACCAGGAAACTGGACGTGCAGGATAAGGCCATTGAGGAACAGAAACCTGAATTGGTTGATCTGACCGCAAGGGTGGACAAGATCGAAGATTTCTCATCAACCATTCAGAAGAAGCAGCTGATAGAAGAAGAAGCCAGAAGCCTTGATCTGGCCAAAAGACTTGAACAAGAAGAAGCAGCTGAGGCAGAGGCAGGGAAGAAAAGCAAATTGAAGAGAAAACAAGCTAAAAGCCCTGCAACTCAGAAAATAATGGTCACCAGGTCAGAACTGTCGCTATCAAAGGACCAGATAAAAGAACAAGAGGATCTGCAAAAGAGAAGAAAGATCATGGAAGAGGCTACCAAGAGAAAGAAGCTGAAAGAAGCAGCAGGCCTAGATCGTGCCTTCAGAAGAAAACAGAAAGAAAAGGTTGTTGCTGATACAGACGAGACCTGGGTAGAGAATGCTCTTCCAGTAAAGGTAAATGAGATACTGGTATGCAGAGAAGATCTCCATGACCCCTGGAGAATTATCAAGACAGACTGGTTATGCGATGTATTCATGATCCAGCGAGTCCCAGAAGAACAAGATGACAATCTTTTCGATGAGATCTTTCTGGACTGGCTCGAAACCAAATATTCAGTATTCTACAAGGAAGTCATGAGGGATGGACAAAAGATGACTTTGAGACCTTCTGCTTCGAGATTTGAGCATCTGATCTCTCCTCTGAAGAAGAATGGAGAATATGATCCAGTGGGCTTCAGAAAGCTTATTTTGATAAACTGGAGAGAGGCAATATAATTGAAGAAGAACGCCACAAGGAAGTGCTGAGAAGAATGTATAATATATTCCAAGTTCCTGAAGGCTTGAGAGATTTGTAAGAAATCAGAAGATGTTCTCTTTTAGATCAGTTATTAGATAAATCTTGTACTTGTACTTCGAATCATTATCAATGAAACAAGTTATCTTTCTGATCTTAAGACAACAACTCATTGTCTTCTGATTTCTATTGTTTATGTTTTTACATTTTGCATTGTTATCTGTTTTTCTGATTAAGTGTTTTGGTTCCATCAAAAAGGGGGAAATTGTTGGGAAATTTGTATTAAGTTTTGATGGAAGTTCCAAAACAGTTTGTAATAGGACCAGTCAGACCTGTTAGCTGACTGATGACTTAGTATCAGGATAGGATGACCAGCTGAAATGTATAGACAACTGATGTAAATGATAGGTCACATATTGAGGGGGAACTCAATATGTATAGGTCAAATGAGGTCAGAAGACCAGATGAGGCCAGAAGATCAGAAGATCAGATAAGGTCAGAAGACAAGTCAAGTTAGAAAGCCAGACGAAGTCAGATGATCAGGTGAAAACATGAAGCTCAAGTTCAGAAGACCTGAAGATCAGATGACTACCAGAAGACCTACATCAGTCGAGTCTGCTAGTTGAGCTAAGACAACTTACACCAGAAGACTCTATCAGGTAGACTGATCAGTTTTATTTGATTAGGTCAGCTCACACTAGGTGTCAACTAATGTTACACTAGGTCATACGTTGTCAATCAGAACAAGAAGAATGTCAACTTTAGTTGGTAGAACAAACACTGAAAAAGTGTACTTGTTAACCAATGAGAATGAGACACGTACGTACGGAGCTGACAATGCGGGATTCAGCACTGCAAAGTCAAATGGCTATAAGGACAAATATACACGCTTTTGGCCATGCCGTTCCTGAAGCACGTCAAATCAATCCTGCAACCTACCAAAAATAACCTGAAATTCAAATTGTTCTCCAACGACTCTTTGATTTCAAGGTCTATAAATATGGGATTGCTCTTCATAGTGAAGACACGGAAATTATCATCAAGCTCAAGCCATAAGCAAATTTCTGCACGAAGAACACAAAATTCAAGTTTATTTTATAAGTGTTCATCCCATTAGTTCTTAGCATAGAATTCTTATCCTCTAGCTTTAGGCTACCTCAAAACTAGGATAGAATTCCAATTGGAACAAACAACAAATCTTATCCAAACCCAAAAGTTATGTTAAGGTTGTTTAGGAAGATTTCATACTAGGGTTTCTAGTTCTGATTTCTGGGATCGGTTGAGTGAGAACTCTATAAACATATGTTGGTTGTACTGTGTTGGACTAACACAATAAACTAAGTCCAGTTGGTTAAGTTGGTGTCCCTTGTGATAGGGAAGAGTGGACGTAGGACTGGTTGTCCGAACCACTATAAAAATCTTGTTTGTATTTACTTGCTCTTAACTGCTTTACACTATTGTGCACGACTTGGCTTTAAACTGCATACACATTCTGAGTTAGGATCATTCTGCATCAAGCAACTGATCTGATCAGCTTGACATTTCAGTCATCTGATTGAAAACAGACTTCAGAATCTGATCTTATAAAACTGATTTTTCACACGGGTTAAAACTAGCTTCCGCACATCAGTTAAATTGATAGACACCGAACTGATCTGCCATCAGGCAATCAGTAAGTTGGATATCAGTCCAAACTGATTCACTCGCACTCTGATCAGGCAATCTGCCATTACACCTGATCTTGCACGAAAAGTTTTTCAGAAGTCTATTCACCCCTCCCCTCTGGACTTCTGCCCTCACGAACCCGTTCGGGACCTACATAGATAATCATAGAATAGGTTAGATATAGTGATAAATTCAGTTGTGAGCAAGAAACCAAGGAGTATTGATGGATTTTGTATGGATTGGTGCTTGAACTTCAATAGTAAGGTGTTTATTTATTTCTATTGGTTGTTTGTTGCTTATTTTGATATGAGTTTCTTGTTTTCTTGCATATTAGCCATCGGTTTTGCCTTGTGCACCATGGGCTAAGACTCTTAGTGTTTGGGTGTTTGGAACTGTGATGATGATTGTTTAATTGATTTGATTATGGTTGTTTATCTCTATTGATGGTGATCATTTAGATTAGGGAATTTTTCTTGTTCAATTTGGTTGGGTTTTGCTATTAGCTTGTGTGTTTATGCTAGTTTATCGCAACGAGAGTTGGGTAGATGTGATTATGCATATGGGTATTGGTTTAATTCACCGGATTTGAGTTAATTATGCTCTATTGCAACAAGAGTTGGATAGAAACATAAGAACCCCTCTAATTTACATTGACTACTTTAGTTAATACATAGAGTGGAAAGTGAAGAGCACATAGGAGAATTAAACGTAGTATACAAGTGGGAAACACACGGGGACGGAGTAGTTAGTTAATTAGAGGACCATATCCGTGCAATTACCCGGGTTAGAAAGGGGAGATTCTCCTCCCGATCCTAGGATTTAAAATGATATCGGACCCTAGGCTTATCAAGTACGGGAATGGTAAATGTGAAGTGATCGCTCTTATGGAATAACCGGAAATAGAGTCAAACGCCATAATTAATCTTTTGACAATCATCTCACAAGGAAAAACACCCGAACACCTCATCTCTCACTTGGAAACAAAATTGTTTGTTGCCTAATTGCTTTCTTCTTGCTTGTTGAATTCTCTAGTTGTTATTTTATTGTCTTGTTGTTATTCAGTTTTAATCGAAAAATCAAAACATGGTTCACACTATAATCACGCGCCGACACATAACAATTGGGCTATATTCCACACCATAGTCCCGTGGATCGATATTTAACCGGGCACACAACGATCCTCTTATACTTGAGGGGTGAGTGTTGAAAAACACGTGTCAACGAACCTTCAACATTTCGAGTTAAAATGTTTTTGGGAGTGATTGATCTATAACTAAGTGAGCTTAATGAAAGGTTTGTCGATTTGTAACACTCTTTTCTTTTCTTTTCTTTTTTTTTTTGTATAACAATACTCATTACGTTCAATTATAGTTTTGATGAGGTTAATATGGAGTTGCTTAAATGTATGGCTTGCTTAAGTCCTCAAGGTGGATTTTCTTCTTATGACAACGATAAACTACTTAAACTTGCCACATTTTATCCATCTGAATTTTTAGGTATTGATTTGATGACTTTTAATTTCATACTTCATATATTTATTTAAGATATGCCTTTAGATTTTAAGTTTGAGATTTGAATTTTCAGGTATTAATTTGATAGTTCTTGAAGGCCAATTTGATGTATTTATTGATGATATGCAAAGAGATGGTAAGTTTAGGGATTTGCATGATCTTGGTGCCCTTTCGATGATGTTTGTTGAAACAAAGAAGCATGAGACTTATCCGGCAATTTATTGGTTGATCAAGTTGGTGTTACTTCTTCCAGTTGCTACTGCAGGTGTAGAAAGAGTTTTTTCGGGAATGATCTATGTCAAAAGTAGATTGCGTAATAGCATGGGTGATCAATTATTAAATGATTGTTTGGTAAATTTCATTGAGAAAGACTTGTTCCTATAAATTCCCGATGAAGATGTGATAGATCACTTCCAAAAAATGAAGACTCGTCGGGCTCATTTGAAATTTGTAGTTGCATGTTTTTTGAACTCTAAAAAATATCATCGCACAATTGTGATTTGTAGTGGCAACTTTTTTGAAATCTAAGAAATATCATCACT
The DNA here is from genome assembly GCA_037126765.1 of Stenogyne calaminthoides. NCBI lineage: Eukaryota > Viridiplantae > Streptophyta > Magnoliopsida > Lamiales > Lamiaceae > Stenogyne > Stenogyne calaminthoides. The sequence goes on along the minus strand of JBBCBC010000002.1, from coordinate 11,822,109 downwards.
CAGTTGTAATTTGTAGTTGCAACTTTTTTGAACTCTAAGAAATATCATCTTTATATGCAGATTTAATCTTATATGCATTTTACATATAGAACAATGTATTTTATCTATGGATCGTATCCCCATTTGTAAAATCCTGGGTCCGCCACTGAGTTCAATCACCAAATGCTCCATACCAAGATGATACTGGTTCCCACCTAAATGAAGTATCTTGTCAGGAGGATATTGATGTTGCTTTAAGGGATTTTAATAGCATGGTTGAGGAAATAAGTTATATTACAAGTGCTCCTAATCTTGAACAAGATGATGAAATCGGTGAGCGTATTGAAGAAGATGAAGAAGCATCACATGAAAATGAAGAATCTAAATCTGAAGAATACGATCTTTCGGACTATTATGAATATAGCGATTGATTGTTAAGATATTTATTTATGACATTTTATAGTTAGTGATTCTATCTGAGGTACTTGTATGTATATGTATAAATAGTTTTATTTTTTTAACTCTCTGTCTCTCAGGTTCTTCCTTTTTGGACTCAATTGTTGCCCACCTGAGATGTCGTCCCCCACTTTGAACAACACTCACTCAAGTATTCTCTTGGTCTCTATTAGATCTATGAAATAGTAAACTTTTGTGAGACATTCTTAGTTTCACTTAATTCATTTAATTGATTATCTCAATGGAGCAAAAAAAGCAAAATGAAAAGGATGCACAACGAAGTATGGACGCCTGAGCCCTCTAAGTGAGAGCCCATGGAAGGAGAAGACCAATACATAGTTCGTGGGCGAAATGGTGTCGGCTCATTCAAGCCAGATGATATACGATATGCGCCAGAGGCACCATCACCTGAGTACATGATTTTAATGTGTTTTTTGTTTTTCAAATTTGTTTTGTCCGATCAAAACTAAGTTTCTATTAGCTTTAATTTTTTATCTTCAAGATTTTAAACACGTGATGTCAAGCGTTACACTATTGCTAGTTTTCTCTTAAAAAATTCAATCATTCGTATTAATTAATATATGTCTACTTTGATTTTATTATAATTTGATTATGTCTTGCACTCTCGAATTTTGTTGATGAATTATAAATTTTGTGTATTAAAGGTATAACATTTATGCATAAATCACAAAGAACCATATCTATTGATTATGAAGATGATATTTCTATTTGGATTTAAATTCCATTAAAATAGGTTAGGTGATTGGTGACTTCCTATTCAAATAATTTTAATTTTAATTCAATTAATAATCAAATCACTTTTATATCAAGATTCAACTTTTCTCACAACATTTTCACTAACAACTTAACTATAGAATCTTTATTTAATTGATTTTTTCCCACTTAAATTGTTTTGCTTATATTATTGAAATAAATCTATATTAATATTTGAGTAAACACCTCAATGATTTAGGCGCTACAAAAACTACTGTATACATTAATGAGGGGAACAATACCCATGGTCTATTGTCGTTGGAATTTTTGCTAGAATAATTTTAAAAAAATATTCCAACGATCATGTGCCTTTACAGATTTTGTTGGAATTAGGTATAACAATATCATTTCATTTAGGGAACCATTCCAACGGTCTACAGTTGTTGGAAATTCCATTGGAATTATATATAAAAGTGTAACTTGATTTATTTTAACCATTTGTACGATCTAACACCGATGGATAACTAAAGAAAACCTCCAGATAGGGGTGAGCATTCGGTAAAAACCGAACCGAATTAACTGAACCGAATTAACCGAATTTCACACCATAATACACCGAAACCGAACCATTTAAGCCTAAAACCGATTGAAACCGAACCGAATTTTTTCGGTTCGGTTTCGGTTTAAAACCGAAAAAATCAAAATTTTAACATTATTCAATTAAGTCATTTAATAACACAAAAATTCGGATATATATATATATATATATATATTAAGTAAATATTTTGGTTCGGTTCGGTATATTTACCGAAAAGATCGAACCGAAACCGAACACCAATTTTTTTAAAATGCAAAACCGATCCCGAACCGAAAACCAATTTAACCGAATCGAATTTATATTTCGGTTCGGTTCGGTTTATCGGTTTTTACCATATTCTACTCACCCCTACTTCCAAATGACATCATGTCATTGGAAATTCCATCAGGATTAGATATACAAATATCATTTAATTTAAGGGAATTATTCTGTTGTAATGTAGATTTCACATCTAGGGCTACAAACAAGTAATATATGAATCTTCTATGAAAAAATGTAAAGAACAAATGAATTTGTTGACCCAGTTTGTCCGGAAGGACTACGTCTGGGGGCATACCAAGCCAGGACTATTCTACTATGATTTTTGTGTGTATTTTCGTGTGTCTTTTCTCTTGGGGTTTGTCCCCTATTTATAATATTTACAAAGCGTACAAAGATGAAAACCCTAATGGGCCACTTAACGGGCCTTCTAAATAAGGAAATATAAGATACACCAAATCTTCGCTAGGATCTTCAATAGATATGCAAGATCTTCTATTTTCACAACAAACACCGGGAATCTTTATCTTGATCTTCTTTCCTTGCTTATCTTTACTCCGATACGCCTGCCGACCTCGCCCACGGAGCAACCTCGGGGAAGGTCGCTCGCCTAGGCGAGCTCGACTCGTCTTCTTCCTTATTACATTGCCTAAGTAAGCCTTATGGGAGGTCATTTCGTCAAAAGGCGAACTCGATCTTCTTTTAGTTCGTGGGGCGACCTCGGGGAGGTCGCCCTGCCAGCTTTTATTCTTCTCTTGTGCGCTTTCGCTCATGGACCGTCCTGGGAGGAGGTCGTTTGCCAAAGCGAGCTCGATCTTCTCTGCTAGTCGCCAGGTCTCCCTACAAGGGCCGACCTTAGCATTCTCGTACTCTACTGCCAAACTCGGTTTTGGCAGCCACGTCACCACCATCTGCCACGTCATCACTATTTACCATGTGGCTGTTGGCCGCTTATTATGGCTACAACAATTGCCCCCAAGAGCGGACTTCGACTTTATTCGGAGGTCGGTCTTGATCTTTGTTCTAATGAGCTATCTGATTTTTGCCCTTGAGGTTGCATTCTCTGCCCCCGTGCATGCTCTGAACGCCTTTATGAGGTCTTGATTGTTCACACTTTGATGATAATACTTCTGGTATTAAGTTCGGATCTTCAATTTCAAACTTGGTCCCTGGTTCATGCTGAGACTAGGTGGGTACTTGATTTTCTTTATTTATGCTCGTACTTCGAGGTAAGCCTCTTTGTACGAGTCTTATCTACACTCGTACTTTGAGGTGAGCCTCTTTGTACGAGTTTTATCTGTGCTCGTACTTTGAGGTGAGCCTCTTGGTACGAGTCTTATCTATGCTCGTACTTTGAGGTGAGCCTCTTGGTACGAGTCTTATTTGTGCTCGTACTTTGAGGAGAGCCTCTTGGTACAAGTCTTATTTGTGTTCGTACTTTGAGGTGAGCCTCTTGGTACGAGTCTTATCTGTGCTCGTACTTTGAGGTGAGCCTCTTGGTACGAGTTTTATCTGTGCTCGTACTTTGAGGTGAGCCTCTTGATACGAGTCTTATTTGTGCCCGTACTTTGAGATGAGCCTCATGGTACGAGTCTTATCTGTGCCCGTACTTAGAGGTGAGCCTCTTGGTACGAGTCTTATATGTGCTCGTACTTTGAGGTGAGCCTCTTGGTACTAGTCTTATCTGCGCTCGTACTTTGAGGTGAGCCTCTTGGTACGAGTCTTTTTTGTGCTCATACTTTGAGGTGAGCCTCTTAGTACGAGTCTTTTTTGTGCTCGTACTTTGAGTCATACTTTGAGGTGAGCCTCTTGGTACGAGTCTTTTATGTGCTCGTACTTTGAGGTTAATCTCTTGAGTGAAGTCTTTTTCGTGCTTTCGTGCTTTGAGGTGAGCCTCTTGAATGCGAAGTCTTTTACGGCTTGTACTTTGAGGTGAGCCTCTTGGTACGAGTCTTTTCTGTGCTCATACTTTGAGGTAAGCCTCTTGGTACGAGTCTTTTATGTGCTCGTCGATGACCATTTCTGGCCGAGCGATTCGCGACTTGATGTATCTAGCTTTTGGGCCTTCCGTCAATGGAACTCTCTTTTTAATTCACTTGTTGTGCCGACTTGATTTCCTTATGCGACCTTTGTTTTACGCTTAGTCATCTTACAAAGTCGGGATTCATCACACCTCGATGGGTTGTGATTTATTCTCCGGTATTTCGAAAGTCGTACCTCGGGTGACTTGCATGTTATCAATCATATGTCTTTCATGCGACCCACATGTTATCGATCATATGTTTTTCATGCGACCCGCTTGGTTTCTACACATAGGAATTATGAAAAGAAAGGTAACATTTTATTCGACTTGGCCAAACTAGTACAAAGTAGCGACTTTTGTTAGCTCATGATAGATAAAACCAGTGAACCTTGCCGAACAGGTAGAAAGCCGACGCCGAAGAGGCGGACAAGTTGACGCCGTATAGGCAGACAAAGTCATCTCCTTAGGAGGCGGAATGCCGACGCGGAGGAGGCAGGCAAGTCGACGCCGTATAGGCAGACAAAGTCATCGCCTTAGGAGGCAAAATGCCGACGCCGAGGAGGCGGGCTGATCGACGTCGTATAGGCGGACAAAGTTATCGCCTTAGGAGGCAGAATGCCAACGCCGAGGAGGCGGGCAGGTCTACGCCGTATAGGCGGACAAAAATCATCGCCTTAGGAGGCGAAATGCCGACACCGAGGAGGCGGGTAGGTCGACGCCTTAGAGGCGGACAAAAATCATCGCCTTGAAGGCGGAATGCCGACGCCGAGAAGGCGGGCAGGTCGACGCCTTAGAGGCGGACAAAATCATCGCCACAAAGGCGGAATGCTAGCGCCGAGGAGGCGGGCAGGTCTACACCGTATAGGCGGACAAAGTCATCACCTTAGGAGGCGGAATGCTGACGCCGAGGAGGCGGGCAGGTCGACACCGTATAGGCGGACAAAGTCATCGCCTTAGGAGGCGGAATGCCGACGCCAAGGAGGCGGGCAGATCGACGTTGTATAGGCGGACAAAGTCATGGCCTTAGGAGGCGGAATGCCGACACCAAGGAGGCGGGCAGGTCGACGTCGTATAGGCGGACAAAAATCATCGCCTTAGGAGGTGGAATGCCGACGCTGAGAAGGCGGGCAGGTCGATGCCTTAGAGGCGGACAAAAATCATCACCTTGAAGGCGGAATGCCGACGCTGAGGAGGCGAGCAGGTCAACGCCTTAGAGGCGGACAAAATCATCGCCACGGAGGCAGAATGCCGACGCCGAGGAGGCGGGCAGGTCGACGCCTTAGAGGCGGACAAAATCATCGCCTTAGGAGGCGGAAATGCCATGGTTTGTTTGACCATTTCAGGAATTTTTTTGGGAGAGAGAATTTAGGTTTAAAACTCCTTGAAAACTTTGTAAAGATAATATTAGGAGGTCAGAAAATATTTCTGATATTTTTTGGTAAAATTGATTTTTATCAGTGTTGAAAGGAGACTAGAATTTCGAGATTATTTAACAAGATCTTTCTCGAGTTTTGTGGTATAAAATAACTTTGGAGATTTTTGGGGTTTTGCCCCCAGGATCAGGTTTTGATATCTGCTTAAAAACATCTTTCATGGATGCGCAAAGGTTTGGGATCCCTAGGGTCTTGCCCCAGGATCGAGATTTGATTCTCATTGTTTAGATCGTCTGTACCAGAGCGATTTGTTGTTTCAAGAATATGAGAAAATTGGCACATAGGTTTATAGTCACTTCGGACTGCATAGGTTTATAGTCGTTTCGGACTGTTTGCTAGTGACTTGAATAACTTCTGTGACTCTGAATCGAGCTATGTTCTTATCGTCTAATTGACATTGCGATTTAAATGAACTTGTTCTTTGTCGTCTTATGAAGTCGTGACAAGAATCGAGTTGTTTAGGCCGCAACCTCATTGACCTTGGGATTCGAAAGTCATGGCTACGATGTGAGCTGGAGGATATTCCGGAGTGTGACTTTAAACAAGTGTTTTAACTCGGTGCCAACTTGGATTGATACATTCGTTTGATATAAAAAGATTGTCTTTCGAGGTCGTTTTATTGAGATTACAATTTTCTTTGACTTGTGATTTGAAGGGCTTATTTGTCGTCTTACTTAAGTTGCGACTTGATTGCCTTCTGGTTTGACCATTACGCCTGTCGGGGTCGACAGAGTCATTTTTTGGAAGTGTGACCTTGTTAATCTGAGGCCGTCGGGTCTTGTTTGTTTAAGATCGCAACTTCGTGATTTTGATGTTTTTGGGTCTTCTAGTTTGAGACTGCGACTTTATGAATTTGAGTATTTTCCTTAATCGTTTGATGCGATGTAAGTTTGAAGTCGGATTATAAGTCTGTTTCATCTGTGTGAGACTTTCGAGTTTTTGTAGATGAATTTTGTGATAGTCCATTTCTAGGGTTTATGCTAATAGTGAAACATAAGGATTTGAAGTTTGGTTTAAATTAACCCTCCAAATTTAAACAGGCTAGATTGAGTCTCTAACGTCAACTATTGTTCTGAAATTAACCCGAATAACTCGAGATATGAGCACATATGCCCCCGCCTTTTAATATATATGAAAGTATGAATACTGTGATATATATTAAAAGGAATTAAATGAAATAGAACCTGATGTGAGTGGGTTAAAGGACTGCCCGTAGATTCCTTGAGTTGCCCCCGAGGCTTCGTGTGCCCGTGCAATTTTCCTTTGCGAGAGTCATAAATTTTTTTCCTCGCAAAAAAATGAGTAATTCGTTAAATATCAAGTTATTCTCATAGTATGACACTTTGAGGCAGTATTAAACAATTTATAAATATATATATATATATATATATATATATATATATAATTAGTTACCAATCTTTCATGATTGGGCCCAGAAGTATTATGAATAAATAATAATTCAGCCCAAAATCCATCTAAATAAAAATTGGGCCTTTTTCATAAAACTGAAGCCCAATAAATTAAATAAACCAGCATTTGGGCTCACCAATTTAATTTAACTGGAATCGGGCTTATGTATCTATCAAACCTGGGCCCATATACTGGGGTAGGTCACGCCCAGAATTTCCGCCGGTTTTCGAAAACCGATCTGCTTTGTTTTACTAGAAATCACTTCCTCTTTGCTCAATTGCAGAAATCGCACGTCCTCTTTCCTTCAATTGACCCACGCGGCGTCAATTTAGTGTCGCATCTCAAGCGGCGGTGCGATGGAGATGGTATGACGGAGGTGGGGTGACGCGACGCGTCTGATAATTGGGCGGATGCTGGGCTACGGTGGCGTGATTTCAGGCGGTGTTGGCCGATACCAATGGGGCATTGCGGTGGTGCGGTGAGAGCAATGAGGCAATGGGCTTCTGACCTTGGCCCTCGTAGAGTGGTTTTGGCGAGGCGGAGGCGGTCTCTGGTCCAGCAGCTTCAACGGCGCAGGGATGAAGGCGATGTCGGCGCTGGCAGTGGTGCGCGGCCCTGGGGGCGAGAACAGAGGGCAGTGTGATAGGTGGGGCTTTGGCCTTTACGTCTGTGTGCAAGAGAGGCGATGACACTGAGTTTCAGGGCAGATTGCAGCGGCAACCTTGCGCGATGGTACCTATCAAAATCGAAGATGGCGTCGACAGCAGGCTGGTTGGTAGCTTTCCATCGGCCTCGACTTGATTTATTCCGGGCAAGATTGCGATCTTTGAGATGGTGAAGAGGGGATTCGATTGAATTTCGAAATTAGCAGCGGCGCTGGTGGTTCAGTTTAGGTGGCGATGTACTGGTGGGTTGCCGTGATTGAGGCAAGGGAAGCTTTGCAGCTTCGTCGCCATACACGGCTTGAATTTCGTGGGTGGGGAAGAGAGTGCTGCGCACGTCGATGGCCCACAATCGTCGGCGGTTGATTGCCCCAAACCAGAAAATCCCAGATTCAGAAATACCGGAGAAGAAACATTGCTTTGTTAAATCGGAACCTGTTGCTTGAATCGAAAACTTCACTGTTATTCATCTCCATATGTTTTCTTGTTTGATCTGTGTGCTTCTGATCTTCTTGCTTCAACCCCACAGATGTGTAGTGTTGATGAACAATTGGTAACTGTTGGTTTGATGATAGCAAATTGTTCGTTTGTACAGATTCCGAAATTCTTGACGAGGAGTTGACTTTTTTTTTTTTTATGAACGATGAGGAGTGTTTTCGTTTTGGTCTTTTGTGTTGGGTCCTAACGAATATTTCATAAAAAATTGATAAATGTTTCCAATAGACGGCGTCAATTGTTGTAATGTAGATTTCACATCTAGGGCTACAAATAAGTAATATGTGAATCCTCTATGAAAAAATGTAAATAACAAATGAATTTGTTGGCCGGGATTCGTCCAGGAATGACTAAATGCAAAAAGCATCTACCGTAGAGACTATTCTACTATGATTTTTGTGTGTATTTTCGTGTGTCTTTTCTCTTGGGGTTTGTCCCCTATTTATAATATTTATTACAAAGCGTACAAAGATGAAAACCCGGGCCACTAAACGGGCCTTCTAAATAAGGAAATACAAGATACACCAAATCTTCGTCAGGATCTTCAATAGATATGCAAGATCTTCTATTTTCACAACAAACACCGGGAATCTTTATCTTGATCTTCTTCCTTGCTTATCTTTACTTCGATCGCCACGCCGACGCCCGGAGGCGACCGGGGGGAGGTCGCCGCTTTAAGCGAAAGCTCGACGGGATTTTCTTCCTTATTCTGTTGCCAAGTCACCCTATGGAGGAGGTCGCTCGTCAAGGCGAACTCGATCTTCTTTGCTCGTGGGGTGACCTCAGGGGAGGTCGCCCGTCAGGCCGTCTTTATTCTTCTCTTGTCTGCCTCGCTCATGGACCATCCTGGGAGGAGGTCGCTTGCCAAAGTGAGCTCGATCTTCTCTGCTAGTTGCCAGGTCGCCCTACAAGGGCGACCTTGGCATTCTCGTACTTTACTGCCGAACTCGATTTTGGCTGCCACGTCACCACCATTTGCCACGTCATCACTATTTACCATGTGACTGTTGGCCGTTTATTGTGGCTACAACATATTCAACAGTCTAGCGATGGTGGAATGTCTATTCGAAAAATTAGAGAAAGTTTCAACGACATCATGTTGATGGAAATTCAGTTGGAATTAAATATAAAAATATCATATGATTTAGGAAAACCATCCCAATGGTCTAGCGCTGGTGAAATGTCTGGTGGAAGAGGTATTGAATTCATGTGTATTTTGTGTAGATTGCATCAATATTCTTAAGAAAATTGTGATTAAAAAGAAAAATGAGGGGTGATAAAAAAGAGAGAGAGAAAAAGGTTAAAAAAAATTGTTTCTCTGTTCCGATCCGATTCCATTATAACCAAAAATCCGTTTCAAACCGTACCAAAAAATAAAAAATATGTGTCGTTCCGTACTGAAGTTTTGGTATGGACACTGATAATTTTAAATATTCATTTTGATCTGTACCGTGAACAACCATACTTTTTACACACACACACACACACACACACACACACACATATATATATATATATATATATATATATATATATATACGTTCACGGAGAAGATAATCGTCTTTCCACTCTCTCAGTCTCTCTTTACGTGGTCGTTCAACGACTGAGTTGATTGTGAAAGAAAGGCCTAAGAGGAATTTTTTTTTACGTTTAAGAGAAGTAGAGACCGGTGAATTTCAGCGGAAAAACTAAGAGTATCACTATACACACCCCAATAAAATTTAAAAATTAATATGCATTACCAAGCACACTCAATTTCATCTCTATTATATTTTTACTCCCTCAAAAAAAAATACTCCCTCCGTCTTTTTTTTATAATTAAATTAAAAAATACGTTTTTGAAGAGTTAATTGATAATTTTTTATTTTTTATTTTTTTCAGATTTTTTATTTGATTTTAATTTATTATTGAAATTTTTATTTTTTGGATGGATTTTTTGAAGGTTTAGCTGTTTCTTTTTTTTTTACAATATTTTTCTTATTCTATTTAATAATGTTAGATTTTTTCTAATTTTTTAATTGATTTTATAAATCTAATTATTTTTTAAGATTTAGTTGATCCAAAGTATTTTTCAGATTTTAATTAGATTTTTTAAAAGATTTTTTAAATGTTTTTTCATCTGTATTGATTTTTAAATTTAATTATTTTTAGATTTTTCATAATTATTTTTGGTGTGAGTACTGGTACTCAAAAATAAAAAATTTAATTTATATAAAGATTATAGAAAGACACTTGGCAGTATTAGATTTGACATGTATTGATACCTGACAGCATTAGAGTTGACATGTATTGACATATGTCAAAAGCAGAGGAGACCTAATTTGACATAGGGCAGAAGCTTGTAAAGAGCATCCGCATTTTATATATAAAGATTATGTATTTGAGGCTGGGGAATATTGATTTCAAGACACTTATATTGGAATTTAGAGGCACGTAAACACGTAATACATACAGCGAAATTAAACAGTTCACCAACAACGGACATACAATTACATAATTAAATACGTGTAAACATAAAGAGAATCTTACAGTAAATTGTACGCATATTTCTCTACTATGGTATCCACGTAATTCCCATTCACAGACTTGCACAGATTTGCCAGCATTGAATCCCGAGATGAATTTGCTAGGAAAATTTTAACTCTAGATTTTATGGAGAGAATTTGAACAACTGTAGTTTGTGAATTCCCAAGACTCATATATATATGGAAGGTCCAGCTTAAATCTTAAGCTAGCCTGATTAGGAAATAAAATCTCTAATCTTATAAAATAAATCTCTTAGATTTATTTCACATATATAAAATCTCTACGAATTTAATTTTCATGTATATCAAATCTCTACGGATTTGATTCCATATATATTAAATCCTATAATAATATTCCATATATTATTATTGGGAATCCTATTTAATTAAATCCAATTTAATTAAACATTAATAATAATTAATTCCAAATTAATCTATTATTAATTAATTCTTCATAAATTAAATATTAAATCTAATTTAACATTTAATCAACCAACTATAATCCGTAAAAGGGAACTACTTGTTGTGTGACCCATAGGTCCTCATATATCGAGCGATTAGTCAAACTAACGGTCTTAATTGAACCCTAGACAATAAATCAGACATTCTCAATATATGAGGTACGTTGCGAGAAACGTGCAACTACCTGTAACTGAAACATGGGCTATTACGATTTCCTCCTTTCATTCGCGAATACTCGATTAAGTCTTGAACATGATGAAGTGTCTATCCAAATAACTTAATCATATTATCTCTAATTACTAATTGATCATGTATGTCACACTTAGCCACAAAGTCTAAGTTGACGTGCATCGGCCGATGACTTTGATCTCATTATGATGAGAAGATGAGTATTCTCTCTAAATCCACATTGAGGAATGAATCATATTCTTGGATCAACTACCACGCACATGCATTTCGTGATGAACTCAATCCATACCATATCTACCCATAGACGGGTGCAAGCGTCGGTCATGGTCAAAGTTCATCATCCCACACATGTCGTGCGTATTGACCTCAAGTCAAAGGAGTATAGCATCGCTCCCAGTAACCGAGACACCAGTAGACACATATAGTGGAAATACATCAAACGGTTTCTCGGATGGGTATACCAATACCCTCTAAGGTATTTGTGCATCCATCATGAGATACCTAGTATCTCTTAGTAAGTGAGATCTTACTACACTCTCTAAGAGTATGATGCAGATCGCACACCAATCTCCATTGCATCATCAATATCCCATTATTGATGATCCTTGATCGGAGCTATTTGAGAATCATGCTTAAGTCATCTGAGTTCTCACAACCTCAATGACAACAATGACTCATGGGAACACTTGTATGAATAAATGCAAACAATCAAACATAATATTCAAACAAGTATATTGCCATACATTAATATTAAGTGAACTATAATATTAAATCAAACTGAATATTGTGTCCTTACAATAGATTGTCTCTAGGACACTAACACTAACAACTTAGTGAAGAGGACAACGAAATAATGATCAGGGAATTTATTGAGGAAGAAATTAAAAAAGCAGTGTGGGAATGTGGGGTGGATAAAAGTCCGGGGCCGGATGGATTAAATTTCAAATTCATTCAAAAGTTTTGGGAGATTTTGAAAAAGAATTTCTATAAATATGTAAGATTTTGAGAGGAGTGAGAAATTTGTGAAAGGATGCAACACATCATTTATCACTCTTATTCCCAAAAAGAGCAATCCAACTCGCATCGAAGAATATATGCCCATCTCACTAGTTGGGTATATGTACAAAATTATATTCAAAGTTTCTTGCGAATAAGAAGAAGGATGTTATGCAGAAAATCATCTCACATGAACAAATTGCGTTCGTGGCCAACAAATAACTTTTGGATGGCGTAGTCATTATTAATGAAATACGTAAGAAGAAGAAGGAAGCAGTCATATTCAAAGTTGATTTTGCAAAGACCTACTACTCGATTCAATGGGAATTCATTGAAGAAGTAATTAGTAGAATGAATTTTGGGGTCAAATGGAGAAATTGGGTGAAGGAATGATTGTCCTCGGCTTCTATTTCGATTCTCGTCAATGGCAACCCGACCAATGAATTTAGACCTTCCAAAGGTCATAGACATGGTAATTTGTTATCGACTTTCTTGTTACTAGTGGCGGCAGAGGGAATGAGAGTTATCATGAAAAGGGCAGCCGATCTCAAGATGTATAACCCTTTAAAAATCGGAAACAACAATGTAGAGGTGGGTATTTTACAATTTTCCGATGACACGTTGTTTGTTGGGGAAGGAAATAGATGGAGTGTTACAACTCTTATGATTGTTCTTAGATGGATCGAGTTATTACTGGGCTTGAATATCAATATTCACGAGAGTGTTGTTTATGTTTTCAACAAAGCGATAGGTTAGGCTGATGAAATTGCTTTTACTCTGAATTATTCGAAGGGAGTCTTGCCTTTTAAATACCTTGGAGTTGTTGTTGGAAGTTCTGCGAGGGACAACAGTTTTTGGGAAGTAGTTATATCCAAATTTCATAAATGATTGAATCTATGGAAAAGTAAGAACCTAATGATCGCGGGTAGAGTTACTCTCATCAATGAGGTGTTAAACAAACTTCCTACCTTCCTTCTTTCCTTCTATCATCTACCTAAAAAAATTACACGTACTCTAGTTAGCCTTTAGAGATGTTTTCATTGGGGTGGAGTGGTGATCAACCTAAAATTAATTGGCTTAAATGGGACAAAGTGTGTGTGAATAAAATGAATAGTGGCCTTGGTGTTAAATGCTTGCATCTCTTTAATCATGTGTTACTTGGTAAATGGTTATGTCATTTTTTGAATGATAAACATCACTTTTGGCATAAAATTCTTTGTTCTCGTTATGGGGATGATTTCTTTGTGGGACGGGGAGAGGGGCTAGGTGAGAGAAGAACAAGAGAGTGGACATGTCAATTGGTTGAAGGATGTCATCAAGTGTGAGAGGGGGAGGGGGGATGAGGGAGATTGGATGAGTAAGAATATTGTTAGGAAATTAGGGGAGGGAAGGAATATAAATTTTTTGGGGGATAAATGGTGCAGAGAAGTGACCTTTTGTGAGAAGTTCCTAGATTGTTCTTATTATTGAACGATAAGGTAAAAAGAGTGAGGGAAGTTGGGGAGTGGGGTATTGAGGGAGAATGTGAATGGAAGTTATCACGGAGAATGGAGTTTTTTATTGGGGGAGTGATTTATATAATAATTTGATGAATATCATAAGTAGGTATAACCCTCGGCGTGAACAATTTTTTTTTGCTACTATACTTATATTTTAAAAATTGTATTAAGGGAAACTTTTATATGAAATATTTCAAGGATCTAGGATCCATGAAATATGACCCGCTGGTAAGATCAAATTAACATAAAGAGAAAATTTTGATGATCTTTTGCGGGTCGAATTGGGTCAAATAGATATTTCCTAAAATTTTGCGCAAAGACAGAACAACAAAACTCGCTCCGAGATCTATGTTACTATAAAGACAAACATGTGTTATTGTGAGTACGTATATGTATTACAGCGAGGAAGGATCCTTGAACATTACCAATGGATCACAAGGAGAAGAGCACAAATATAGAGGGAAAAAATCGTGAATTATGTGCGGGTCGAATTGAGTCAAACACATTTTTCTATAAAATTCATTTAAAGGCAAAACAACAGAACTAACTTCGAGATTTATGTTACTATAAGGGGAAACATGTGTTACTGTAAGTACATGTATGTGTTACTACAATGACAAATAACACATACTTGTTTTTCTGTATACATACATGTCTATAAGGTATTGAAAATTGGTATTAATATATGGTCAAAATGTGTTAATGTGAAGAGAAATGCGTGTTACTATACGAAAAAAAAACGACACTCCCTCTATTTTCATATGTTTCCCCCTCTATTTTTTATCTACTTCTCCTTTTGATTTGTGACCAACTATCATAAGTAAAGGCCCAAACAACCAGATTACACCATTCAATTAGTAAAAATCTCTATTTTTTTCATCATAACGTAGTGTTGGGAGATGAATTTTAATAAAGATTTATGATTTTGATTAGATCCCAAAACCCCTAAGTATGACATGTTCAGAATGATCTTGATAAGTTGAGTCAGGATTCAGTTTTTAGAATATTCAGGATGTTATCTGCAGAATGTATAGTCAGCAGATATAGTTCAGGATAATTACTGAAGACTCAAGAGATCTCGAGTAATCAAGACTCGTGAGAAGACTCAAAGACATCGGTCAAGATAAACAAAGATTCGAGAAGACCAAAAGACTCAGAAGACCTCAAGACTCGTAAGACTCAAGACACAAAGATCAAGATCGAGAAACTAAAGATCAAAAATACTGAAGGCACAGTAATTACTGAAGAATCGGTGAGGTACTGAATGCTCAGTATGAACCTGAATGTTCCGAGGCCTTTGAATATATCTATCTGAAGGATGCAATCATCGAGAAGATCGCGATTCCTTAGAAAGTTAGATATCCGCCAAGACATTCAAATGCGCATAAAAGGAACTAAGTCGAAGTGTTGTTAAGGTTATATCAAACTCGAGTTTGTAACCAAAAAGAGCCGTTGAAGGTGTCTACCTTTAACCGGAGACAAAAGTCAAAAAGAGAAAGACAACATCTTTGCACCATCTCGACATCGACAAATGTGATGTCTCTCGAAAAAAGATGTCGGATGTACAAAAGTTCCGCATCGCAAAAAAAGTGAAGACCGGCTACATGGAAGGCTATTGCCTAGAAAGTGTTAGGGAGTATCAAACCCTAAATATAGTCGTTTCACACACCACAAGAGGGAACTCACGGTTGTCTCTCCAACGGATAGTTTTCAAGAGTGACCTTGGTGTATGCCTATAAATCTTGGTGACCCTCTACATTGTAAGGTTACGGAAATTTATACATAACTTAAGAGCTCAAGCTTATTCTTGTAAAAGTTAAAAGCACTTTCGAAAAACTTAGAATTTCCCAAGTGCTTCAATATTGAAGAGAGCTCACTATACTAAGCCTAGCTTGATAAGAATTATCTAAAAGCTTAGTCGAGATATCCTAACCCTTTGCATTGTGCTTCATTGTAAAGGATATCTCATCCTAGTTGAAACCAACCAAGAAACCCCAAACCCTTGTGAAGGTAGTTGGAGTGTGTTTGTTGGTGAGAAGTGTTGTAAAGAGTTAGTAAACCACGCGGAGTAGTCGTAAAACTCTAGAGGAGAAGTTAGTAAGCTCTGAGGGGTAGTCCGAAAAGCTTGTGTGTGATTGAGTAAGTAAACTACGGAGGTAGTCGTAAAGCTCAAGGGCGGGTTGAGTAAGTAAACTACGTGGAGTAGTCGTAAAACTTCGGTACGAAGTTGAGTAAGTAAACTACGAGGTAGTCAGAAAGCTCATAAGTTGATAGTGAATTTCTCTGAAGAGTCGGAGAGAGTGGACGTAGGAGCTTGAGTCTCTGAACCACTATAATTGTTGTGTTCTTTATTGCTTTCCTTATCTCTGTGCTTATCTGTTGCATTGACTTGATTTTGAAAGCATACTTTTCATCGATATTCGGTTGGAATCAATCCTTTGAAGTTGCATAAGTGAATCACAACCTAATCACTATTTCATAAAGGGAAGGTTTTCTGCAAAGCTTAAAACGAGTATAAACTAAGGGCCAAACCATTCCGCACAACTGAGTAGCTAGAACAGATAGTTACCAAACTGAACGTACTCTTACGAGGGTTTGAGAAGTTAGTTATCCGATCCAAGCAACTCGGGATCTCTCGACACTCGGGACTCGGTTGGGATTATCCGAGGTTTTCGAAAGCGATTTCGGGATCTTTGTCTCAAGAGACTTTGACTCAGAGCGATCTGTGCTTCTCAGAACCTAATCTTCAGGATTATCTGACCCAAGCTGACCTCAGTAAGAAAAAGTTTTAAAAACACTGAACACGTGTATTCCCCCCATACACGTGTAAGACTCGTTTGCACCGGGACCAACAAGTGGTATCAAAGCAGTGGTTCAACTTGACCACCTGCTGTGTTGACCAAAGTTTTATTTTCAAAAATACTTGTGGTCTATCTGAACTGATCTTATTTGTTGAAACCTTTTATTTTTCAAGAGATCAGAAAAATGTCTTCTAAAAACTTCTCATGTTCTCGTGTGGAGAACTATGACCTATGGAGATCGAGAATGCAGGCTCACCAGTATTCCAAACATGAGCGTGTGTGGAGAGTGGTCTCTCAAGGACCATTCCGGTTCATCAGAAGTGAATCCCAGAGGAACAAAAGATGAGAGAATTGATCCTAGAGCAGAATTTCCTAAGTCTGATGACCATCTGACTCCTGAGGAGAGAAAGTTAGTCAATCTAGACTACATTGCAAAAGACACACTATGCAGCACAATTGATGATGGTGTGATGGGAATGATCTCTCACTGTAATACTGCTAAAGATATTTGGGATACACTAATTTGTTATGTGCCAAGGCACAGATCATATAAAAAAAAACAAACTTTCGTTGGCAATTGGAAAGTTTGTGGTTTTTTGAAATGGATGATGGTGAATCAATAGACAAACTGGAAGTCAGATTCACTAGCATCATGAATGATCTAAATGCACTTGGAAAGAAATACCCGCAAAGAGAAGTTGCATTGAAAATTCTTTGAGGTCTATCTAAGAAATGGGATATTCATGCAGTGGTGATTGAAAACACCAAGAATATTAACTCAATGCCTTACCAACAAGTCTTCTCGAAATTTGAAAGCCTATGAATTTGTAATTGATAAGAAATCCAAAAAAAGGCCGACAAAGAAAGATGATTCTTCATCGAGTAAGAATGTGGCCTTAAAAGCCAAAGATAAAACACTCAAAAACTAGAGAGTCTGAGAACCCCCATGCCAAAAATCAGGATGAGCTTGAGGAAAAGCTAGCACTGATGGCAAGAAGGTTTGATAGACTCAATAGTAGATTTGGAAAATACAAAAACTATTATAGGAACCACGGTACGGAAGAAAAACCGAGGACAGATCAACCGAGAAGAAGAAAGACACGAAAAGTCAAGGATCTTCATCCAAAAGAAAGGACTCCAAGTCCAAAGACGAAAATGATCGGGATGATGATGCCAACAGATCTTTATAACCGCGGAAGAAAGGTCACTTCCAGTATGATTGTCCAGATTTGAGTGCTAAGGAGAGAAGAGAAAGGCAAGCTATAAGAGACCAGAAGTTCTCAAGCAAAAAGGCCATGATTGCAGAAGAAGAACACTCTGAGGAGGGATCTAGCTCTTCAGATGAGATATTCTCAGACAGTGAAAGTGATGACAATTTGTCGATGGCCATTGAGGAGGTAAACTCTTCTTTTCTGTTGTTGCTCCTACACTAGCACAAGAGTTTTCAAGTTCCACTAAAAAGCAAATCATTTTGACCTGATGGATTCTTTCGAGAATCTGATGAAGGACTATGCTGTTTTGCAAGGACTGCTAAATCAAACTCAAGAGCAGAATAAGGAACTGAAAGCTGAAAATCTAAAATGGAAAAACTCTAGCAATATCGAAGTCACTTCTCAATTAATGGGAGCTACTGATGAACTGGATGTTCTGAAAGTACAACTCTCAGAGAAAGAGAAGTTGATAGTGTCCCTAATCGAAAAAGCTAGAGAAATCCATCAAGAGATTCAAACTAATCGTAATCGAAGTTCAATGACCTCTCTGAGAAGCATAAAACTCTACAGAACTGTGAGGATAGTGCACAGAAGAAGTTAACTCTATTGAATAATGCATCTAATGTAATAGATGAAATTCAGAGTTACCAGAGATCTGTGACTATAAAATCTGGATTGGGATATATTCCAGGGGGAACCTCACAAGGTCATCTAAATGCTGCGTCAAGTAGCAAGAAGACTATCTTTGTAAAACCCGTGGCACCTACACTTCAAACTGATGAAATGTCCAAGGTTGTAGACAAGGGAAAAGGACCTATGGTCTCAAAGAAACCCGAATGATCGGGTTAAGCCCAAACCTCGGTGAAGCCAAGAAAACTCGAGCAATCAATTGGAAAGTTTCGAGCAAAGTACTTCAAAGCCTCGGGCTAAGAATGCAAAACCGAAAGGCTCCACATCGAACCATCGGAGGAATCCTCGGATGAGAAACACTCGAAGAGAGACATTCTCAATGAAGAGACCAAGTCCTCAAGATCTTTGAATGACCCAGATTTCAAAGATGAGACAACCCGAACCTCACTTGCCTAAGGGTAAAGGTTATCCGAACCCGTGTCATAAAAGATTTAGACCAAAATTTGCACAATAGCCTAAGCATCCGAGCGAAGGCTGAACCAAAGAAGAACTCTAAGGCACATGTTCATGCTAAAGCTAGCACTAAAGCTAAGCACATATGGATGTATATGTTGATGTTTAAAAGACAAATTAGGCTAAAGTGATTAGGTTGTATATGTTGATGTTTATGGAGACAACACAAAAGAGGCCCAGAATTGATCACATTTTTTGGAGATAACTCCAAGGGGCGGATGCTCAAGACATATGGAAGGATATGGAACTATTTGAACAAAAGGTCGATCTCTTTTGGATATCCATGGTGGTTTCATATTCATATCCATGGTGTTTGAAGCATAACGGATTGTCATAATTAGCCAATTAGCCAATGATAAGGGTTTCAATGTTGAGTTCTCCAAGAACTTATGCTTTGTGAAAGATGATACATCACGAGAAAAGTATTCTTCGATTGGTACAAGAAAAGGGAATGTGTATCTTTGTCGATTGGAGTTCAACTCCTAAAGATACATGTTTAATTGCTAAAAGTTCCACAGATACCGGTTGGTTATGGCATAAAAGAATGAATCACCTAAACTTCAAAACCCCCGAACAAGCTTCCAAGATTAGCTCTTGTGAGAGGGTTGCCTAATGAAGTGTTCAAGAAGGAACACATTTGTGATCGTGCGAAAAGGAAAACAAGTCAAAGCATCATTTAAAAAGCAAAGTAGAAGTTTTCTTGAGAGAATACTTGACTTTTGCATATGGATCTGTTTGGTTCTATAACACCGTGAGCACTAATGGCAGAAATACACATTGGTAGTAGTTGATGACTACTCAAGATATACTTGGGTCATATTCTTACTCAAGAAGAAAGAGACTCGAGATAAAGTCGCCATAATTCTTGAAAAAGGCTCAAGAATGAGAAAAATCTGAGTGTGGTCAAAATCGATCCGATAAAAGGAACCGAGTTTATAAATCATATCATTTTTTATTATTGTGCAAAGAAATGGAATTCTACATGAAACATCATTTGCAAGGACCCCTCAACAAAATGGTGTTCTTTGAAAAAGAAGGAAATGTAACTCGAAAGAAGTTCATAAGGACAATGATAGTTGTCGATATTCCTAAAAGATTTTGAAATTTCAAGTTGTAAACACCGCATGCTACTCTCGAGAATAGATCCATCTCGACAAAAAGTCAAGGCAAAACGCCTTTATGAGCTTTGGAATGAAAGGAAGCCTCTTGTTTCTTTCTTTTCGTGTGTTTTTGGTTGCAAGTGTTTCATACACAATAATGGTAAAGATCAGTTGAAAACATTTGATAGTAAAAGTCGATGAAGGAATATTCTTAGGATATTCAAGTCGAAAAAGCTTTCGAGTTTACAACTGTAGAGGAATTTTATTGTGGAGGAAACACCTCATGTTGTTTTTTTGATGAATCATTTGTGTTCGGAAGAAACAGAACATGATGCAAATGAACTGACAAAGAGGATCACCAGATTAAGCCTGAAACAGAAAGATAAATCATCCACTGAATCTTAAAAGAAGAAGTCAGTCATTATCTATGATTGGAGTGACTCAGACTCGGATAAAGAAGTTCAGGATGGAAATCAGGATGGTGAGACCCAGGAAAACCAACACTCCAAAGGTGACCAATCTTAACAGACACCGATTCGGACTGTGCACGTGATGCCAATGAAGATGTGGTCACGGTGAGGCAATTTCGAATCTATCAACCAAAGGGGAACAAATGTCTCTGACAATGTTCTGAGTAGAATTTCCCCTGAGGAAGATGATTCCCTTTCTCCTGTTTTGTTGTTCCCCGAGTTTGCTGATTTAACTGAACCTAACATTTCAAATGTTGAGGATACCATTGAAGGGGGAACATCAAGAAGGAAATGGTTAGATAGCCATCCTACAAGCCGATTGTGGGTGATCTAATGAAGGTGTTAAGACTAGAAGGTTCCATGGAGAGAGTGCGATGATTCTGCCGCTTCCTATCAAAGAAAAAGAACCTATTGAGATTGGTGAAGCTCTACAAGATTCTCCTTTGGATTCTTGCCATGCAAGATGAGTGAATCAATTCTCGAGGAATGAAGTATGGGAGCTAGTAGATAGACCCGGAAAGGCACAATGTCATTGGAACCAAGTGGGTTTTCAAGAACAAAAGAGATGAAAACAACAACATTGTGAGAAACAAAGGCAATTTAGTTGCACAAGGTTATTCCCAAGAAGAAGGCTTGGATTATGATGAAACCTTTGCAGACTGTTGCAAGACTAGAAGCCATCGATTGTTTCTTGCATATGCTGCCCACATGAAGTTCACATACCATCGGATGGATGTGAAAAGTGCATTTCGAACGAGCAGCGTGCTTAAAGAAGAGGTTTATGTGGAACAACCTCCTGGTTTCAAAGCAGAATGACCAAGTTTCTGTGCTAAGAAAAGCTTTGTATGGTCTTAAACAAGCACTCGAGCATGGTATGATACTCTTTCTCGGTTTCTTCTTGACCATGGTTTTGTCAAAGGAACTGTTGATAGAACTCGTTCAGGATAGAGGATGGGAAGATATCTTACTAGTTAGGATATATGTTGATGACATCATTTTTGGATCTCCAAACCATCAGCTGTGTGAAAAGTTTTCAACACTGGTGAAAGGCAAGTTTGAGATGTCAATGATGGGAGAGATGAATTTCTTTCTAGGACTTCAAGTGAAACAATCAAAGGAAGGAATATTCATCAACCAAGCAAAGTACACCAGAGATCTGATTGCCAAATATGGTGTCTGCGACAGATTGCAATGCGATTAGAATTCCCATGAATACTAACTACAAGATGGATCCTGATTCTGAAGGCAACTCAGTAAGTCATACTGATTATAGAGGAATCATTGGATCATTGCTCTATCTCACAGCAAGTAGGCCGGATATAACATTTGTTGTTGGGATATGTGCAAGATACCAAGCTAATCCTAAGGCTAGTCACATGGATGCTGCCAAAAAGATACTGAAATATCTTAAGGGCACATTGAATAGAGGATTATGGTATCCAGCTGATGATAACCTAGAGTTAAGTTGTTACTCAGATGCTGATTATGGAGGATGCAGAATTGACAGGAAGTCCACTTCAGGAACTTGTCAATTTCTAGGAAACAAAGTTGATTTCTTGGTTTGAAGAAAAGGACCTCAAAGAGCAACAAGTACTCATCGGTTTAATATATGGTCTGCAGGAAGGCTGCTGCAGGCACGCATTCGTTGGCTCAGACAACAATTGAGGATTATAAAGTTGTAGCCAATGAAGTACCAATATTTTGTGACAATAATAGTGCCATTGCTATTTCACAAAACCTGGTATTGCACACCAGATGCAAGCATGTGGATATCAGACATCACTTCATCAGAGATCATGTCGAGAGAAGAAGGACATAAGGATGGAGAAAATTCATACCGATAAGAGAGAGCCGATATCTTGACTAAACCTTCGGGCGGAATCAAGATTTCAAGAACTTTCAGTTGAATTAGGGATGCTAGAACCAAGTGTATAGAATAAAATCTGAAAAATTGAAGGTTTTCAGATGCATGAAGTTTTCTCGTAATCTTCCGAGAAGCTCAGATAAAATGGAAATCCGAATCAATCTCGAGAAAACTTCAAGAGAATCTTGAACCAATTCAATACTCAAGATTATATCGACATTTTATCAAGATCGAAGACAAGAAGACTGATAGAGGGAAATTGGTCTGAAGAAGTAATGACTCATGCGATCCATTTATTGCTCAAGTAAATTCAGTAATCATTCACAATAAATATAAAAACACCTGAGGAATATTTTTTTTGGGCGGGATCGTTTTAAATTCCGAAGAAGGTCAACAGTCATTTAATGCTCTACTACATTAATGACCAATGAGGATGTTTTGGCGGCTTACTTTTTCGGAGATCGCTCGGTCAGATATACCCGATTAATCGGAGATTAATCTCAACCGTTGTTACTCACCTAACCAACACGATTCCCCACGATCTCAAGGCTATATAAACCCCAATCAGCCATTCAAGCCAAAAATTTTATCAAACCCTTCATTTTCAAATCCTCTGCAAATAAAAATCCCCTTTGCCCATAAATTCTCCAAACCCTAAAGCTTCCCTTCTTCAATCAAACTCTAAAATGGCTCCAACCCTATTCGAGAGATTAGTTTAAAACCAACAAGCCATGGTACGAAGTTTGTTGTCTCACTCGAAAAGCACAACCAACTCAAAGCCGTAAGAGGAGGCTCAGATATGATTCGATCAAGCTAAACTCATCCAACTAGTCGCAAACCCTAGCAGACCAGAGTTTGCGAAAAAGGTAATCAATTCATCTCAGAATTTGAAGATAGATGAAGAGGGTTGTATGCATTCTAAGTTAACTGTATCACACTTAGAGCAGTCATCCAAATACGTCGATTTTGAGAGGGATCTGTATATTGTTCCAAAAAATCTGAATGATGTTTTTGAGCTCTGTGATAGAGGAGAGGATCCTACGACGTATATGTCAGGAAGAGAGCAGGAGTACTTAGATAGGATTGCTGAGAATCCTGTTAAGTTTGAGGCGACACTGCATAAAAGGCACCTGAAGCCACAATATCGTGTGTTGATGGATATTGTGAGCAAGTGCATCATGAGTCTTGCGGGGAGTTTTGAGCAGATAAGTACCCCGAAACTCAGATTGATGGCGGCGATAGAAGCTTCACCCACCACAGATTTCAACTGGCTAAAATTCTCGATCCAGATCGTGTGAGGAGCGGACCAAAGTTTTGAGGAAGATTGATTGTGGGCGATCTCAATCAAAGGCAAGATCCACCATGCCACCAAAATTGCTTACATTTTGGAGATGTGCAGAGAGGAGGAGGATATCTTCGCCAATTCGACCCCATTTCCTAAATCCAAAATTCTCCTTAAACCCATTGCTGCAAGGAAGCAGGTCATCAGGGGGAAGAGAGAAAAGAAGGTAGAATCACCTTCTGCAGTTGCTGAAAAAGAGACCCAACAAACTAGGGGGAAGATGTTGTTGGAGGCAAAGATGGAGCAGGGAGCAAAAATGATGAAACAGAAGAATCTTGCTCCAAAACGCAGAAGATTGGTGGTTCTCACCGATGAAGATGGAAGTGATTCTGAAGAGATTCAACCTGAGGGCCAAACTGCTCAGAGTTCACCATTACAAGTGTTGGCTCAAAGTTATCTCCGTGACACAGGATCGACCGAGGAGCGTGTCTTTTTTCCGAGGTGCTCGAGACATCGCCAAGAAGATGCATAAAAATTTCTCAGGAAATTTTCAAAGGAGCTCAGACCTCAGAGATGCCTACCTCAGGTGTGCAGGCTCAGACAGAAGAGCCACAGAGTCGATCTAAAGATGTGCAAGCTCAGACTGACGAGCCAACTCGTGACTAAATCGAGGATATATACTTCCAGCCTCTAACCCACACAGATATAAACCGAGGACTCGACAAGACAAACTTCGGGATGTCATTGAGACTCAGGAGAGTAATAGTCTTGATGAGCTCCCTCGAAAGTGATCTACTTGATCCCTTAGCGTAAACTTCAAATGAACCAGAGAGCCCGAGATTGAAGAAGGGCGAGGTCAAGAAGGTGAGTGGAGGAGCAAGGGGAACGGTTCATACCGACCGACCCCGAGCTCAAATTTCATACCCCGATCTGCAGAAGATATTTTCTTTGATTAAGGACAATCAGATTTGTCCTCAATCGACTCTTCCCGAGATGCTTGATATTGCCGCTTTTAGAGGGGAAGACTGGTGGAATGAGGAGACAGCCCTTTTGACCGACTTCTCAGGGTTCAGAAGGACAAAGCTCAGGATGAAAAACTCCGATTTTGATGAGCTGGTTCAGAGGAAGTTAGCTGAGAGGAGAGCAACTGAAGTTGGTGCCCCAAGCAGCGGAGACAAATCTCAAGGTGGAGATGGGGACCAACAGGGAGATGTTGAGAAGCAGTCTCAGATTGAAAAGGAGACTTTTGTTGCTGATCAACCTGGATCTAGTCAACATCAGAATGTTGATAGTACTCTTGCATCGAGGCACGGTTGGAGATCAAGCTCGTAAAATTTGGAGCTCAAGATGATCAGACAACACAAGAGGTACAGAAGATTCCTGAGATTGATCTCACTCCTCTGATAGAGAAATTTGAGAAGGTTGAGCCAATGATGATCAAGATTGCTCAGATAGAAGAAACGTTGGCCAATCAAGCTCAAAAGATGGACGGTCTTAGTCACTCTTCAGAACTGGTGCAAATTAAAAACACTCTAACCACCCAAATGACCTCCATGGAAGGAAAGCTAAATTAGAAGCTAGAGGGAATCAAGGCTGAGTTAAGTGATGAACTGAAGCAGAAACACCAGGAAAGTTCTGATTTCCTAGAGGTGAAACCGCGTAAAAAGAATGAGGTGTTAATCAAGTCTGTTGTTGAGGAAATGAGCTCAATGCTCATGACCAAGATGACAGAGATGTTCAAAGAAGCACTCTCTGGCCAGTTTGCCCACTTATCTGAAGAATTTTCTGTGGCCAAGAACCATCTAAGGAGGTTGGAAGATTTAACAAGATCGAGATAGCGAGGAGAAGTTCATTTGTGTAAGCAAAGAGCAATATCACATGGACACAAAGATTCTCAAAGCTTCTTCCAAATTACGGTGCCAAGAAGGGGGAAAAGGAAGTCAAGATCTCGTAAAATTCATGGCACGACTTTGGAGAAGAAGGCTCGAAAGATCTTTGAAATGTATAATCTAGCAAAAGACTTTAAAGAAGTCGGAGCTACTGAGAAGTTGAAGTTCGCTCAGGTAGAAAAGCCTATCTACACTCGAGTTTCTAAGCAAGCTATGCTTGATGTTGCAAGAGAGAAACTGAATGCTAGAGCAAAGGTTTGAACAAGCCAGGCTGCTGCTGAACTGCCTATGAAGAGGAAAGCCTTGGGCGTTGTTCAACCTGAAAGCAAACGTTCAAAGGCTTCTAAGCCAATCCAGAGAAAACTGATTCTGGATGATGAAGAAATAGAACAACCAGTGGAATCTGAGTCTCAACCTCAGAAGAAAGTTTTCAACACGAGAAATGCTCTGAAGACACTCCAAGAAGAACAAGCTAATAAAGCTGTTGCTTCGGTCTCAGGAACGTCTGTGATCAGAAGGAAGATAGACGAAGAGCAGAAGCGAAGGAGTGATTTCAGGAAGTTTGCGAGCAAGAGGAAAGGAACATCAAAAGCACTAAAGTGGCCCCACGTTGATAAATGGATGCCTATCAAACTCAACGATATGTGGGAAGAAGTCAAGAGGACCTTCTGGTTCAATTATGATGTTCTCAGGGAATGGAGAGGGGAAAGCTCAGATCAGAATGAAGCTTTCATTGAATACCTTCTTATCTTCTATCCAAAGTATCTACAGAGCTGGATTAACTTTGCGGATGAAGGAGAGGTACAGATAGTAGCCCCTGGTCCATATTCCTATCCACCTCCAAAACTTGATAATGGCTTGGTGAATGAGAAGGTCATTACTCAAGAGATTGCTCAGTATGCTGGTCAGTTGGGTTTAACAGAAACAAGTCCGGACATCATCAAGGAAAGAAATGAGTGAAGAAGAGATTTTTCTGAATGTTTGACCTGGAGGTGCCCGCTGATGAAGTTGAGAATGAAGCAAATCAAGAGCGAAGATCAAGAGCCAAAATCAAGAAGACGGAAGATGAAGACTCATAAGATTTTGTAATCTTTATATTTTGTCTTTTTGATTTTGTTGATAAACTCATTGTAATATGTAACGGGATACCAATCATCAATGAAGATTTATCATTATGCTCAAAAGATAATATCTCATTATCTTATTTACATGTATTTTATTTTGATATGCCTGAATGAATGTCTCTGAACTGATTGTATGATTGATAAGGGAGAAATTGTTTAAGTATTTGGTAATGAACTAGTTAAAGAGATTCATTACTGAAGAAATTGCTGAATGATTAAACTGTTGAGAAACTCTGAAATTGTTGAGAGATTCTCTGATTTAAGAAATTGTTGGGAGACAACCAATCTTGAAATAGGATAAACTGAAACCTGAGTATAGGTTATTTGTTTGTAACAAGATAGGTTTCGCATCATCATCAAAAGGGGAAATTGTTGGGAGATGAATTTTAATAAAGATTTATGATTTTGATTAGATCCCAAAACCCCGAGTAATGACATGTTCGAGAATGATCTTGATAAGTTGAGTCGAGGATTCAGTTTTTAGAATATTAGGGATGTTATCTGCGAGAATGTATAGTCGCCAGATATAGTTCGGGATAATTGAAGGCTCGGTGGGATCTTGAGTAAATCAAGACTCAACGAGAAGACTCAAAGACATCGGTCAATTATAAACTACAAAGATTGAAGACCACAAGACTCGAAGACTCAAGACACAAAGATCAAGACCGAGAAACTAAAGATCAAAAAAATCATGCACAAGGTAATTCTTGAAGAATCGTTGAGGTATGAATGCTCAAGATGAACTGAATGTTAGGAGGCATCAATATATCTATCGAAGGATGCAACATTGAGAAGATCGCGATTCCTTAGAAAGTTAGATATCTGTCAAGACATTCAAATACAGACAAAAGGAACTAAGTCAGAAGTGTTGTTAAGGTTATATAGAACTCAGAGTTTGTAACCAAAAAGAGCCGTTGAAGGTGTCTACCTTTAACTGGAGACAAAAGTCAAAAAAGAGAAAGACAACATTGCACCATACCGATAATCGGCAAATGATGTGTCTCGAAAAAAGATGTCGGATGTACAAAAGTTCTAGATCGCAAAAAGTGAAGACCGGAAATTTATATGGAAGGCTATTGCCTAGAAAGTGTTAGGGAGTTTCAAACCCTAAATATAGCCGTTTCACACACCACAAGAGGGAACTCACGGGTTGTCTCTCCAACGGATAGTTTTCAAGAGTGACCTTGGTGTATGCCTATAAATCTTGGTGACCCTCTACATTGTAAGGTTACGGAAATTTATACATAACTTAAGAGCTCAAGCTTATTCTTGTAAAAGTTAAAAGCACTCAAAAAACTTAGAATTTCCCAAGTGCTTCAATATTGAAGAGAGCTCACTATACTAAGCCTAGCTTGATAAGAATTATCCAAAGCTTAGTCGAGATATCCTAACCCTTTGCATTGTGCTTCATTGTAAAGGATATCTCATCCTAGTTGGAAACCAACCAAGAAACCCCAAACCCTTGTGAAGGTAGTTGGAGTGTGTTTGTTGGTGAGAAGTGTTGTAAAGAGTTAGTAAACTACGCGGAGTAGTCAGAAAACTCTAGAGGAGAAGTTAGTAAGCTACAGGGGTAGTTTGAAAGCTTGTGTGTGATTGAGTAAGTAAACTACGGAGGTAGTCAGAAAGCTCAAGGTCGGGTTGAGTAAGTAAACTACGTGGAGTAGTCAGAAAACTCAGGGCCGAGTTGAGTAAGTAAACTACGAGGTAGTCAGAAAGCTCATAAGTTGATAGTGAATTTCTCTGAAGAGTCGGAGAGAGTGGACGAGGAGCTTGAGTCTCGAACCACTATAATTCTTTGTGTTCTTTATTGCTTTCATATCGTGCTTATCTGTTGCATTGACTTGATTTTTGAAAGCATACGTTTCAATCGATATTCGATTGGAATCAATCCACTGAAGTTGCATAAGTGAATCACAAACTAATCACTATTTCATAAAGGAAGGTTTTTTCGCAAAGCTTAAAACGCAGTATAAACTAAGTGGTCAAACCATTTCTGATTAACCGAAAGTAGCTAGAACGAGATAGTTACCAAACTGAACGCATTACTCTTCGAGGGTTGATAAGTTAGTTATCTCGATCCAAGCAACTTCGGGATCTCGACACTCGGGACTTCGGTTGGGATTATCGAGGTTTCGAAAGCATTTTCGGGATCATTTGTCTCGATGAGACTTTGACTCGAGAGCGTCGTGCTTCTCGAACCTAATCTTGAGATTATCGACCCAAGCCGACCTCGATGAAAAAAGTTTTAAAAACACTGAACACGTGTATTCCCCCCCATACACGTGTAAGACTCGTTTGCACCGGGACCAACAC
This sequence comes from Stenogyne calaminthoides, assembly GCA_037126765.1. Taxonomy (NCBI): domain Eukaryota; kingdom Viridiplantae; phylum Streptophyta; class Magnoliopsida; order Lamiales; family Lamiaceae; genus Stenogyne; species Stenogyne calaminthoides. The sequence goes on along the minus strand of JBBCBC010000002.1, from coordinate 11,793,213 downwards.
GTAGTAACACATAATTGTCCTTACAGTAACACATACTTATTTACTAATTTAAAGTAACACAGTCAGAGAGCAAATTTTCAATTTTGCCTTTGCACAAATTTTTTAGGAAAAATCAGTTTGACCTGGTTCGACCCACACAAGATCCACGAATTTTCACCTCCTTCCTATTTTAACTATTTCAATGTGAAATATTTCCCAGGAAAGTCCCCCTTAATTATTATTAGTTTTTTTTCCAAATATGTCCCCTCTTCTTATCCCTTAATTTCAATTTCAATCCCAAATTAGTTGAAATTGTGTTTCAGTGATGAATATCATAAAATATAATCTATGCAATTGGACGAGAATGATAGTTTGATATAGTGTTGACAATGAGTTAATCATGTAAATATTTCAATTATGAAAACACATAAATTTAACTTGTAATGTAGTGTGTTGTGTTCGTAATAAAATGGGTTCAAAGCCCAATCACGAGTTGGGATGAAGCCCAATGTGACGAGCTGAAAATCCATCTCGGCCCTATCAGAGGGTTCTCTAGGCTTTAGAGGTCGGCCCCCATCGAGCTCGACTGATAAGTGGTTCTAGAGAGGCGAACTCGATTTTCAAGCAACATAGATAGGCAAGATAACATAACATGCGATCTCAATAGAAGCTCTTCAACGGTCTTATCAGGAGATCTACTAGAAAAGGAAAATAAATCAACTAAAAGAATATCGGCGAACATTTCAAGGAACAAACAGAGTAAGAAATCAGAGCTAGCAAGGAGATCTCAGAGGCATTAAACGAATATTGCATCCTTTTGGGAAAGAAATTCTTTGGCAGGACTTAAGAAAAAAATGCAGGTGATCAAATAAGGAAAGAGATGGGGAGAACAAATTACTGCCCCCTGCTAAGGACAACAACTAGGTCAGAAGATGTGACGTGGTTTAGCTCGCTCCCAGTCCTGAGGCGAGATAGATATTAATCTTACACCAAATCCTTGTCAAACATTAAATGCTACATAGTTGACCCTTAGCTAGGGTTAATAGGAAAGGAACCATGGTTCCAATGTAGTAATATATATAGGGAATTTAAGACTCATAAAAAGGATTATCCGAAATTTATTAAAGACAAACTTATTGTTATTTACTCTTTCACTTATTTCTCTGTATTGAATGTTCAAAAACTCATTTATTGTTCATCATTTGAACATTTATTGTTTGATATGTAACAACCCAAACCAATTTAGGATTTATTGTTTTACTTTTAAATTTTTAAAATGAGATACTTGTATTAAATATGTGTATGCGAGTTACATAATTTTTTTCAGGTGACAGACGAGCGTTTCGAACCGGAAACTTTACTAGCACATTTCGAGTTTTTATCCGTAAATCGGGTCCATTTAATAATGTTAAAATTTAAAGAATTCAAAAGGATGAAGAAGAAATTTTTTGAAACCAAGAAAAATAGTGCAATTTTAATCGTTCAGTTTAGTTAATTTTCGGAGCCGAAAACTGAATCGAAAAATACAGAAAATACACCGACAGAACCCAAATCGCATCTAGAATTAAGGCTACCATAATTGGCAGCCCACAATCTGCAGAAAATCCCCCAAAAACTGTTGGGATTATACTGAAAAGTATGCTTTTTACTTTGTATAATCGAAACTGGATTTTCAGACTTATTTACTGAAATAAATTGTTTATCACTGATGCTTTAAATATGATTGAATGTTATATATTTTACTGCATAACTGTTCAATAATTCGTACGTGTTACATTGTAGTTAATTTAGTGATACCAGATCACAGAAGATTAAATTAACAGTCCCTTGTAACTATAAGTACGTCGTTCACGACCTAGATGGAAATGAACAACCATCGCGAAAGGTTGAGGTGTAAGGCTCAGATTGGTTTGTCTTGACCAAGAGATTACACTAGTGCATGACTGATGCGCTGAATAGGACCTACAGGAGGATAAATTCTTCAGAACTGAACAAGGAAGAATTAGACCTCAGTGGTTCGTTGTTTCTTAACCTTCGTCCCTTAAATAGGATCACGTGGAATTGGTAACTATTGCTTTGACTTATCATGGGTAGCGAATCAGAGAGATTCAATACTTTTTATCTTGGGCAATATTATTGGTCACATGTGATTGCTAAGATTTAATACGAAGAATCGTGTGCAAGATAGAGTTTTAATTTTAAGAGATGTTTTGTACGTTCCAAGTTTTAGAAAGAATTTGATTTCAGTTTCTAAACTTTTTCACGATGGATATTCGGTTACTTTTAACAAAGTTGTTACCATTTCTCTTTATGATAAATTTATCTGTCATGGAACGTTGGCGAATAATCTCTATACAATTAACTGTGCACACCACTCAAGAAATGCATCCTATAACACATCAACTATTTCTGAGAAAAGAAAACATTCATCAGACGTGAACGAGACACTTCTTTGGCATCTAAGATTGGGTCATATAAATCCAAAGAGGATCCAAAGGTCAGTGAAAGACGGTTCACTAGAGCTTCTCCAAGTTGAACCGTTTCCAACCTGCGAATCATGTTTGGAGGGTAAAATGACCAAGAGGGCATTTGGAGCCAAGGGGAATAGGGCCAAAGAAGTGTTAGAGATCGTTCACACAGATGTATGTGGTCCAATGTCAACCAAAGCAAGAGGAGGTTATGAGTATTTTGTCACTTTTATTGATGATTACTCAAGGTACGGTTACATTTTCCTTATGAAGCATAAATCTGAGACCTTTGAGAAATTCAAAGAATTTAAGGCTCAAGCAGAGAATCATAGGGAAAAACGTATCAAGTCTCTACGATCTGATCGTGGAGGCGAATACCTCAGCGATGAGTTTTTGAACTACTTATCTGATGAAGGGATTGTATCCCAGCTCACTGCACCCGGAACCCCTCAACAAAACGGGGTTGCAGAGCGAAGAAACTGAACTCTTTTGGAAATGGTTAGATCAATGATGAGTTATGCGGATCTTCCTAAGTCGTTCTGGGGTCATGCCTTGGAAACAGTGGCTTACATTCTGAACTTGGTGCCATCCAAATCGGTTCCCAAAACTCCCAAAGAATTGTGGACCGGGCACAAGCCTAGTATGAGACACATGAAGATTTGGGGGTGTTCGGCCTACGTGTTGGATAAGGAAGCCGGTAAATTGGATCCTCGATCAAAATTAAGGCTGTTTGTAGGATACCCCGAGGGAACAAAAGGGTGTATGTTCTATGGTCCTGAGGATCAAAAGGTGGTCATAAGCACCCACTTTAGATTTTTGGAAGAAGACTATATGAACCAAAGAAAACCCAGAAGTGAGATTACCTTAAATGAGCTTAGAGGGCAAACCTCATTGCTAACTGTACTAGATGATATACCAAACGATACGCTTTCACAACCGGAGCCTCGTCGTAGTGGGAGGGTTGTTAGACAGCCCGAGAGATTCATGGGAATAGGAAAGTCCTCGGACTTGATTCCCGGACAAGAAGAATCAGACCCATGGACATATGACGAGGCACTCCAAGATAAGGATGCAGATTCTTGGCAAACAGCAATGAAAGCCGAAATGGGTTCTATGTTTCATAATAGAGTGTGGGAGCTAGTCGAACCACTTAATGGGGTCAAACCCATTGGATGCAAGTGGGTATATAAGAGGAAAAGAGGACTGGACAGGAAGGTTGAAACCTTCAAAGCAAGACTAGTGGCGAAAGGTTATACTCAGAAAGAATGGATCGATTATGAGGAAACTTTTTCGCCAGTAGCCATGCTTAAGTCCATCCGTATTCTCTTATCGATTGATGCGTATTTCGACTTTGAAATCTGGCAAATGGATGTCAAGACAGCTTTCCTTAACGGAAGTCTTGACGAAGAGATCTATATGCAACAACCCCAAGGTTTCATTGAAACAGGCCAAGAACATCTTGTTTGTAAGCTCAAGAAGTCCATTTACGGACTCAAATAGGCATCCAGAGCTTGGAACCAATGATTTGATCATGTTATAAAGTCTTATGGGTTTGATCAAAATGAGTTTGAAAGTTGTGTGTATAAAAAGCGTGTCGGAACTGCATTGGTATTCTTAGTACTATATGTAGACGACATTCTGATCATCGGGAACGATGTGAAGGTGTTATCAGACGTAAGGGCATGTCTTTCAAAACAGTTTGATATGAAGGACTTAGGGGAAGCCGGACACGTCCTTGGGATCAAGATCACTTAAGATCGCAAGAAAAGGATGTTAGGCTTATCGCAAGCTTCATACATAGACACTGTCTTGAAACGTTTCAGTATGCAAGATTCCAAGAAAGGATTCGTACCTTTCAGGCATGGAATCCATCTATCCAAGAAAATGTCCCCTAAGACGAAAGAGGAGATAGATGACATGAAAGGCATTCCTTATGCTTCGGCTGTCGGAAGTCTTATGTATGCAATGCTGTGTACGAGACCGGATATCTGCTTTGTCGTAGGCATGGTGGCAAGATATCAAAGTAACCCCGGGAAAGAGCATTGGACGGCAGTTAAAAACATTCTGAAGTATCTGAAAAGAACTCGGGATAGAATGTTGGTTTATCAGTCAGGAAGTCCAATCCCCATTGGTTACACGGACTCGGATTTCCAATCAGACATGGACTCCAGAAAATCTACCTCCGGTAGTGTGTTTTGCATGGGGGGAGGAGCCGTGACATGGAGAAGCGTCAAGCAGAAATGCGTCGCAGATTCTACCATGGAAGCCGAATATGTAGCTGCTAGTGAGGCAGCGAAAGAAGCGGTTTGGCTCAAGCACTTCCTTGTGGACTTAGATGTGGTTCCGAATTTGCCCAACAGAATCACTGTTTATTGTGACAATGCCGGAGCAGTTGCAAATTCAAGGGAACCAAGAGCCCACAAAGCCAGCAAACACATTGAAAGGAAATACCATCTTATACGAGTCATCGTTAAGAGAGGAGATATAGATGTGGCAAAGATAGCGTCTAAGGACAACCTAGCAGATCCATTCACAAAGAGTCTGCCTCTGAATACATTCGAGAGACATGTGGAAGGAATGGGTGTCAAGACCGTTGCCAATCTGCTTTGAGTATAAGTGGGAGAAATTATTAGGTTCGTGTAGGTGACATTAGATGTCACGGACTACTCGAGACGTGTTGTAGTATACTTAAAAGCAGACTTTGAGTATAAGTGGGAGATTGTTGGGATTATACTGAAAAGTATGCTTTTTACTTTGTATAATCGAAACTGAATTTTCAGACTTATTTACTGAAATAAATTGTTTATCACTGATGCTTTAAATATGATTGAATGTTATATATATTTACTGCATAACTGTTCAATAATTCGTACGTGTTACATTGTAGTTAATTTAGTGATACCAGATCACGAGAAGATTAAATTAATGATCCCTTGTAACTATAAGTACGCCCATTCACGACCTAGATGGAAATGAACAACCATCGCGAAAGGTTGAGGTGTAAGGCTCGATTGGTTTCTCTTGACCAAGAGATTACACTAGTGCATGATCGATATTTGAATAGGACCTCTGAGGAGGATAAATTCTTGAATCGAACAAGGAAGAATTAGACCTCGGTGGTTCGTTGTTTCTTAACCTTCGTCCCTAAAATAGGATCACGTGGGATTGGTAACTATTGCTTTGACTTATCATGGGTAGCTTAATCGAGAGATTCAATACTTTTTATCTTGGGCAATATTATTGGTCACATGTGATTGCTAAGATTTATCTGAAAAAAATCGTGTGCAAGCACGCTTTTGTTTGATTTGCCCCTTGGGAGGTTCATAAGTTTTATCATACCAAATCTTGCAAGTGGAATTAGTTTCGGTATGGATAATAATGTTGAACCGTTCATCGACCAAGGACAAAAGATATTAATTAATGTAAAGTTATTTCAAATGGCTTGAATTAATTGATGGGCTAGATAATCTTAAACACGGGAAATAATGACCGGGAGCCATATTGACTATAATATGGGTTAAGATGGATAGTGCTATATTAATTATGTAGTGGGATTAATTAATATTTATGGGCTTGAATTATATTGTGGCTCAATATTCGATATTCAAGGTCCATTAGAAGGTCCAATCTTAATTCTCCTAAAAAGGCCCCCCTGGCGACCAAACATATAGTCCAATAACCGAAAAAGGTGATTAAAATAAAATAAATATTGTTGCTTATATTTCCTCTAAATTTTCAAAATTTATGGATAAAAGAGGGAGAAAGATTTTCTTTGAATTTTGTTATGGAATGAAGATATGTATTCTTGGAATACAAGGTTATCTCATTAAATTCAATAAATCTCCCACTTGGTTATTCATAAGGGATATTTCGAAATTTTGAAAATACAGGGCAAGAAAGATTTTCTTGATTTTCTTGAAAAGATATTATGGAAGATATGTATTTCTTGAAATACAAGAATATCTCATAAATTCAAGAAGATCCAAATCTTGAAATCTTACACTTCAAATTTTCGAAAATTCCATATATTGAGGAGGTGGGATTTTTGTGGAATATTTTAATTATGCTAAAAAGAATATAAGGGATATATTCAAGATTTCTTGGTGACCAAGAAAAGTCTTTTCCCACATTGAAATATCACTAAAATTTCGACCACTCCCTCTCCTATAAATAGGGGATGATTAGTTTATTCCCAAGTACAATTCCATGTGATGGAAATATTAGCAAATCCACATAAGTGGTGCAACAAAGTTTATTTTTTTCTTTTGTTAATTGTTCGACAAGTGTCCTTCCACCGGATAGTTGAGCAAGGGCTAAGGGAATACTTGGGAAGTCCTTTTGGTTAGTCCGTCCGACCGAAGTCACTGCCATCCCGAGAGGTACGTTCACGTAAACCCGTAGATTCGGCATGCGTAGGTTTTATGTGGCTTTTTATATGCATGATATGTTGTTGTAATTATTATTTGAATTAATATAGGATTAATTCATGCTAGTAATAGTTAATGAATTAAATTTGTATTTAAATATTCACCCCGAATAGATCTGTGCAACTCATTCCCCAACAAAAACGTCCAAAAACTGCAAGGAAATCAACAAACCATCAAGTGGTGTCACTCCATTTAATTGAGACACTATTTGAGCCATGCTTACTCTTGACACTTTACTAACTCCCATCAATCTTGACTCTCTTCTCTTGCCACCTTGATCGACCCCCTCCTCTCTTCTCTGCCTACTTATTCCACCTTCATTCCCTTAGATAAATCCTTGGTTCTTTTGTTCTCATAGAAAGAAAACATTGAGAGAAGGTTGAGAGATTTTGAGAGTTTGAAGGAAGAAGGAGCTTTCCCCTCCCTTCTTGCTTTTGGCCGATCATCACCACCCCAAGGAGGAGTCCTTCCTCCACCATCTTGAAGCTAGGAAGGTGTTAGAAGTAGGAGTTTCTATCAAGAGTTCTCAATCCCCTTCCAAAAAGAAGAAACTACAAGGGTGAGCACCAATGAGACCTTTAATCTTGATGTTATGATCATAGTTTGTTTGAGCATGAAAACCCTTAGAAATGGCATGCTAAGAACCTCCCTAAGCTTTTTTAATATGTGAAAATCATGTAGGAAGTTTGTATTGGTGATATCTTGTGCATTTGAGCATGTTTATCCATATATGTGAAAGTTCGAAAATGTGTATGAAACTTCGGAAATGCTACTGCCTCATTTTTGGAAAACCTATTTCAGTGATTTAATGATGTTGTAAAATCGTAAAATAATTCTTAGATGTATTATTTGAAGTGTAGAACAAACTATAAAAATTTGGTGATAATTCAATCTCTGTGGAAGGAGAATAAATTCGTAGATATTTGTATGTCTGAAACTACGTGAAACTGGGAGCAGTGACTCGTTTAAATTATCTTCCATATCTTCAATGGTTATTGTTGATCCCGGTGCAAATGAGTCTTACACGTGTATGGGGGGGAATACACGTGTTCAGTGATTTTTAAAACTTTTTTCTTCACTGAGGTCAGATGGGTCAGGTTATCCTGATATTTTTTCCCTGAGAAGCACAGATGGCCCTGAGTCAAAGTCTACTGAGACAATGATTCTGAGCTGCTTTCATAAGCTTCAGATTAGCCCAACTGATCCTGAATTTATCAGAGATCCTGAGGAGCTTGGATCAGATAATTATCCTACTGAACACTCAGGAGAGTTAGTTCAGTTTGGTAACTATATGTTCTAGCTACTCAAGTGTGCGGAATGGTTGGCCCTAAGTTTATACTCGTTTTAGCTTTGCTGAAATTCTTCTTCCTTTTAATGAAACAGTGATTAAGGTTGTGACCAATTTGATGCAAGTTCAGTAGATTGGTTCCAACTGAATATCAGTAAAATCAGCTTTCAGTGAAAAATATGCAACAGATAAAATGCAGTACAGAAAGCAAACAACACAGCAATTATAGTGGTTCAGAGACTCAAGCTCCTACGTCCACTCTCTCTGATCTTCAGAGAAATTCCTTAACCACTTCCTAAAGCTTTCAGGCTAACTCACTGTAGCTTACTCACTTTTCTACCTTGAGTTTTCTGGCTGACTCACTGCAGCTTACTCACTCAAACACATACAAGTGTTCAGACTACCACAAGTAGCTTACTAACTTCTTCTCTTAGAGTTTTCTGGCTGACTAATCTGCAGCTTACTCACTCTTTACAACTCTAACTCACCAACAAATCACACACAAACTCCCTTAACAAGGGTTTGGGTTTGGGTTAGTTTCCAACTATGGTGAGATATCCTTTACAATAAGATCAAATGCTAAGGCTAGGATATCTCTTACTAAGCTTTGGATATATCTATCAATCTAGGCTTAGTGAATGAGCTCTCTCCAATGTGAAACACTTGGGAAATTCTAGGTTTTTCGAGTGCTTCAATTTGCAAGAATACGAATGAGCTCTTGAGTTGCTTGAAATTTCTCGTAACCTTTCAATGTAGAAGGTCACTAGTATTTATAGGCAACATCTCCAAAGGTTACTCTTGAAAAACTATCCGTTGGAAGAGATAGCATCAAGGGTTTCCTCTTCTGGTTATTGATGAACGGCTATTTTTAGGGTTTGATCACTCCCTTGCATGTTTTAGGAAATATGCAGCCAAGCAGCCAATCACCAATTTCTGTGAACTGGAAGATATCAGACCTGACATTCTTCAGAGAGATGTCGTTTTCTGTGTCAGTACAGTATAGTGATGTTGCCTCCTTATTGGTTGAAATCTTTGTTTAAGGAGAGACAAACAAACGGCTCTTTGTTCTTGATCTGATATGTTCCTTAATGTCCACAAATGTCTAACATTCTGTTTGTTTGTACTAGGAATGAACATAACACTATTTCATAAAAAATAGCTTGTTCAGGATCCTTTTGATCAGTACACAAACAGTCTTCAGGATCTTCGGGTCTTCAGGATACTTTCAATTTTCAGGATACCTCTGAGTCTTCAGAGTCTTCTAATCTGGTTCACCTGATCAGTTCTTCTGATATGTATTTATGATCAGTCTTCGGGGTCTTCAGTATACTAAAATCCTGATCTATATCTGTTGACTATACATGGTGCAGATAATCCTGATCCCTAGCATCTATTTGAAACCTGATCCTGATTATATTCTATCAAGATGTCCCGATACATGTCATACTCGGGGGTTTTGGGATCTAATCAAAATCTTTTATTAAATTCATCTCCCAACAATTTCCCCCTTTTTGATGATGCCAAAACCATCTTGTTACAAATATGCGAACACAATAGAAATAAACCTATCACCTAATCAGGTTTCAATTCCTATACAAGATAAGATATTAAAGGCAACCATCAATCATGAATCAGTAAGATAATGAGATATTATCTTTTCAGAACAAAAACATCAGTAGAGTTTTCATTAATCAGAAAGTTTAAGTACAGGATACAAAGTTGATCCTACTCTACTGGAAACAAAACAAACAAACAAAAGATACATCATTCTTCATCAGATTCAATCTCATCAGCTGGATGGTCGAGATTGAACAATCCATAGTATCTTTTCTTCAGCTTTTCTCTCTCCTGAATGGTCCTTGCATCATTTCCTGTCAGCTCCAAATAGTTGGCTTGATCCACAAAGTCTGCATGGATGAAATCGAAGTTGATCATCCCATTCTTGAACTTGGGTGGAGGGTACTTCATCTGTCCTGGAGCTTTTAACTGATATCCCAGTGTGTCAAACAGATTGAACCATTTCTGACATATGTCAGTGAAATTCCTCAGAAGATATGCAATAAATGCATCATCTCTATCAGCAATAGGACGAGGCCAAACTTGCAGCACATCATAGTTGAACACAAATTCTCTCTTGGCAAGCTCCCATCTATCATTCATCTCAATAGGCATCCACTTATCAGTATGGGGCCATTGCCTCTTCCTTTGTTTTGTGCCTCTCCTCCTTAGGACAAATCTCTGGAATCCTCCTCTGATCCTCTTCGCATCCTCTCTGGCCTTTCTGGTCATCTCTGATCCTGACACAGAAACCGCAGCTTTCCTCTTCTTCTCAGCTTCAATCATCTTCACTGAGTTGTGCCAATCCCAATTCAGTCTCTTGGAGGCCACATCATATTCACCAAATCCCTCTTTGAAGAGTTCATCGGTTTCAGATTCTTCACTTTTATGTGCCTCAGCCTCAGAGAACTCCCCTGACAATCTCCTTCTGATTGGCTTATCAACAACATGTACCACCTGGGATTTTTCAGAAATAGGATTCAGGATACCATGAGCATCTCCCATCTTACTTGACTCATGAGCCCTTTGCCTTTTTGCATGTTCCTGAATAACTTCAGTAGTGGCCTCAGGATGTATAGAAATTTCAGTTTGTTTCCTCTTTCGTTTGGATATGATGACTTCTTCTCTTGTCAGTAATCTCCCTTCAATTGCTGGCAATTGTGTGAGCATATCATAACTTTCCCCCTTTTTGGCATCATAGTTAGCCAATATCTGAGAAAATGTTCTGTCCATGTGTAGCTGCTCACGTCCAACTGACCGAAGTTCGGCAGCAATGTTTAGATTCTCATCCTGAAGTCTCTGCAGCACATTTAGCCCTGTTGTTGTATCCTCAGCAAGACCACCATACATAGTCTGCATCTTGGTCATGAGTGATGAACTCATTTCCTCAACAGTTGTTCTGATCAATTCCTTTGTTCTTGCTTTCATTAAATCCTCCAACATCTGAGTTCTCGCACAAATTTCTTCTCCTTCTCCTCCAACACACCCTTAGATACATTTTCTATGCTAGCATTCATCGCAATAAACTTATTATCAATGGATGTAGAAAATGAAGTTACCTGATCAGCATTCACCATGGATGTGTTAAGCAATTCAACCATCTTGCCTTGAGAAGTTTGTGCTTCTGCAATCTTTGACACTTCATCCACCAGAGGCTCGAGCTTAGCAATCTGATCAACAATGGGCTCTAGCTTGATTAACTTCTCTATGACTGGTGTCAGATCAACAGTTGTTGGAATGGAAATTTCAGCATCTGTCTGCACCCCTGAATCAGTCATTTCAACAATCTCCACAGTGGGCTATAACGGGTACTGAATTGTCTGACCGAAAGTGACCATCTGCAAGGGTGGAACATCCTGAGTTTGTTCCCCCTGAAGTGTAGCTTCGACACTTGATTCAGCTGCTTGCATCTTCTTTTCAGGAATATCTTTCCCAGTCTTGTCCTGATCTTCAGTCCTGTCCTGATCATCTTTATCCTGACTTGCTTCACCTCCTTCTATCTGAGTGCCTGGCTCTCTCTCAGCTATCTTCTTCAGCACGAGTTGATCAAACTCTGCTGGTTTTATCCTGAGTCTCTTCTTCCCCAGCCTGAGAAGGCATCCAACTCTGCCACCTCCTCATCCCAAAATTCTTCTCCCCTGAAGTTGCCAATCCTGAGCATCATTGCAAACGATTGATTGACAATCAACATATCGGTCTTTAGTCTGAAGAACATTTCCTGAAGGTCAGGGTATTTCTCCAACACTGTATATTTATCCATCACAAATCTTTCCGCTTTTAGCCTCCATTCTTTTTCTTCAGCCTCACCTTTCCTGAGTTCAGGACCAGGTGCCTCCTCTTCGGAGCTAGAATGAGCCTCTGGAGGAATGGAAATATATGGCTCTGAGGGTTGTGTAGGTGGGATTGTAGTTTGGCTTTCTTCAACCAGTTTTTGAGAACCTGCAAAGATCTCTTGGGTTATTCGGTTATCGCCAATACTGGTACCTAGTACCTCAGTAAAGACGTCCTCTTCACCACCTTCAGTACTTTCCTGAACGGTTTCTACCGCAGTTGCCTGAGAGACAGCTTTGGCAAGGGTATCAAGAGGGGATTTTACTCCGGACTCTTGTTCCCTGATGGTTCTGAGCTTCTTTTTCTTCCTTTTCTTTTGCTCTTCCTGAGCCTTCTTTGCCTCACCAGTCTCGCTTTTTATCCGAAGAAGATCAAGTGACTTCTTCCTCATTTCCTCAATTCCTGTTGCCTCAGTTTGTTTTACTAATGCTATCCTGTCAGGTTTTTGGACAACATTAGCAATAACCACATCATCCTGATCTGAGCTCGAATCATCCTGTTCTTCAGGTTCCTCCTGAACCATCGAGCCTTGACTTCCTGAAGGAACTGGCCTTTTCCTCTGTGGTTTACTTTTCCTGAACATGACTCGATTTCAGGAAAATTTAACTCCAGTCATCAAGAACATGTTGTCTCTGGGCAAAGTTTCTATCAAGAAACTTATCTTCGTCCCGAATAAGACTTTCCCACTCTTAGTGAATGCACCCTTTGCAAACTTCAACTTCTGATTCTGGTGAAGAATGCAGTCCACCAAAAACTTCAACCAATTGAAGTCCATAGAGGCTGAATCCTCTATCGCAGCCATGAGCCTCAACTTGTTCCGGCTCACCTGCTCTAGACTTCCAGAAGTGCTCATCAAACACTTCGCCACAATGTCAATCAACACCCGGTATTTTGGTTTCAAACACCGCTTGTGCAGAGCTCCCTTCAACTCCACTTTTGATTCTGCAAATCGGTCAAGAATTTCCTGCTCTCTTCCGTACATGTATTGAGCTGGATCTTCTCCACGGCTATTAAGCTCAAAAACAGCATTAATATCATCAAGAGATAATTTCACCTCTTTGGTGCAAATTGCCTCTACCTTGGATTTCGCATATGATCCAAAACTCAATTGCGACACAAGTGAACCTCTTTCACCTTCTCGCAGATTGACAATAAATTGCAATACTTCCAATGAAAGTTCATTTTCTGGCATATTACTTACCAGATGAGATAACTTAGCCACTCGCAGCATATTGAGTGCCTCTTCCTCAACCTGCGAAGCTTTGTTTTCGATCATCGCCACCACATGCTCAAAGTAGGGCTTCTCTGTTTCCGCAAGATTTTTGATAATGACATAGCTTGGGAATTCCATTTTCAAGATGATTTCTGGGTAGAGTATTTGAGGGTTTGGAATTTTGAAGATTTGAAGATTTGAAGGTTTAAGGGTTTTGGGAATTTTGATAGTTTAAATGTGAGAAATAAACGATTGAAGTCTCAAATCTAGGCTTATATATGATCTGTGAAATAAAGATCTATAATTGTGATTAAATCTCGAAAATATGATGAATGGTTGAGATTTAATCGGATTTTGAGGAGATTTGAGAGTATGGCTATATTTGGCTAATTTTCTGGACAATAGGCAAGTAGCAGTTTATAGGTTGGCAAATGGACGATTCTTGGAAATCGAGGCGACTGTTTGTCTTTTCAAGTCAAAACATTCCCGCTTTAAAAGTTCAGGTCCTTGGTTATTTATTTCAAATGATTACTGAGTAATCCTTTGCATAATAAATGCTACTGAATTTAATGCATGTATCAATATAATTTCAGGATTATTTGAATACATAAACCTTACTGAATATTGACCTTGACAAAATTTCGTCCTGAGTCTCAGTTTCCATCCTGAGAAAATTTTGTCCTGAGTTATTTCCCTGAATAACTACATGCACCTGAAGGACTTCTCCCTTCAGTGAAATTCATTCACCTGGATCCAACATCCCTAATTCTACTGATAGTTCCTGAAATCTTGATTCAGCCAAAGGTTTAGTTAAGATATCAGCTCTTTGTTTATTAGTATGAATTTTCTCCATTCTGATGTCCTTCTTCTCAACATGATCTCTAATGAAGTGATGTCTGATATCAACATGTTTACATCTGGTGTGCAATACTGGATTTTGTATTATAGCAATTGCACTATTATTATCACAAAATATAGGTACTTCATTGGTTATAATCTTATAATCCCTTAATTGTTGTCTGAGCGAAAGAATCTGTGCACAACAGCTTCTTGCAGCCATGTATTCAGCTTCAGTAGTACTGGTTGCTACTGAGGTTGGTTTCTTTGAAAACCATGATATCATTTTACTTCCAAGAAATTGACAAGTTCCTGTGGTAGACTTCCTGTCAATTCTACATCCTCCATAATCAGCATCAGAATAACCAGTCAATTCAAGGTTATCATCAGCTGGATACCATAATCCTCTATTCACAGTGCCTTTAAGATATTTCAAAATCTTCTTGGCAGCCTCCATGTGACTAGCCTTAGGATTAGCTTGGTATCTTGCACATATCTTAACAGCAAATGTTATATCAGGCCTACTTGCAGTGAGATATAGCAATGATCCAATGATCCCTCTATAATCAGTGTGATTTATTGATTTGCCTTCAGGATCAGGATCCATCTTGTAGTTAGTATTCATGGGAATTTTAACTGCATTGCAATTCTGTACACCATACTTTTCAATCAGATCTCTGGTGTATTTTGCTTGATTGATGAAGATTCCTTCCTTAGTTTGTTTCACCTGAAGTCCAAGAAAGAAATTCATCTCCCCCATTATTGGCATCTCAAACTTTCCTTTCATTAGGGTAGAAAACTTCTCACATAACTGATGATTTGGAGAACCAAATATAATGTCATCCACATAAATCTGAACAAATAAGATATCTTTCTCATCTTCTATCCTGAACAAAGTTCTATCAATAGTTCCTTTGATAAAACCGTGGTCAGTAAGAAACTGAGAAAGGGTATCATACCATGCACTAGGTGCTTGCTTAAGACCACACAAGGCTCTCCTGAGCCTGTAAACTTGATCATTTTGTCTGAAACCAGGAGGTTGTTCCATATAAACCTCTTCCTTAAGCACACCATTCAGAAATTCACTTTTCACATCCATTTGATAGACTGTGAATTTCATGTGGCCAGCATATGCAAGAAACAATCTGATGGCTTCTAGTCTTGCAACAGGTGCAAAGGTTTCATCATAGTCCAAGCCTTCTTCTTGGGAATAACCTTGTGCAACTAGTCTTGTCTTGTTTCTTACAATGTTGTTGTTCTCATCTCTTTTATTCTTGAACACCCACTTAGTTCCAATCACATTGTGTCTCTGAGGTCTGTCCACTAGCTCCCAAACATCATTCCTTGTGAACTGATTCAATTCATCTTGCATAGCAACAATCCAGTTTGAATCTTGAAGAGCTTCATCAATCTCAGTTGGTTCCTTTTCAGATAGGAAGCAGCAGAACAAAGCACTTTCTCCATGGAATCTTCTTGTTTTGACACCTTCTGATGGATCACCCACAATCTGACTTGTAGGATGACTATCCAACCATTTTCTTCTAGATGTTCCCCCTTCAGTAGTATCCTCAACATCAGAAATATTAGGTTCAGGCAGTTCATCAAATTCAGGGAACAACAGAAAATGAGAAAGGGAATCATCTTCCTCAGGGAAAATTCTTTTCAGAACATTGTCAGAGACATTTGTTCCCCCTTGGTTGATAGATTCAGAGTTTGCCTCAGCTGTGACCACATCTTCATCGGCATTACATACCTGAGTCTGAACTGGTGTATGTTCAAATTGGTCAGCTTCAGTGTGTTGGCTTTCCTTCAGTGGAGAATTTTCATCCTGAGTCTCACCATCCTGAGTTTTTCCATCCTGAACTTCTTTGTCTGAGTCTGATTCACTCCATTCATAGAAAGTGACTGACTTCTTCTTTTCAGGTTCAGAGGATGTTTTATCATTCTTTTTCAGGCTAAGTCTGGTGATTCTCTTGGTCAGTTCTCCTGAGTCATGTTCCTGTTTCTTCTGAACACAAGTAGATTCATCAAAAACAACATGAGGTGTTTCTTCCACAATAAGAGTCCTACAGTTGTAAACTCTGAAGGCTTTACTGACTTCAGAATATCCTAAGAATATCTCTTCATCAGCTTTGCTATCAAAGGTTTTCAACTGATCTTTACCATTATTTGTATGAAACACTTACAACCAAACACACGAAAGAAAGAAACAAGAGGCTTCCTTTCATTCCACATCTCATAAGGAGTTTTTCCTTGATTCTTGGTCAGCATGGATCTGTTCTGAGAGTAGCATGCAGTGTTGATAGCTTCAGCCCAAAATCTCTTAGAAATATCAGCTTCAGCAATCATGGTTCTTGTAGCTTCTTTCAGAGTCATATTTCTTCTTTCAGCAACACCATTTTGTTGTGGGGTCCTAGCAGCTGATGTTTCATGAGTTATTCCATTTGCTGCACAGTAATCAGATATAATATGATTGATAAATTCAGTTCCTTTATCTGATCTGATCTTGACCACACTCAGATTCTTTTCAGTACTGAGTCTTTTCAGTAATTCTGGCAGTTTTGTCTGAGTCTCCTTCTTACTGAGTAAGAATATGACCCATGTGTATCTAGAGTAGTCATCAACTACCACAAGTGTATATTTCCTGCCATTAGTGCTTACAGGTGTCACTGGACCAAAGAGATCCATATGTAACAGTTGCAGTATTCTGTCAGTAGAAACAACTACTTTGTTTTTGAAAGATGCTCTGATTTACTTTCCTTTCTGACAGGCATCACATACATGATCTTTACTGAACACTTCATTTGGTAACCCCCTCACAAGTGCTAATCTTGCAAGTTAGTTCAGAGTTTTGAAGTTTAAGTGATTCAACCTTTTGTGCCACAACCAACTGGTATCAGTGGAACTTTTTGCAACCAAACATGTATCTTTAGGAGTTGAACTCCAATCAGCAAGATACACATTTCCTTTTCTAGTACCAGTCAGTAAAATTTTCTGTGAAGCATTGTCTTTCACATAACATAAGTTCTTTGAGAACTCAACACTGAATCCTTTGTCACATAATTGACTGATAGAAAGCAGGATATGCTTTAAACCAGACACATATGAAACACCATGGATATGAACAGAATCAACTTCAAGAGTTCCATATCCTTCAGTCTGTCCTTTGGAATTGTCTCCAAAAGTGATTTGAGGGTCTTTCTGCTCAACATAGTCAGTGAGTAATTGTTTATATCCTGTCATATGTCTTGAACATCCACTGTCCAGGTACCATACAGCAGGAGCCAATTCATTTCCACTCATCAGGGCTATGTTGTCTTCATTCAGCTCAGTGCCCTTTTCCTTCACCTTCTCCCCAGCCATAAGACATACATCATCACTGTCACTATCTGAGAAAATCTCATCTGAGGAACTGGAATCTTCTTCAGAATGTTCTTCCTCTTCTACAATCATAGCTTTCTTGCTGGAGATCTTTCTGTCTCTCTTAGCTTGTCTCTCCTTTCTTTCTTTAGCACTCTGCTCTGGACAGTCATATTGAAAGTGACCTTTCTTCTGACAGTTATAGCATATGTTGGCATCATCATCCTGATCACTCTCCTCCTTTGTCTTGGAGTCCTTCTTTTTGGATGAGGATCCTTCAGCTTTGTGGTCCTTTCTTTTCTCAGTGGATCTGTCCTCAGCTTCTGAGTTATTATTGTTCTTGTACCTTTGATTCCTGTAATATTTCTTATATTTTCCATATCTGCTATTAAGTCTTTCAAACCTCCTTGCCATCAGTACTAGCTTATCCTCCTGCTCATCCTAATTTTTGGCAAGTGAGTTCTCAAACTTTTCTAGATTTACAGGATTTCTCTTTGGCTTTAAAAGTCACATTCTTGCTAGATGAAGAATCATCTTTGCTGTCAGATTTTTTAGTTTTCTTGTCAATCACAAACTCATAAGCTTTCAGTTCAGAGAAAACTTGTTGGTATGGCATGGAATCAATATTTTTGGTGTTTTCAATCACCACAACATGTATATCCCATTTCTTAGATAATCCTCTAAGAATTTTCAGTGTCACTTCCCTCTGTGGGTATCTCTTCCCAAGAGCATTCAGATCATTCATAATGCTAGTGAATCTGACTTCAAGTTTGTCAATGGATTCACCATCTTCCATTTCAAAGCTATCAAAATTTCCAATAGCAACAGAAAGTTTGTTTTCTTTAATATGATCTGTGCCTTGACACATAACATCAAGTGTGTCCCATATTTCCTTTGCAGTTTCACAATGAGAGATCATCCCCATAACACCATCATCAATAGTGTTATACAAAGTATCTTTAGCAATGTAGTCATGATTGACTAACTTTCTCTCATCAGGCTTTGGAAGTTCATCTCTGGGATCATTCCTCTCAGTATCAGTGATTCTGGGATTCACAACAATAAATTTGAATGGTCCTTCAAAAACCACTCTCCACATTCTTTCATGTTTGGAATACAGATGAGCATGCATTCTCAGTCTCCATAGGTCATAGCTCTCAACAGAGAACATAGGAAGTTTCTTAGAAGGCATGATGTCTGAGCCTTGTAATATATCATCAAGTAGATCTATTCAGTAGACCACAAATGTCTTTTAGCAAATAAGACTTATGGCTACCAAAGCAAGTGGTCAAAAATGAACCACTGCTCTGATACAACTGGTTGGTCCCTTTGCAAATGAGTCTTACACGTGTATGGGGGTGAATACACGTGTTCAGTGATTTTTAAAACTTTTTCTTCACTGAGGTCAGATGGGTCAAGTTATCCTGATATTTTTGCCCTGAGAAGCACAGATTGCCCTGAGTCAAAGTCTACTGAGACAATGATCCTGAGCTGCTTTCAGAAGCTTCAGATTAGCCCAACTGATCCTGAATTTATCATAGATCTTGAGGAGCTTGGATCAAATAATTATCTTACTGAACACTCAGGAGAGTTAGTTCAGTTTGGTAACTATCTGTTCTAGCTACTCAAGTGTGCGGAATGGTTGGCCCTAAGTTTATACTCGTTTTAGCTTTGCTGAAATTCTTCTTCCTTTTAATGAAACAGTGATTAAGGTTGTGACCAATTTGATGCAAGTTCAGTAAATTGGTTCCAACTGAATATCAGTAAAATCAGCTTTCAGTGAAAAATATGCAACAGATAAAATGCAGTACAGAAAGCAAACAACACAGCAATTATAGTGGTTCAGAGACTCAAGCTCCTACGTCCACTCTCTCTGATCTTCAGAGAAATTCCTTAACCACTTTCTAAAGCTTTCAGGCTAACTCACTGTAGCTTACTCACTTTTCTACCTTGAGTTTTCTGGCTGACTCACTGCAGCTTACTCACTCAAACACACACAAGTGTTCAAACTACCACAAGTATCTTACTAACTTCTTCTCTTAGAGTTTTCTGGCTGACTAATCTGCAGCTTACTCACTCTTTACAACTCTAACTCACCAACAAATCACACACAAACTACCTTAACAAGGGTTTGGGTTTGGGTTGGTTTCCAACTAGGGTGAGATATCCTTTACAATAAGATCAAATGCTAAGGCTAGGATATCTCTTACTAAGCTTTGGATATATCTATCAATCTAGGCTTAGTGAATGAGCTCTCTCCAATGTGAAACACTTGAAAAATTCTAGGTTTTTCGAGTGCTTCAATTTGCAAGAATACGAATGAGCTCTTGAGTTGCTTGAAATTTCCCGTAACCTTTTAATGTAGAAGGTCACTGGTATTTATAGGCAACATCTCCAAAGGTTACTCTTGAAAAACTATCTGTTGAAAGAGATAGCATCAAGGGTTTCCTCTTCTGGTTATTGATGAACGGCTATTTTTAGGGTTTGAACACTCCCTTGCATGTTTTAGGAAATATGAAGCCAAGCAACCAATCACCAATTTCTTTGAACTGGAAGATATCAGACCTGACATTCTTCAGAGAGATGTCGTTTTCTGTGTCAGTGCTGTACAGTGATGTTGCCTCCTTATTGGTTGAAATCTTTGTTTAAGTAGAGACAAACAAACGGCTCTTTGTTCTTGATCTGATATGTTCCTTAATGTCCACAAATGTCTAACATTCTGTTTGTTTGTACTAGGAATGAACATAACACTATTTCATAAAAAATAGCTTGTTCAGGATCCTTTTGATCAGTACACAAACAGTCTTCAAGATCTTCGGGTCTTCAGGATACTTTCAATCTTCAGGATACCTCTGAGTCTTCAGAGTCTTCTAATCTGGCTCACCTGATCACTTCTTCTGATATGTATTTCTGATCAGTCTTCTGGGTCTTCAGTATACTAAAATCCTGATCTATATCTGCTGACTATACATGGTGCAGATAATCCTGATCCCTAGCATCTATTTGAAACCTGATCCTGATTCTATTCTATCAAGATGTCCCGATACATGTCATACTCAGGGGTTTTGGGATCTAATCAAAATCTTTTATTAAATTCATCTCCCAATAGTTATAAAACTCTATAAATATTTGGGGATGTTCCTATTTCTTTATTTAACAATCTATCCAAAAATAATAATGTTTTGATTGGTGGATATTGAGATATGCCTATTTGATTATGAGGTGGTTAATGTCCGACGAAGGTTGATTCGGTGTTTTAAACAATTTATTTGGCCCTTCTATCTTTGTGTGTAAATCTTGATAAAATTTGAAGATTTCCGCATACTGTGTTTAAAATAGTTAATTAAAGTTTGGTGATTTTATCTTAATATTTCAGTAAGTTATGAATTTCTATGTGAATCATGCACGGTGTGATGAACCATGTTACAAACCCATTTTTCATCAAATTTCTGGTAACGATCCGTAGCTCAAATGATTTAATTTTCTAAATGAAAGTTGTTTATTATTGAATTATAAATAACATATTTTAAATTCATGATTTTTAGATATGTTTACAAAAAGTTATGATTTTTGGATTAAAGAGTGCACTGTTTTGAAGAATCCATGATATATTATCTTTAACTACCAATGTACCTTATCTTCGTAACTCAAATGAATGGGAACCCTTAATAAACTTTGTTTTATGTTAAAAGAGATATGACATACTGTAATTTCATAATTTTTCTGTAAGTCTAAGTGCATTTTTATAATTATGCAAGAATGTGTCTTTTTATCGAATGGATAGTGGTAGAAGTAACGAATGATTAAACTCTTAGAAACAAGCATGCTTTAGATTGATTGAACGGTTTCATCTTGTTACTATGAAACCTAAACCCCGTTTGTGGACCCATAGTACACTAGGATAACTTGTCGACTAAAGAAATGAGTCTCGACACCCCCGTTGAACTCAAACTAAACTTTGTAAGGCTATTTTAACAAATCAAGTACCCTCCTTTTATCAAAAAGCCCTACGTATGATATGAAACTGATTAATGAACTAAAAGAATGAACGAAACTAAACGAATGAATTGTGCTAGGTAAAGTGCGGCTCGATTGGAGGCTCAGAGGTCACCTTGAAGTTCTAGACTATCAAGAAGTTAAGCTTTATTTCAAAAGTTTCCAGGTGGGTGACACTATCTGTATAGCTAGTTAATGTTATATGGACTATTGTCAGTTTTCTGAAACAAACGTAATAAGTATTAACGAAAGATACAAATGAGGAAGCAAATGAGGGGATATAAGGAAGCTAAACGGGGGTCGGACATGGTATACGCTACCAGTGCCGCCACACTTGTTTGAATGGTTGGGGATCGGACGCGATAGGAGGTAATCCATCCCATCCCGTATATGTGAAATGAGTTGTTTTATGCTTTTGATTTTATGTGAAAGGTCTTACTCTAAAACTGGTATTTATGAATAAGAACGAAATCAAACGAAGGGCAAAAGAGTAAAAGCCTTATTATTCAGATCTACTGACAATCTGTATAGCAGTGTACATGTTGCCCACTGTTGGTCCCGGTGCTAACGAGTCTCACATGTGTATGGGGGGGGGAATACGTGTTCAGTGATTTTTAAAACTTTTCTTAGTTTTGTAGTATTCAGATAGATATTATTCAGTGCCTCTGAACATTCAGGTTATACTGAGTATTCATATCTTATCGAGTCTTCGATGCTTCTTGAGTCTTGATGTCTTGACAACTTCTTGAGTCTTGATGTCTTGAGAACGTCTTGAGTCTTGATATATTCAAGATAGTCTTGATGTCTTGATAACTTCTTTGAGTCTTGATTATATTCTCGAGTCTTGATTCTCTTGATTCTTTAAATACTCAGTATTTCACGAGTCTTGATTCAAGATATCTTCAAAATCTAACTTTGATCTATATCTGGCGACTATACATGGTGCGAGATAACTTCTGAACAATCTATCTTTGAAACCCATTTCGATCAATCAAGATTATCCTGAACATGTCATACTCAGGGGTTTTGGGATCTAATCAAAACTTCTTTATTAAATTCATCTCGCCAACACCCACTGAGATTTTTATCTCACGCCCCCTTATTAAACATTTTCAAGATATGATGCGGAGGCCCGGGAGCTGCAGTAGACAATCCGCTTCCCACTTCTCGTCTTATATAGATAAAAAAAAAGAGAATTTCTTTCTAATTAAGACAATATGTTAATTTGTATTTCCTGTTGAAACTCTATTACTATGATACCTCGAGAGTCGTGCCCAAGACTTGTCGAGAGGTTTTAAGTAACAAACACGATTATCTTTCTATATATGAACAATATGTAAGATCTTCCGCTGCAACTTATTATATTTAAGTTCGTTGTCTTTATTTTTAAAAGAAATTTTCTGGCTCGATTTTATGGTTCACTAAGTGATGACTCGGGTTTAGGACGTCGAGACCTCAGAGGTCGACTTTCTGAAAACCGGGGCATTACAGATTAGCTAAGTATTAAAGTCATAACCACCATCCAATCTCTTGTTAATGTAGCTATCAACATAGTGAAAAATTGCTAAATATATTTTATGTTTGTATTTATTTTGTGCCCCCGCTATAAAAAAATCATAGATCTGTCCCTGACTGTTACGCATAATATTATCACTAAATTGGGGTAGTTTTGGATGGTTGTTATAAAAATAGGGTGAGTTTTTGAGATTTGACGATTTTAAGTGACATTGTATGTATATGTATATATCGCATATTGCGCTCTATGAGCGCAATTAGTTGGGTGTTTACATATATTTTCGTATGTATAACATAATGCTCTTTGTGAGAGCAACTAGTACATGTCTAGTACTTGTAACTACTACCTGCTGCACTCTATGACGCAACTAGTTAAATAATATAACATGTTGCTCTATGTGAAAAATAAACAGTCGATAAAGGTACACGTAATTTTAATATCGGTTATTAAAACTAATTAACGAATACACAGAATATGTGAAACAAATGCAGTTATGATTTTTTTTATTTTTTTAAAATTAAACGAGCAATTAAAGTACTGTATAATGTACATCAATCAAAAAGGGAAATATTTATGATCATGTGTCGACGAATGCGTAATTAGGGAACTACGACGAAGAGGTTCATTAGGTTGTACTCGTTCATCTTGATTTTGATGTTCTTGTGTTGGGTCGCTTGGCATGCTAGTGTCCAGAAATTAAATAGGCGATGAATTATAAGTTGGACGCTCATATCCTTGATAGTTAAATTCATTTTAAGGATAATTCGACTGCAAGAACGAAGTGAATGACGTTTCTGCTTGAGTATTAACCTCAGGTTGAGGTACATGATAATCTTCATGGTAAGTAGGAGGTTCCATTGATGTAAAAGGCACCTAAAACATATTTAGACCCCCACTTGGAATACCTATTGAATCAATAGGTACATCCTCACAATCAGATGCAAAAAATGGTACTCTTAATAAATTTGGATGAGGTGCCACTCTTGGTATTTGTTGTTCAGTATTATCATCCTCATCGGACAATCCCCATTATCACTATGCTCAGAGTTCGAAAGAGGGTTAGCCTCAAAAGGATCACTAGATAAATCAACTATGCATGTATTGTACCTAAGGGCATCATTTGGAACACGAGAAGGCCCACCACCGCCATGACTAGACTCTGCAAATTGGTAGTTATGAGTTTCCCATGCATCCCATGTATTATAGAGTAGTTGTGAGACCACAATTATAATACTAGAAGGTCTAACATTATAATCATTATCACCGCCATGACTAGACCCTACAAATTGGCAATTTTTATTTTCCCATGCATCGCATGTATGGGGCACTTGTGGAACCACATTTGAAATACTGAAAGGTCTAACATTATCATCATTACCACCGCCACGACCAGACCCCATCGATTGGTTCAACAAGATTTCAGGTTCCACTAATAGCTCAATAGTATTCAAACAGGCGTTTGGATAAAAAAAAGAAGCGAAGGTTGTGGTTTCTTATTAATAGGACACCTAGACGACGCATTCTCATTATTAACTATGGAAGATATATTCAATGCATACATGTGCAAATTCAATCACGTAATCTCATAAAACACATGTTGTAGATCATAGAAATCGATTCTACGATCGACAAGTCGCTCCAGCGATAACTTCGCAATATTTAACAAAAATTCCAATGTCACTCAAGCTTGCCATATCTTCAAAAACACACGTGTAATATTACTTTTATAATAATATAAAGAATAGTAAGTAATATTAAACAACCGTAATAATATAATAATATTAATTAGATTATTCATGTAATATTGATATAATAATATTAATTAGATTATCTATAATATTTAATAATAAAAATATATTAATAACATTAACATTTATACTATATTGGAAATACTATATTATGTTATATATAGTATTTTAAGAATTATTATAATATTAATATGTAGTTTTAAAATAATATAAAACTAAAATTAATTTATATTATAACAATATTAATATTTTAAATATCAATTCTACATGTAGGACAAAAAAAATTCTTGTTTTAGATTGTCCATTCACTATTTGACTCGTGTTTTAGCGAGCGAGTTGTTTATTAGTATTTGAAATAATAAAGTGATTTTTAAGGTGGGGTATGATAGTGTCACCCCTTATCCATCCTACACCTGCTTAAAAATCACTTTATCATTTCATATACTAATAAACAACTCGCTTGCTAAAACACGAGCCAAACAGTGAATGAGCAATCTAAAATAGGATGAAGGGAGTAGTATCTTATACTTAATACTACCTCTGTCCCAAAGTTATTTACCCCTTTGCTTTTGATATGAGTTTTTGATTGGGACGGAGGGAGTAGTATTTAAAGTGATAAAGTAATTTTTAATTAAGTGTATTGTAGTTCTTAATATGTTCTTACTAAAATAGATAATTTTTTTGGGTAAAAGTAATGACATTAGATATAATTTTGAAATATTGTGACGGGTCATATTTTAAAAGGGGTAAATAACTTTGGAATGAAGGGAATAAAATAATATTTTTTATTGTTAATAATATTATATTTAGTATTAATATAACTATACTTATCAACTAAAACCATTACACTTAAAAATAAAATTGATAGTATTAAATGTTATTAATATTTGTTGGGATATTTTAGTTTTGATGAATTATGCCAAAACATTATCAACTTGTGTTATTAAAGTTAATTTACAGATAACAAGTTGAGGGGGAACAAGAGAATAAATTGAGGGGGAACTCAAGAAATCAGACGTAGATGATCGAGATCGACGAGGTCATAGATTTAGACCGATCGAGATCGGATGAGTTAGATGAGTTCGAAGTTAAGCGATGAATCAGGCAAAATCGAAGAGAAGAAAAGCTAAAGCCGGTGATCGGAAGATCGATGACTGTAAACAGAACTGATCGGATGATCGGAAGAACAATGAAGTGATATGGTGATCGGAAGAGCGGACAAGAATTAATCGAAAAAAACCGACCGTAAGATCGGAAGAGAAGGTTGCAGATCGAAGAGGAAGCGATGAGGGGTGATCGAGATCGACGTGATCGAGATCGGATATGAAGATGAGAAGATGATCAAGATCGACGTGATTGAGATCGGATGTGCTAAACCGATATGCTAAACCTAATGTAATCGACCGATGCTATCCCGAGATGTTGATCCGAAGATGTGTTGATCCGATCGATTAATGATCGATCGTGCAAAGAAGAAATCGATACTCGAAGTCAAAGTGACTGAAGGTCGATGTCTCAATTCGAGAGAATCGAACTCGGTCACCGAAAGTGTCAAGATGCCCGATCGATAAGGTCCGCCAAGAGAAATTCCATCAATCAAGTATCCCGAGGCTCGGGATTAGAAAATCGAGACTCAGATAAACTCAAGACTCAGATAGAATCAAGACTCAAAGATGTCTCTCAAGACACCGAGACTCAGAGAATCTGAATGATTCCAAGGCGAGGAATTGAGGAATATAGTCATTGTTAGAATCACCGACGTGGACCAATGAGAGAAGACAACCAAACGGACTGAAGGAGTCGGGCCAGATTTACAAGAATAGTATGGATTTGAATGTGATTCTCTCCAACGGTAACATTCAAATCCACACTATAAATACAAGGTCTTTCATCATTCTAATGTGTGGATGCGTGGAGATTATAGACGAGATGCTATAGAGCCAAAGAGAGTTATACCCAAAGCATTCCCACCATAGAACACAAGTCTGTAGATATACAAATATGTTCAAGAGTGTTCTAGAATCCAATCTAAGCAACCCACGATGTATCCTAAGCTTAGAGAGATTTTCCCAACCTTAGCATTGAGGCTAAACAAATGTAAGGGAAAATCTCAACCTAGTTGGAAACCAAACAAACCTTACCCAAATCAGTCGGTTAAGTTTGTAGGTGAGTGTGAACTCGGTAAACATCTAGCAATCCCGAAAGGGAGGGTAGGCAATCCCGAGTGAGGGTGATAAGTCCCGTTGGAGTGTGAACTCGGTAAACATCCGTAGGCAATCCCGTGGAGGGTGATAAGTCCCGAGGCGAACCCGAGAGGGTGATAAGTCCAGTTTGAGTGAGAGCTCGGTAAATATCTATAGGCAATCCCGTGGAGGGTGATAAGTCCCGTTTGAAGGAATTTCCCTAGGAACAGGGAGAGTGGATGTAGGAGCTTGAGTCTCCGAACCACTATACATTGTTGTGTTGTTTACTGCTTTATGTTCTTATATTGTCATATGCATTCGATTAACCAAAACACACATCGATCGATCTTCACCAAAACACACATTCGATTAAACAAAAAAATCTGGAATCACCATTCCTGCACCCCTGTTTTTATATGCATCGCACGAAATGTTTGCTTCTGCACGCGCAAAATGGGTTTTCCACCGGGCCTATCAATTGGTATCAAAGCAGGTGTTCAAACGGTTCACTGATTTCAAAGTAACCACCTGAACTGATCTTTTTAAAAGAAAACCCGTTTCTTTAAAAATGCATATATTCTAATGTTTTGGCATCATTATCAAAAAGGGGGAAATTGTTGGGATATTTTAGTTTTGATGAATTATGCCAAAACATTTGTGTTATTAAAGCTAATTTACAGATAACAAGTTGAGGGGGAACGAGAGAACAAATTGAGGGGGAACTCAAGAAATCAGACGTAGATGATCGAGATCAGACGAGGCCAGCAGCATTTAGACCGGGTCGAGATCGGATGAGTTAGATGAGTTCGAAAGTTAACCGATGAAGGCAAAATCGTAAGAGAAGAAAAGCTAAGCTACCGATCGTAAGATCGATGACCGTAATGCACTGATCGATGATCGGAAGAATAGTCGAATTGATATGGTGATCGTAAGAGCGCATAAGTTTAATCGAAAAGAAATCGACCGTAAGATCGGAAGAGAAGGTTGCAGATCGTAAGAGGAGCAGATGGGATCGATCAAGATCGACGGATCGAGATCGATATGAAGATGAGCAGATGATCAAGATCGACGTGATTGAGATCGACAAGCTAAACCGATATGCTAAACCTAATGTAATCGACCGATGCTATCCCGAGATGTTGATTCGAAGATGTGTTGATCTCGATTGGGCTGAGCCGATCGATCGCAAAGAAGAAATCGATAGCTCGAGTCAAAGTGACTGAAGGTCGGGATGTCCGACCAGAGAATGTCGGCCTAAGTGTCATTATGCCCGACGATAAGGTCCGCCAAGAGAAATCTGTTGAATCAAGTATCCCGAGGCTCGGGATTAGAAATCGAGACTCGGATAAACTCAAGACTCAAATAGAATCAAGACTCAAGATGTCTCTCAAGACACCGAGACTCGAGAGAATCTGAATGATTCCAAGGCGAGGAATCTGAGGAATATAGTCTGTTAGAATCAACCGACGTGGACCAATGAGAGGAAGACAACCACTGAAGGAGATGGCCATTTTTACAAGAATAGTATGGATTTGAATGTGATTCTTCCAACGGTAACATTCAAATCCACACTATAAATACAAGGTCTTTCATCATTCTAATGTGTGGATGCGTGGAGATTATAGCACGAGATGCTACAGAGCCAAAGAGAGTTATACCCAAAGCATTCCCACCATAGAACACAAGTCTGTAGATATACAAATATGTTCAAGAGTGTTCTAGAATCCAATCTAAGCAACCCACGATGTATCCTAAGCTTAGAGAGATTTTCCCAACCTTAGCATTGAGGCTAAACAAATGTAAGGGAAAATCTCAACCTAGTTGGAAACCAAACAAACCTTACCCAAATCAGTCGGTTAAGTTTGTAGGTGAGTGTGAACTCGGTAAACATCTAGCAATCCCGAAAGGGAGGGTAGGCAATCCCGAGTGAGGGTGATAAGTCCCGTTGGAGTGTGAACTCGGTAAACATCTGTAGGCAATCCCGTGGAGGGTGATAAGTCCCGAGGCGAACCCGAGAGGGTGATAAGTCCAGTTTGAGTGAGAGCTCGGTAAATATCTATAGGCAATCCCGTGGAGGGTGATAAGTCCCGTTTGAAGGAATTTCCCTAGGAACAGGGAGAGTGGATGTAGGAGCTTGAGTCTCCGAACCACTATACATTGTTGTGTAGTTTACTGCTTTATGTTCTTATATTGTCATATGCATTCGATTAAGCAAAACACACATCGATCGGTCTTCACCAAAACACACATTCGATTAAGCAAAAAAATCTGGAATCACCATTCCTTCACCCCTGTTTTTATATGCATCGCACGAAATGTTTGCTTCCGCACGCGCAAAATGGGTTTTCCACCGGGCCTATCAATATTAATTTATAAGAGTAGTGATATCAATTTATAAGCATAAGAGTATTAATTTCATACTTTCAACAAGTTTCACATGAGAGCTTGTGTTTTTGAGTGACACACCTGTGAACCAAGTTCATGGGGTGAACCCTAATTTAATATGACCCGTATCAAATATTTGGTTTGACCCAAATTTCACCTGTTTTGCCGTCTTTTTTAGATTTTTCACGTCTTACGTCTTTCGCCACATTTTCCGCCACGTCTTTCGCCTTCATTTGCCATCTTTCTTTAGGTCTTTCTCTTGATTGACTCTTTCACACCGCCCTTTGCACGCTCAATCATCTCATCTCTCTCATGTCGCGCGCGCGTCGCGTGCTCAATCATCTCACTTGTGTCGCGCACTCACCAATCCGCACAATGAAGAACAATGAAGATGAAGGTGCAAGTGACAATAGCACTATGGTCGAAGACTACACAACAGGTACAAAAAACTCATTACACGCTGTAATTGTGCATTCACTAGTGATAGTGATAGTTTTTTTTGCATAACAGTAATATTTTTACTTCATAACAGTGATAGTTTATATAATCGTGAAACTTAATATGCATATAGTGACAGTGATAGTTTTACCAAGTAACAGTGATAGTTTTTCTAAGTAACATTGATAGTTTTTATGTATAGCAATGATAGTTTATATGTGTATCAGTGATACTTAGTATAACATGTGGTGATAGTGATAGTTTTTCTGAGTAGTAGTGATAGTTTTCCTGAGTAACGGTGATAGTTTTTATGTGTATTGGTGGTGAGAGTTTTTCTGAGTAATAGTGATAGTATTTTTTTGTAACAGTGATAGTTTTTCTAAGTAACAGTGATAGTTTTTCTAAGTAACAATGATAGTTTTTCTGAATAATAGTGATAGTTTTTCTGAGTAACAGTGATAGTTTTTATGTGTGTTGGTAATAGTTTTTATACATAGTAGTGATAGTTTATTTGAAGGTATATCACTAGTTATAATGATAGTCGTATTGGTTTATTTGAATGCATATTATTGTTTATTGTAGTCTATATGTGTTTATATGTTTACATGTTATAACCAATCGTATTAATTTTTATTTACATATGAAATACTAGATTTAATACAATTTGAATCCCTTGAAGAAGAACCCGAAGAAGAAAAAATTTATGATTGCACTTTGATGGATGGACAAAACATTGAACATATTGTTGGGATAGAAAATCAAGGTACAACAAAATAAATAAATTAACAGTATTTCAGTTTTTACAAACATGTATTAGTTGTATTCATGTAAGGTATTTGTTTTGTATACAGAAAATAATGTTGATCTTGATGATACAAGTGGAACTATTGAGGAGATGTATGAATTGTATTGCAAACATACTCGTTAAGTGGGATTTAGTGTGCGTAAAGGAACCAATCGATATTCTACTAGTGAACCTCGTATAGTGTTAGGAAAAAATAAAAAATTATTGCAATTTAATATTGCAATGGATACAATGGAGACAATAAAAAATAAGAAATTACTGCAATTTAGTATTGCAATGTGAGAGAAAGGAAGCAAAAAACATTATTGATGAAGGCTTCAACAGGATTTAACAGCTATCAATGAATTGACCTCGGCAAAAAGTATATTGGTTGATTCTGAATCATCAAAAACCATTTTGGATCCTGCACACGCAAATACAAAAGGAAGAAGAAAAAGGATTAAAGGACACTTTGAGAAAAACAAGAAGAAGAAGACAGAAGGAGTATCGACTTCAGCATTACCGAAGGAATTTGGATCTAAAACTCCAAATCCTCGTTTGTTTTAGATTCTATAGATTAGTACTTCATTAGTTTTAAAGTCTAGACTCTCTATTCTCCTATGTATCTCTATTATGGACCATACATACTTTATGTTCTTTAATTTGTTTTTTTTACTGTTATTGCCATAGTTGCACTTTCTTTTATTGTCATATTTTTCTTCAAATTATACAACTACACATGAAAACTATAACTGTCCTTCAAAAAACTATCATTTTTGTTCACAAAAACTCTCACTGTTACTAAGTAAAACTCTCACTGTTATTCAGTAAAACTATACTTTTACTCAGAAAAACATTCACTGTTACTAAGTAAAACTATCACTTTTGTTCACAAAAACACTCACTGTTACTAAGTAAAACTCTCACTATTATTCAGTAAAACTCTCACTGTTATTTAGTAAAACTCTCACTTTTATGCAAAACAATTATCACTGTTACTAAGTAAAACTCTCATTGTTATTCAATACAACTCTCACTATTATTCAAAGAAACTCTCACTGTTAAGCAAAATAATTATCACTCTTACTAAGTAAAACTATCACTTTTATTCACAAAAACTCTCACTTTTACTAAGTAAAACTCTCATTGTTACTCATTATAACTCTCACTATTATTTAGTAAAACTCTCACTTTTATGCAAAACAATTATCATTGTTACTAAGTAAAACTCTCACTGTTATTCAATACAACTCTCACTGTTATTCAAAGAAACTCTCACTGTTAAACCAAACAATTATCATTGTGTTGGTCCCGTGAAAAACCATGTAATGCATATAAAACATGGGTGAGGGAATAATGATTCTATTTTTTTTTAAACGATGTGTTTTGCTTATAACCAAATGCATATGGCAAGTAAGAACATAAAGCAGTAAAGAACACACAATTTTATAGTGGTTCAGAGTCCAACTCCTACATCCACTCTTCCCTTCATGGGGCACCAACTAAACCAACAGATATTTATGGAGCTCTCACTCAACGGGACTTATCTTCCTCACGGGATCGTCTATAGATGTTTAATGAGTTCTCACTCTCTCGGGACTTATCTCCCTCGCGGGATTGCCTATTAACTACCTTACTTAACCATTAATTCTCTCTCAAGAAAGGATTTGGGTTTGGTGTTATTTCCAACTAGGTGAGATTTTCCCTTACATTGTTTTAGTCTTTAAGCTAAGGTTGGGAAAATCTCTCTAAGCTTATGATATGACATTTTTGCTTAGATATACTGAAGAACGCTCTTGGGTAAATCTGGATATTTAATGTTCTGTGTTCTTCAATGGAGATGCTTGAATATTTGGCTTTAATCTTCACTTTGCAGCATTCTCCATTATCTTCTTTTGAAGATAGTGCAATGTATTTATAGTGTGGATTTGAATATTACCGTTGGAGAGTAATATTCAAATCCATACTAATAATCTTCCAGCTAGCTTTTCTTTGTCCTTTTGCACTGTTGTTTGCAGCCTTATGTCACATCCATATATGTGTTGTTATCTTCTTATTGGCCACCGCCGTGTGTCTAACGGATCGATCATTTCGCCCAGACATTATTCATCTCTTCCGATTACGGTACTCGATCGGTATGCAGATTTACGGTCCTTTGAAATGCTATCGCGTAAATCTGTCTGCGCAGATTCAGTGCGGTGCGGTAATCTAGTCTGATCAACTGTGATCAAGACTACATCGATTCGGCATATATGATCTATTCTGCACAGCAGATCTGATCTGTTTAGTTCAAAGACAAAGAGTCGGTTTACGCAGACGGGTCGGTTTATGCGACAAGCGGTCGATTTACGCATATCGGTCCCGATTACGCATGTGATTCAATTCACGCACATCAGTTAACTCGGAACTCATCCTACTCATTTGATCTCGATCAGCCTCGTCTGATCTCGATCATCTTCGTCTGATTTCAGGAGTTCCCCCTTAACTTGTTCTCTCGTTCCCCCCTCAACTTGTTATCTGTATATTAGCTTAAATAACACAAGTTGATAATGTTTTGGCATAATTCATCAAAACTAAAATATCCCAACACATTGTTACTAAGTAAAACTATCACTTTTGTTCACAAAAACTCTCACTTTTACTAGGTAAAACTCTCACTGTTATTCATTATAACTCTCATTGTTATTTAGTAAAACTCTCGTGTTGGGAGATGAATTTAATAAAAGATTATATGATTTTGATTAAGATCCCAAAACCCCTGAGTATGACATGTTCAGAATGATCTTGATAATTGAGTCAGGATTCAGTTTTAGAGTATTCAGGATGTTATCTGCAAAATGTATAGTCACAGATATAGTTCGGGATAGGTCCCGAAGACTCGAAAAAGAATCAAGACGCAAGATCAAGATCGAGAAATCAAGATCAAGAATATCTGAAAAAGCACAATAATTATCAAGACTCGAGAATGCACTAAATGCTCAGTATGAACCTGAATGTTCCGAGGCACTGAATATATCTATCTTAAGGATGCAATACTGAGAGAAACGCGATGCCTTAGAAAGTTAGATATTGCCAAGACATTCAAATGCAGACAAAAGGAACTAAGTCAGAAGTGTTGTTAAGGTTATATCAAACTCAGAGTTTGTAACCAAAAGAGCCGTTGAAGGTGTCTACCTTTAAGCGAAGACAAAAAGTCAAAAAGAGGAAGACGACGACATGCCATCGACGACCGACAATGTGACGGGCTAAAAAAAAAGATGTCGGATGTAACGAAAGTTCTCGATCGCAAAAAAGTGAAGACCGGCTACATGAAAGGCTATTGCCTAAAACATGTTAGGGAGTTTCAAACCCTAAATATAGCCGTTTCTCACACACCATAAGAGGGAACTCACGAAGCTATCTCTCCAACGGATAGTTTTCAAGAGTGACCTTGGTGTATGCCTATAAATCTTGGTGACCCTCTACTTTGTAAGGTTACGGGGAAATTTATACATAACTCAAGAGCTCAAACCTATTCTTGCAAAAAGTTAAAGCACTCGAAATACCTTGAATTTCCCAAGTGCTTCTATATTGAAGAGAGCTCACTTTACTAAGCCTAGCTTGATAAGATTTATCCAAAGCTTAGTCGAGATATCCTAACCCTTTGCATTGTGCTTCATTGTAAACGATATCTCATCCTAGTTGAAACCAACCAAGAAACCCCAAACCCTTGAGAAGGTAGTTGGAGTGTGTTTTGTTGGTGAGTAGAGTTGTAAAGAGTTAGTAAACTACGCGGAGTAGTCGAAAAAACTCTAAAGGAGAAGTTAGTAAGCTACTGGGGTAGTCCGAAAAGCTTGTGTGTGATTGAGTAAGTAAACTACGGAGGTAGTCGTAAAAACTCAAGGTCGGGTTGAGTAAGTAAACCACGTGGAGTAGTCGGAAAACTCGTGGTCGAGTTGAGTAAGTAAACTACGAGGTAGTCGTAAAGCTCGAAGTTGATAGTGAATTTCTCCAAGAGTCGAGAGAGTGGATGTAGGAGCTTGAGTCTCCGAACCACTATAAGCTGTTGTGTTCTTTATTGCTTTCCTTATCGTGCTTAATCATTTGCATTGACTTGATTTTGAAAGCATACTTTTCAATCGATATTCGGTTGGAATCAATCCTTTGAAGTTGCATAAGTGAATCACTGGCCTAATCACTATTTCATAAAGGAAGGTCTTTTCAAAGAAAGCTTAAAAACGAGTATAATCTAAGGGCCAACCATTCAAGACGATCGAGTAGCTAGAACAGATAGTTATCAAACCGAACTCTCTTCCGAGGATTGATAAGCTAGTTATCGATCCAAGCAACTTTCGGGATCTCGACACTCGTGATTGATTGGGATTATCGAGGTATCTGAAAGCATTTCGGGATCTTTGTCTCGATGAGACTTTGACTCGAGCGATCGTGCTTCTCGAACCTAATCTTTAGGATTATCGACCCAAGCCGACCTCGACCTAAAAAAAAGTTTTAAAATCACTGAACACGTGTATTCCCCCCCATACACGTGTAAGACTCGTTTACACCGGGACCAACAAGTGGTATCAGAGCAGTGGTTCAACTTGACCACCTGCTGTGTTGACCAAAGTTTTATTTTCAAAAATACTTGTGGTCTATCTGAACTGATCTTATTTGCTGAATTATTTTTTTTCCAAAAGATCATGAAAAATGTCTTCTAAAAAACTTCCCATGTTCTCAGTAGAGAACTATGATCTATGGAGACTGAGAATGCAGGCTCATCTGTATTCCAAACATGAGCGTATGTGGAGAGTGGTTTCTCAAGGACCATTTAAATTTACTGTTGTGAATCCCAGAATTACAGAAGAGGAGAGAATTGATCATAGAGCAGAATTTTCTAAGTCTGATGACCAACTAACTCCTGAGGAGAGAAAGTTAGTCAATCTAGACTACAATGCAAAAGACACACTATACACTACAATTGATGATGGTGTGATGGGAATGATCTCTCACTGTAATACTGCTAAAGAGATATGGGATACACTAGCTGTTATGTGCCAAGGCACATATCATATAAAAGAAAACAAACTTTCAGTGGCAATTGGAAAGTTTGACAGTTTTAAAATGGATGATGGTGAATCAATTGACAAATTGGAAGTCAGATTCACTAGCATCATGAATGATCTAAACGCACTTGGAAAGAAATATCCACAAAGAGAAGTGGCATTGAAAATTCTTAGAGGTCTTTCTAAGAAATGGGATATTCATGCAGTGGTGATCGAAAACACCAAGAACATTAGTTCAATGCCATTCCAACAAGTCTTCTCTGAGCTGAAAGCATATGAATTTGTAATTGATAAGAAATCCAAAAAGGCTGACAGCAAAGATGATTCTTCATCGAGTAAAAATGTGGCTTTAAAAGCCAAAGATAAAACACAATAAAACTAGAGAGTCGAGAACCCCATGCCAAACATCGGGATGAGCTTGAGGAAAAGCTAAGACCGATGGCAAGGAGGTTTGACAGACTTAATAGTAGATTTGGAAAATACAAAAGCTATTCTGGGGAACCACAGTTACGAGAAGAAACCCGAGGACGGATCAACTGAGAAGAAGAAGGACCTGAAAGCTGAAGGATCTTCATCCAGAAAGAAGGACTCTAAAGAAGAAAATGATCAGGATGATGATGCCAACAGATGCTATAATTGCCAGAAGAAAGGTCACTTCCAAAGATGATTGTCGAGTTGAGTGCTAAGGAGAGAAGAGAAAGACAAGTTAAAAAAGAGACCGAAGTTCTCAAGCAAAAAGGCCATGATTGCGGAAGAAGAACACTCGAGGAGGATCTAGCTCTTCAGATGAGATATTCTCGAGACGGTGAAAGTGATGACATCCGTCGATGGCCATTGAGGAGGTAAACTCTTCGTCTCTGTTATTGCTCCTACACTAGCACAAGAGTTTTCAAGTTCCACCGAAAAAAAATCATTTTGACTCGATGGATTCTTTTGAGAATCGATGAAGGACTATCTTTGTTTTTTGCGGGAGGATCGCTAAATAAAACTCAAGCGAGAATAAGGAACCGAATGTTGAAAATCTAAAATGGAAAGACTCTAAAAAACCGAGATCACTTCTCAATTAATGGGAGCTCTTGATGAACTGGATGTTCGAAAGTACAACTCTCGAGAAAGAGAAGTTGATCATGTCCCTAAATCGAAAAAGCTAGAGAAATCCATCAAGAGATTGAATTTAATCGAATCGAAGTTCAATGACCTCTCTGAGAAGCATAAAACTCTACAGAACTGTGAGGATAGTGCACAGAAGAAGTTAACTCTATTGAATAAAGCATCTAATGTGATAGATGAAATTCATAGTTACCAGAGATCTGCCACTATAAAAACTGGATTGGGATACACTCCAGGGGGAACCTCACAAGGTCATCTGAATGCTGCATCTTGTAGCAAGAAGACTATCTTTGTAAAACCAGTGGCACCTACACTTCAAGTGAAGTAATGCCCAAGGTTGTAGACAAGGGAAAAGGACCTATGTTTTCAATTAAAACTGAATGATCAGGTTAGAAAGCCCAAACCTCAGGTAAAGGCTAGAAAACCGAAAGGTCAGTTGGAAAGTTTCAGGCAAGTACTTCAAAGCCTCAGGCTAAGAATGCAAATCTGAAAGGCTCCACTTTGAACCATCAGAGGAATCCTCGGATGAGAAACACTCAACAGAGACATTCTCAATTTGAAGAGACCAAGTCCTCAAAGATTACCTTCGAAAGACCAGTTCAAAAGATCTGGAGACAACCCTGAACCTCACTTGCTTAAAGGTAAAGGTTATTCGAACCCGAGTCAACAAAGATTTAGACCGGTGCACAAAAGCCCAAGCATCTGAACAAAAGGCCTGAACCAAAGAAGAATTCAAAAGCCCATGTTCATGCTAAAGCTAGCACACATATACAGAAAAGTTGCTAAGGCACCCAGAGTAGTAGATGTGTATGTTGATGTTTATGGAAGACAAATTAGCCACTCTAAAGTGATTAGAGTTGTCATGATTTGGATTCGAAAGGTACATCTAACCTTGTAGGACCCTACACAAATTGGGTACCTAAGAATTGATCTGCTTTTTTCGGGGAGGAAAACAAGGGCACTAAAACCGACTAATGATCACATGGCAATCGATGAGCAGAGATGAAAAAGCTTCTGACATTTGGTATCTTGACAGTGGATGTTCAAGACATATGACAGGATATAAGAAGACACTCAGTGACTATGTTGAACAAAGAGGCCCACAGATCACTTTTGGAGATAATTCCAAGGGACAGACTGAAGGATATGGAACTTTGGAAATCGACTCAGTTCATATCCATGGTGTTTCATATGTATCTGGATTGAAGCATAATTTGCTTTCAATTAGCCAATTACGTGATAAGGGTTTCAATGTTGAGTTCTCTAAGAACTTATGTTTTGTGAAAAATGATACATCACGAAAAGTTTTCCGACTTGGTACAAGAAAAGGGAATGTGTATCTTCTTGATTGGAGTTCGCTCCTAAAGATACATGTTTAGTTGCTAAAAGTTCCACGAGATACCGGTTTGGTTATGGCATAAAAAGAATGAATCACCTAAATTTCAAAACTCGAACAAGCTTGCAAGATTAGCTCTTGTGAGAGGGTTGCCTAACGAAGTGTTCAAGAAGGAACATATTTGTGATGCGTGCGAAAGGAAAAGCAGGATAAGAGCATCATTTAAAAGTAAAGTTGAGGTTTCTCTTGAAAGAATACTTGATTACTTCATATGGATCTTTTTGGTCCTATAACACTGTAAGCACTAATGGCGTGAAATACACATTGGTAGTAGTTGATGACTACTCGAGATATACTTGGGTCATATTCTTTTCGAAGATGAAAGAGACTCGAGATAAAGTTTGCCGAGTTACTAAAAAGGCTCGAGATTGAGAAAAAAATCGAGTGTGGTCAAAATCGAGATCGACAAAGGAACCGAATTCATAAATCATATCATATCGATTATTGTGTAGAGAACGAATTTCACATGAAACGTCCGTTGCAAGGACCCCTCAACAGAATGGTGTTCTTTGAAAGGAGGAACAGGACTCGAAAAGAAAGCTGCAAGGACAATGATATTTGAAGTCGATATTCCTAAAAGATTTTGGGTCAAGTCGTCAACACCGCATGCTACTCGGAAACAGATCCATCTTGACCAAGAGTCAAGGAAAAACACCCTATGAGCTTTGGAATGAAAGAAAGCCTCTTGTTTCTTTTCTTTTCGTGTGTTTTGGTTGCAAGTGTTTCATACACAATAATGGTAAAGATCGGTTGAAAACTTTTGATAGTAAAAAGCTAATGAAGGAATATTCTTAGGATATTTCAAGTCGATAAAAGCTTTCGAGTTTACAACCGTAGGACTCTTATTGTGGAGGAAACACCTCATGTTGTTTTTGATGAATCTATTTGTGTTCGAAAGAAACAGGGAACATGATGCAGATGAACTAACTAAGAGGATCACCAGATTAAGCTGAAAGCAAAGAAAGACAAATCATCCATCCGAACACGAAAAGAAGAAGTCAGTCACATTCTATGATTGGAGTGACTCAGACTCAGATAAGGAAGTTCAGAATGGAATTCAGGATGGTGAGCCTCGGGAAAACCAACACTCCAAAGGTGACCAATTGGACCAGACACCGGTTCGGACTCGGTATGTGATGCCAATGAAGATGTGGTCACGGTGAGGCAAATTTGAATCTATCAACCAAAGGGGAACAGATGTCTCTGACAATGTTCTGAATAGAATCTCCCCTGAGGAAGATGATTCTCTTTCTCCTGTTT
Organism: Stenogyne calaminthoides; assembly: GCA_037126765.1. Lineage (NCBI taxonomy): Eukaryota > Viridiplantae > Streptophyta > Magnoliopsida > Lamiales > Lamiaceae > Stenogyne > Stenogyne calaminthoides. The sequence continues at coordinate 11,753,895 of JBBCBC010000002.1, read as the reverse complement.
TGTTGTTCCCTGAGTTTGCTGATTTAACTGAACCTAACATTTCAAATGTTGAGGATACCATTGAAGGGGGAACATCAAGAAGGAAATGGTTAGATAGTCATCCTACAAATCAGATAGTGGGTGATCTAACTGAAGGTGTTAAGACAAGAAGGTTCCATGGTGAGAGTGTACTATTCTGTTTTTGCTTCCTTTCGGAGAAAGAACTCACGAGATTGGTGAAGCTCTACAAGATTCTTATTGGATTACTGTTATGCAAGATGAGCTGAATCAATTCTCAAGGAATGAAGTATGGGAGTTGGTAGATAGATCTGAAAGGCACAATGTCATTGGAACCAAGTGGGTTTTCAAAAACAAAAGAGATGAAAACAACAACATTGTGAGAAACAAGGCAAGGCTAGTTGCACAAGGTTATTCCCAAGAAGAAGGCTTGGATTATGATGAAACCTTTGCACCTGTTGCAAGACTAGAAGCCATCAGATTGTTTCTTGCATATCTCGCCCCACATGAAGTTCTGATCTATCAAATGGATGTGAAAAGTGCATTTTGAGCGGTGTGCTTAAAGAAGAGGTTTATGTAGAACAACCTCACGGATTCAAACAGAATGACCAAGTTTCTGAGCTCGAAAAAAGCTTTGTATGGTCTCAAGCAAGCACCCAGAGCATGGTATGATACTCTTTCTCAGTTTCTTCATCGACCATGGTTTTGTCAAAGGGATTGTTGATAGAACTCGTTCGGGATAGAGGATGGGAAGAGATCTTACTAGTTGAGGATATATGTTGATGACATCATTTTTGGATCTCCAAACCATCAGCTGTGTGAAAAGTTTTCAACACTGATGAAAGGCAAGTTTGAGATGTCAATGATGGGAGAGATGAATTTCTTTCTAGGTCTTCAAGTGAAACAATCAAAGGAAGGAATATTCTTCAACCGTGCAAAAATACACCGAGATCCGATTGCCAAATATGGTGTACAAAATTGCAATGCAGTTAGAATTCCTATGAATACTAACTACAAGATGGATCCTGATTTCGGAAGGTAAATCAGTGAATCATACTGATTATAGAGGAATCATTGGATCATTGCTCTATCTCACGACAAGTAGGCGGATATAACATTTCTTTGGGATATATGCAAGATACCAAGCTAATCCTAAGACTAGTCACATGGAGGCTGCCAAAAAGATACTAAGATATCTTAAGGGCACAGTGAATAGAGGATTATGGTATCCAGCTGATGATAACCTTGAATTAACTGGTTACTCAGATGCTGACTATGGAGGTTGTAGAATTAACGGGGAAGTCCAGCGGGAACTTGTCAATTTCTAGGAAGCAAAAGTGATATCTTGGTTTTCAAAAAGCAGACCTCGATGAGCAACCAAGACTTCTCGGGTTTGAATACATGGTCTGCGGAGGAAGTCATTGTGCTCGATTCTTTGGCTCAGACAACAATTAAGGGATTATAAAGTTGAAGCCAATGAAGTACCAATATTTTGTGACAACAATAGTGCCATTGCTATTTCACAAAATCCAGTATTGCACACCGAGATGCAAGCATGTGGATATCGGACATCACTTCATCGGAGATCATGTCGAGAAAAAGGACATAAGGATGGAGAAAATTCATCTTGATAGGCAAAAGAGGCGATATCTTGACTAAACCTTTTGGTGAATCAAGATTTCAGGAACTTTCAGTTGAATTAGGGATGTTAGAACCAGGTGTATAGAGTAAATCTGAAAAATTGAAGATTTTCAGATGCATGAAGTTTTCTCAGAATTCTACTGAGAAACTCAGGATAAAATGGAAATACTGAACTGAGTCTCAGGAAACTCAGATTCATCGAAGGTCAAGATCAAGAGTAAGATCTTGAACCCATTCAATTTCAAGAGATATTATCGACATTTTATCAAAGACAGTACTTAGTAAGACTGATAGAGGGAAATTAGTCTGAAGAAGTAAAGACTCATGCAACTCATTTATTGCTCAAGTAAAACTCAGTAATCATTCGCAATAAATATAAAACACCTGAGGAATGTTTTTGGGCGGGATCGTTTTAAATTCCGAAGAAGGTCAACAGTCATTTAATGCTCTGCTACATTAATGACCAATGAGGATGTTTTGGCGGCTTACTTTTCGGAGATCGTCGGTTCGTATACCCGATTAATCGGAGATTAATCTCAACCGTTGTTACTCACCTAACCAACACGATTCCCCACGATCTCAAGGCTATATATACCCCTTTAAGCCATTCAAGCCAAAAATTTTATCAAACCCTTCGTTCCCAAATCCTCTGCAAATAAAAATCCCTTTGCCCAGAAATCTCCAAACCCTAAAACTTCAAATTCTTAAATCAATCTCTAAAATGGCTCCAACCTTGTTCGAGAAATTAGCCATAACCAACAAGCCGTGGTACGAGTTCATTGTCTCACTTGAAAGCACAACCAACTCAAAGCCAGAAGAGGAGGCTCTGCATATGATTCGACTGGCCAAACTCACCCAACTAGTCGCAAGCCGACCAGACCAGGAGTTTGCGAAAGAGGTAATCGAATTCATCTGTAATTTAAAGATAGATGAAGAGGGATGTATGCATTCTAAGTTAACTGTATCACACTTAGAGCAGTCATCCAAATACGTCGATTTTGAAAGGGATCTGTATATTGTTTCGAAAAATCTGAATGATGTTTTTGAGCTCTGTGATAGAGGAGAGGATCCTACGATGCATATGTCAGGAAGAGAGCAGGAGTACTTAGATAGGATTGCCGAGAATCCTGTTAAGTTTGAGGCGACACTGCATAAAAGGCACCTAAAGCCACAATATCGTGTGTTGATGGATATTGTGAGCAAGTGCATCATGAGTCTTGCGGGGAGTTTTGAGCAGATAAGTACCCCAAAACTCAGATTGATGGCGGCGATAGAAGCTTCACCCACCCTGATTTCAATGGTTGAAATTCTCGATCCAGACGGTGAGTGAGCAGACCAAAGTTTTGAGGAAGATTGACGGGGCGATCTCAATCAAAGGCAAGATCCACCATGCCACCAAAATTGCTTACATTTTGGAGATGTGCAGAGAGGAGGAGGATATCTTCGCCAATTCGACCCCATTTCCTAAATCCAAAATTCTCCTTAAACCCAGTGCTGCAAGGAAGCAGGTTATCAGGGGGAAGAGAGAAAAGAAGGTAGAATCACCTTCTGCGATTCTTTGAAAAAAGAGACCCAACAAACTAGGGGGAAGATGTTGTTGGAGGCAAAGATGGAGCAGGGAGCAAAAATGATGAAACAGAAGAATCTTGCTCCAAAACGCAGAAGATTGGTGGTTCTCACCGACGAAGGTAGCAGTGATTCTGAGGAGATACAACCTGAAGGCAAAACCGCTCAGAGTTCGCCATTACAAGTGTTGGCTCAGGTTATCTCCAGGACACGAGGATCGATCGAGGAGCGGTGTCTTCTCCGAGGTGCTCGAGACATCACTCGGTTCGAGATAAAATTTCTCAGAAATTTTTAAAGGAGCTCAGACCTCAGAGATGCCTACCTCGGATGTGCAGTTCGCATGAGAAGAGCCAACTCAGAGTCGATCTGAAGATGTGCAGGCTCGATCGACGAGCCAACTCAGACTAAACCGAGGATATGCTCCAGCCTCGAGAACCCACTCGGATGCAAACCGAGGACTGAATGCACAAACTTGGGACACTTCGAGGCTCGGGAGCAAAATATTCTTGATGAGCTCCAGAGTGATCTCTTCGCTTGATCCCTTAACAAGTTTCATTGAACCAGAGAGCCCGAGATGGAAGAAGGGCGAGGGGTCAAGAAGGCGAGTGGAGGAGCAAGGGGAACGGTTCATCTTGATCGCTACCGAGCTCAAATTTCATACCCCGATCCGCAAGATGTTTTCTTGATTAAGGACGACAAGATATATCCTCAATCGACTCTTCCCGAGATGCTTGACATTCAGATTCAGAGGGGGAAGACGGGTGGAATGAGACGACCTTTTCCCGACCGACTTCTCGTGGTTCTGGGGACGGACAAAGCTCAGGATGAAAAATTCCGATTTTGATGAGCTGGTTCAGAGGAAGCTAGCTGAGAAGAAAACAACTGAAGTTGGTGCCCCGAGCAGCGGAGACAAATCCAAAGATGGAGATGGGGACCAACAGGGAGATGCTGAGGATCAGTCTCAAATGGAAAAAGAGACTTCTGTTGCTGATCAACCTCAGACTGAAGCTAGCACTCTTCAGGTATCTTTTGGCACTATTGACAATTATGCCAAAGTTACTGAAAGTATTATCTTTAATTCTGAATTGTCTGATAAACAGACTGAGGCTCAAATGGAGACTGGAGCTCAGGTTGAAGCTGAAGCTCAGGATTATCAAACAGCACAGAAGGTGCAGAAAGTTCCTGAGATTGATCTCACTCCCGTAATGGAGAAACTTGAGAAGATTGAGCCAATAGCGATCAAAATTGCTCAGATGGAAGAAACGTTGGCCAATCAAGCTCAGACAATGGAAGGACTTAGCCATTCTTCAGAACTGGTGCAGATACAAAACACTCTGACCACTCAGATGACCTCCATGGAAAAAAAGCTGAATGAAAAGCTGGAGGGAGTCAACGCAGAGTTAAGTGCTTAAATGAAACAGAAGCACCAGGAATCGACTGAATTTCTAGAGGTGAAACTAGCAGAGAAAAATAAGGTGCTGATCAGATCTGCTGTTGAGGAAATGAGCTCAGTGCTCATGACCAAGATGACAGAGATGCTGAAAGATGCACTCTCTGGCCAGTTTGCCCACATATCTGAAGAACTTTCTGTGGCTAAGAACCACATAAGGAGAATGGAAGATGAGCAAGATCAGTTAGCAGGAGAGATCCGCTGTGTGAGCAAAGAGCAGTATCACATGGACACAGCTCTCTCCAGACTTCTTCCAAATTACGGTGCCAGGAAGGGGGAAAAGGAAGGTGAAGACCTCAGGAAGTTCATGGCACGTACTTTGGAGAAGAAGGCTCAGAAAGAGGCTGAAATGTACAATCTAGCCAAAGCCTTAAAAGAAGTTGAAGCTACTGATAAATTGAAATTCGCTCAAGTGGAGAAGCCCATCTACACTCGAGTTTCTGAGCAAACCATGCTTGAGGTTGCAAGAGAGAAACTGAGTGCTAGAACTAAGGTTGGAACAAGCCAGGCTGGTGTTGAACTGCCTATGAAGAGGAAAGCCTTGGGTGTTGTTCAACCTGTAAGCAAGCGTGCTAAGGCTTCTAATCCAATCCAGAGAAAGCTGATTCTGGATGATGAAGATGCAGAAGAATCTGAGTCTCAACCTCAGAAGAAAGTCTTCAACACCAGAGATGCTCTGAATGCACTCCAAAAAGAACAAGCCAAGAAAGCTGCTGCTTCGGTCTCAGGAGCGTCTGTGATCAGAAAGAAGATAGACGAAGAGCAGAAGCGAAGGAGTGACTTCAGAAAGTTTGCGAGCAAGAGGAAGGGAACATCGAAAGCGCTGAAGTGGCCCCACGTTGATAAATGGATTCCCATTAAACTCAACGACACGTGGGAAGAAGTGAAGAGAACCTTCTGGTTCAACTACGATGTTCTCAGGGAATGGAGAGGGGAAGGCTCAGATCAGAACGAAGCTTTCATTGAATATCTTCTAACCTTCTATCCAAAGTATCTCCAAGGCTGGATTAACCTTGCGGATGAAGGTGGAGTACAGATAGAAGCCCCTGGTCCATATTCCTATTCTCCTCCAAGACTTGGTAATGGCTTGGTAAATGAGAAGGCCATTACGCAAGAAATTGCTCAGTATGCTGGTCAGTTGGGATTAACAGGGAACAGTCCGGACATCATCAAGGAGAGGAATGAGCTGAAGAAAAGATTTTTCGGAATGTTCAACCTGGAGGTGCCAGCTGATGAAGTGGAAAATGAAGCAAACAGAAGAGCCGAATCTGAAGACTGAAGACTGAAGAACTCAGAAGATTATGTAATCTTTAAATTTTGTCTTTTTGATTTTGTTGATAAAAATCTCATTGTAATCTGTAATGGTATACTTATCATCAATGAAGATTTATCATTTTGCTCAAAAGATAATATCTCATTATCTTATTTACATGTCTTTATTTTGATATGCTGAATGAATGTCTCTGAACTGATTGTATGATGATATGGGAGAAATTGCTTAAGTATTTGGTAATGATCTATTTAAGAAAGATTCATTACTGAAGAAATCTGTTGAATGATTTAAATTTTTGAGAGATTATTTATTTAAAGAGATTCCCTTCTTAAAGAAATTGTTGGGAGATTCTCTGTTCAGGAACCAATCTTGTAATAGAATAAATCAAAACACGAGTATAGGTTATTTTGTTTGTAAACAAGATAGGTTTTGGCATCATCAAAAAGGGGGAAAATGTTGGGAGATGAATTTAATAAAAGATTATATGATTTTGATTAAGATCCCAAAACCCCTGAGTATGACATGTTCAGAATGATCTTGATAATTGAGTCAGGATTCAGTTTTAGAGTATTCGAGGATGTTATCTCGCAAAATGTATAGTCACAGATATAGTTAGGATAGGTCTCAAGACTCGAAAAGAATCAAGACGCAAGATCAAGATCGAGAAATCAAGATCAAGAATATCGAAAAGCACAGATAATTGCGAAGACTCAAGAATGCACTAAATGCTCAAGATGAACACGAATGTTCCGAGGCAATGAATATATCTATCTCAAGGATGCAATCTTGAGAAACGCGATGCCTTAGAAAGTTAGATATTGCCAAGACATTCAAATGCGCATAAAAGGAACTAAGTCGAAGTGTTGTTAAGGTTATATCAAACTCAGAGTTTGTAACCAAAAGAGCCGTTGAAGGTGTCTACCTTTAACTGAAGACAAAAGTCAAAAAGAGGAAGACGACATACCATCGACATCGACATGTGACAAAGTCAGTCAAAAAAAAGATGTCAAATGTACGAAAGTTCAGATCGCAAAAAGTGAAGACCGGCTACATGAAAGGCTATTGCCTAAAAACATGTTAGGGAGTTTCAAACCCTAAATATAGCCGTTTCTCACACACACCATAAGAGGGAACTCACGGGCTATCTCTCCAACGGATAGTTTTCAAGAGTGACCTTGGTGTATGCCTATAAATACTAGTGACCCTCTACTTTGTAAGGTTACGGGAAATTTATACGCAACTCAAGAGCTCAAACCTATTCTTGCAAAAGTTAAAGCACTCGAAATACCTTGAATTTCCCAAGTGCTTCTATATTGAAGAGAGCTCACTTTACTAAGCCTAGCTTGATAAGATTTATCCAAAGCTTAGTCGAGATATCCTAACCCTTTGCATTGTGCTTCATTGTAAAGGATATCTCATCCTAGTTGGAAACCAACCAAGAAACCCCAAACCCTTGAGAAGGTAGTTGGAGTGTGTTTTGTTGGTGAGTGGAGTTGTAAAGAGTTAGTGAACTACGCGGAGTAGTCAGAAAACTCTAGAGGAGAAGTTAGTAAGCTACAGGGGTAGTCTGAAAGCTTGTGTGTGATTGAGTAAGTAAACTACGGAGGTAGTCAGAAAACTCAAGGTCGGGTTGAGTAAGTAAACTACGTGGAGTAGTCAGAAAACTCAGGGTCGAGTTGAGTAAGTAAACTACGAGGTAGTCAGAAAGCTCAGAAGTTGATAGTGAATTTCTCTGAAGAGTCAGAGAGAGTGGATGTAGGAGCTTGAGTCTACGAACCACTATAATCTTCTTTGTGTTCTTTATTGCTTTCCTTATATGTGCTTAAGCATTTGCATTGACTTGATTTTGAAAGCATACTTTTCACTGATATTCAGTTGGAATCAATCCACTGAAGTTGCATAAGTGAATCACAGCCTAATCACTATTTCATAAAGGGAAGGTCTTTCAGCAAAGCTTAAAACGAGTATAATCTAAGGGCCAACCATTCCGCACGACTGAGTAGCTAGAACAGATAGTTATCAAATGAACTCTCTTCCGAGGATTGATAAGCTAGTTATCTCGATCCAAGCAACTCGGGATCTCGGACACTCGAGATTCGGTTGGGATTATCGAGGTATCTCGAAAGCATTTCGGGATCTTTGTCTCGATGAGACTTTGACTCGAGAGCGATCGTGCTTCTCAGAACCTAATCTTCAGGATTATCTGACCCAAGCTGACCTCAGTACGAAAAAGTTTTAAAATCACTGAACACGTGTATTCCCCCCCCCCCATACACGTGTAAGACTCGTTTACACCGGGACCAACATCTCGCTTTTATGAAAAATAATTATCATTGTTACTAATTAAAACTCTCACTGTTATTCAATACAACTCTCACTATTACTAATTAAAACTCTCACTGTTAAGCCAAACAATTATCATTGTTACTAAGTAAAACAATCACTTTTTTTTCACAAAAACTCACTTTTACAAAGTAAAACTCTCACTGTTATTCATTATAACTCTCACTGTTACTAAGTAAAACTCTCACTGTTATTCAAAACTATTATCACTGTTAAAACAAAAATCCAACCTAATCAACAGTTTCAATTAATCAACCACTAGCAAAAGCTACAAAAAACTGTTAAATACATCATTGTTAAACTACAATTGTTAAATTGCATATGGACAAAAACTTCACTTGTTAAACTGCATAACCATCATTCTCTAATATGGACAAAAAACAGCAAAAACGATCATTGTTAAGCCTAATACACTTTTCAGATCTAAAACAAGAAAATCAAAGTCATCTTCTTCTTAGTCTCTTGCTCTTCCCCTCAGGAGCAGTCTTTTTATTCTCCTCTTGATCCCTTAATTTCATCTCTTTTTTCTCATTTGCAATACGTTCGATTAATGTTGGCTTGTTATTGTAGAAATCATTAACTTTTTTTAAAACCTTTTCTTGTGATTGCAAAGCTACGATGATCATTAATTTTTAGCATTTGACTGGTAGCATTGAAGTTCTTCACCAACCAGTTCAGCATGTTTTGGTTGAACTTAGAGCACCTAGTAATATCAAGGGATAGAAGGCCACCAAACCCAATGCTCCTCACATCATGCTTTTGTTTTTTTGTAAGTTTGTTGATCAACTTACAAAGACTCATAGGCCTACTATGGAAATTAATATCAGTGCACAAAAAAGAAAAAACTACAATCAGTCTATAAAACTATCACTGTTATGTTCTAAAAGTATCACTGTTATACTATAAAAGTATCACTGTTATACTATAAAACTATCACTGTAATACTATGAAACTATCACTGTTATAGTATAAAACTATCACTGTTATATATTAAAACTATCACGGTTATGATATAAAACTATCACTGTAATTTAAATAAACATTATCACCACCATTTACCTTGTAGATTTGGCCTTTGTGACATTTTTCCATCAATTTGAGGAACAACATTGTTTTGACCTCATATCTATTACCAACGAAATTCAAGAAGATAAGTGTTGGGAACAAGAGCAAGGGAATTGAACAGTAAACGAAAGACAAACAATGTTCCTAACAATAATTTAAATAGAAATTGCAAAAACACAACCAAAGGTCCATATCAAAACCTTCAACCTTCATCTTAATCAATTATGGAAAAGAAGAAGGTCAAGCCAGATAAAGTGTAGGTTAAATGCATCAACTCATATACAGAAAAACTAAACCGTTACAAACTTTGGAAAAACACCATTGATTACTCAAGATTTCTCTACACAGTGTCAAATGCAAAATGGCTTATTGCTTAAAACAAATGCAAGAACAAATTTCATAGGTTCTTCAAAGGAAAAAAAAACCATATCAGTAAATGTTGCACGACTTACACCAAAAAAAAAAATGTACAAATCAACCACACACGTACTCGATTGAATCAAGATTTTGTGAATTAATTAATTACACACTCTTAAAACGTTAATTCCCAATTTCCACACAATCAACGGAAAACTGAATCCGGCAAACTTGCTTTTAAAAAAATTAGCAACACATTTATATCTGTAAAAAAGCAAGAAGAAAAAGAGTAGTTTAACAATTGCATTCGTTCACAAGTGTGGCGAAACAAAATCACGGAGGAAAAACATCGAGTTTCGTCAAAAAGAAAAAGGACAAACTGTGAAAAGAAGACAAACCGTCGAGTTCCATCACGGAGGCATCGTCTTCGTCGCATCGCAAAGAGTCGGAGTCGTTGTCGCCGTCGCGTGAAAAGCGGCAGGGAGTGGACCAATTTCGCGTGAACAGTATTTAAGAGAGGAGCGGTTTCGTAGGGTTGGGAGAGAGGGGAGACGGAAATAAGCGCGAAAAAAATGAGGTTTGGAATGTTTATATCTGACCCATTGTGTATATATGGGTCAAGTTTGACCCGAGTTCATGGTATGACCCAGGTCTACCCAAATTTTTGTCTGTGTTTTTCTTTAATATTTGATGTTGTTTTAATTACACTGGTATACATGTATGTATTAGAATTGTCAAGATAATTACTTATAATTACATTTCAATTAGAAAACAATTTTCATTTTTTTATATATATTTTAAGTGAAAAATATTTGTTTAGAAAATTCAGTGTAGATTTAATGATTTTAAATTTTTGTAATATATTTCTATGTAGCAATTTTTTTGGATTATGTGGTAATTTTTCTAATATAATTTTATTTTTATATAATAGTTGTTTTTTACAATGGTTATTTTTTAAAATAATATTTTATTTTATATAATTCTGCAATATGATTAGATGTTACCCTTTTATCTAGAATTTTTTTTCTAAAAAAAAAGAGTTGTTCTCGTAAATAAAAAGGGGTCATCATTTTGTCTTTTCTTGTTTGAATTTGAATGGTGGTGGTAAGCAAGAAAGAAATAGTCTATACACGTCCATGCCACCACATCCACCTACCACATCTACCTAGGCGCTACATCTTTCTGTCGCTCGTTTCTTCCACCTCAAACCGTTACTGGCTCCTTCGGTGGGTTTTGAATTCGCTATAACACGTCCCCGTCGCGGCAGACTCCTGTAGTTTTTTCAGCTTTGTTTTGCAGGTCATCAGTTCAATTTTTTCTGTCGGCGCTACGATGGCCAGTTGGTAGATCGATCCCAGTAGATCCTTTATTTTTATGTGTTGTACTTTTAGTGTGTTTGTTCCCCCAACGAATTAAATTACAATTTAAAAAATTCAGAGCCCGAAACTATGGCTCTGATACCAGTTGTTGGGAAATAGGTTGCACAGATCTATTCGGGGTGAATATTTAAATACAAATTTAATTCTTTAATTATTACTAGCATGAATTAATCCTATATTAATTCAAATAATAATACAACAACATATCATGCATATAATAATTCACGTAAAACCTACGCATGCGGAATTCTACGAGTTTACGTGAACGTACCTCTCGGGATGGCAGTGAATTCGATTGGACGGACTAACCTAAAGGTCTTTCCAAGTATTCCCTTAGCCTTTTCTCAACTATCCGGTGGAAGGACACTTGTCGAACAATTAACAAAAAGGAAAAAAATAAACTTTGTTGCACCACTTATGTGGATTTGCTAATTTTTCCAGCACATGGAATTGTACACTACTCACAATTGTCGTTTTTCAAAAAAATACAATCTGTTGACGTTACAAAATATTTAATATTTTATCGACGCTGATATTTTTCCCAAAAACCAATTTTTTCGTGTGTTACTGGGAATGAAACATTCATCCCCTATTTATAGAGCATGAAGTGGACGAAAATTTTGTGATAAAACAATGTGGGAAAATCTTTTCTTGATCTCCAAGAAATCTTGAATATATCTCTTATATTCTTTTTCCCATGATTATAATATTCCACAAAAATTCCACCTACTCTACATATATGGATTTTTCGAAAATAATGGCTTGCAAGAAACCAAGATTTGGATCTTCTTGAATTTATGAGATATTCTTGTATTTCAAGAAATACATATCTTCCATAATATCTTTTCAAGAAAATCAAGAAAATATTTCTTGCCCACTACATTTTCAAAATTTTCGAAATTTCCCTTATGAATAACCAAGTGGGAGATTTCTTGAATTTAATGAGATAATCTTGTATTCCAAGAATACATATCTTCATTCCATAACAAATTTCAAAGAAAATCTTTCTCCCAACTTATCCATAATTTTCGAAATTTTATAGGAAAAATAAGCAACAATATTTATTTTATTTTAATCACCTTTTTCAGTTATTGGACTATTTATTGGGCTACTCAGGGGGCCTTTAGGAGAATTAAGATTGGACCTTGAATATCTAATATTGAGCAACAATATAATTCAAGCCCATAAATATTAATTAATCCCACTACATAATTAATATTGCACTATCCATCTTAACCCATATTACAGTCAATATGGCTCCCGGCCATTATTTCCCGTGTTTAAGATTATCTAGTCCATTAATTAATTCAAGCCACTGAAATAGCTTTCCATTAATTAATATCTTTTATCCTTGGTCAAGGAACGGTTCAACGTTATTATCCATACCGGAAACAAATTCCACTTGCAAGATTTGGTATGATAAAGCTTATGAACCTCCCAAGGGGGCAAATCAAACAAGCGTACTTGCACACGATTCTTCGTATTAAATCTTAGCAATCACATGTGACTAATAATATTGCCCAAGATAAAAAGTATTGAATCTCATTGATTCGCTACCCATGATAAGTCAAAGCAAAAGTTACCAATCCCACGTGATACTATTTAAGGAATGAAGATTAAGAAACAACGAACCACTGAGGTCTAATTCTTCCTTGTTCAGTTCTGAAGAATTTATCCTCCTGTTGGTCCTATTCAGTGCATCAGTCATGCACTAGTGTAATCTCTTGGTCAAGACAAGTCAATCTGAGCCTTACACTTCAACCTTTCACGATGGGTTGTTCATTTCCATCTAGGTTGTGAATAACGTATTTTTTTAGTTACAATTTATTAATTTAATCTTCTGTGATCTGGTATCACTAAATTAACTACAATGCAACACGTACAACTTATTGAACAGTTATGCAGTAAATATATGTAACATTCGATAATATTTAAAGCATCAGTGATAAATAATTTATTTCAGTAAATAAGTCTGAAAATTCAGTTTCGATTATACAAAGTAAAAGCATACTTTCCAGTATAATCCCAACACTTCCCATGCATGTATTTTTGGTGATTGACAAGGTTGATTGTCAAGATTTCATGGCAGACATCTTCCCAGGCATGTTACATGTTGCCTTTGGTGAGAGCAATGGGTTATACATACAAAAATATATATAAACACCCAACTAGTTGCGCTCATAGAGCGCAACAGGTGATACATAAATATATATTGTTGGTCCCGAAAAATACCGAGTAAAAACCCAAAAAATCTAAATGGGAGGTGACTTTAAAAAAAAAAAATTTCGAATGTGTGTGTTGGGAAATGAATTTAATAAAGAAGATTTTGATTAGATCCCAAAACCCCTGAGTATGACATGTTCAGGATAATCTTGATAAATGAGTCAGGATTCAGTTTTAGAGTGTTCAGGATGTTATCTGCACAATGTATAGTCAGCAGATATAGATCATGATAGATTTCAAGATCCACGAAGACTCGATAAGTTTCTGAAGAAATGAAGTTTGATAGATGAAATCGAGAATCAAGACTCAAGATGAAATCGAGAATCAAGACTCGGTGTGAAACTGAGAATCTGAAGACTCAGCATGAAAACTCAGTATATCAATCAGGATATCTCTGAAGACTTAGAAGACATCAAGATCAAGATATCAAGATCGAAAAACAAAGGATATCAAGGCACAAGAATTATCAAGACTCAAGATAACTTGAATATTCCGAGGAATGAATTTAATAAAGAAGATTTTGATTAGATCCCAAAACCCCTGAGTATGACATGTTCAGGATAATCTTGATAGATGAGTCAGGATTCAGTTTTAGAGTGTTCAGGATGTTATCTCGCACAATGTATAGTCGCAGATATAGATCGGGATAGATTTCAAGATCCTCAAGACTCAAGAAGTTTTCGAAGAAACTTGTTTCAAAGATGAAATCAAGTTTTCAAGACTTCGTGATGAAATCGAGAATCTAAAGACTCAGTATGAAAACTCAGTATATCAATCAGTATATCTCTGAAGACTCTAAAGACATCAAGACCCGTAAGATCAAGATATCAAGACCAAGACAAAGGATATCAAGGCACAAGAATTGTCGAAGACTTCATTGAATCATGAATGCTCAGTATAACCTGAATATTCCGAGGCAAAGAAACTGAGGAATATAGTCGTTGGAATTCAGCTGACGTGGACCAATGAGAGGAAGACAACCAGCCTGAAAAAGCTGCAGAACTTACAAAGAATAGTATGGATTTGAATGTGATTCTCTCCAACGGTAACATTCAAATCCACACTATAAATACAAGTTCTTCCTTCATTATTACGTGTGGAAGTGCGGAGAAGATAGCAAACGATGCTACAGAGCTAAGAGAACATATACTCAAGCTTTCCCACCATAGAACACAAGTCTGTAGATATACAAATATATTCAAAGAGTGTTCTATAACCCAATCTAAGCATCCCACGATGTATCCTAAGCTTAGAGAGATTTTCCCAAACTTAGCATTGAGGCTAAATAAATGTAAGGGAAAATCTCACCATAGTTGGAGACAACACCAAACCCAAACCCCATTCTCGTAAGAGATAACTAGTGGTGAAGTGAGGTAGTTGTTAGGCAATCCCGAGAGAGGGTGATAAGTCCCGTTGGAGTGTGAACTCGTTAAACATCTAGAGGCGAGCCCGAGAGGGTGATAAGTCCAGAGGTGAGCCCGAGAGGGTGATAAGTCCAGTTTGAGTAAGTAAACTACAGAGGTAGTCAGAAAGCTCAAAGTAGAAGAAGTGAGTAAACTATCTTGGATAGTCAGAAAGCTTATAGGCAATCCCGTAGAGGGTGATAAGTCCCGTTTGAAGGAATTTCCCTAGGAACAGGGAGAGTGGATGTAGGAGCTTGAGTCTCCAAACCACTATACATTGTTGTGTTGTTTACTGCTTTACGTTCTTATCTTGTCATATGCATTCGATCATAAGCAAAACACAACACATGAGCTTAAAAGAGAAAAATCTGGAATCACCATTCCTTCACCCCTGTTTTTATATGCATTTCATGATTATTCCGCATTTCATGGGTTTTCCACCGGGGCCTAACAAGTGGTATCAGAGCAGGAGTTCAAAAGGTTCACTAATTTCAGAGTGACCACCTGAATTGATCTTTTTAAAGGAAAACCCGTTTCTTTAAAAATGCATATATTTTAATGTTTTGGCGTCCTTGTTGGGATATTTTAGTTTTGATGAACTATGCCAAAACTTTATCAACTTGTGTTATTCAAGATAATATACAGATAACAAGTTGAGGGGGAACGAAATAACAAGTTGAGGGGGAATTCATGGAATCAGAAGTAGATGATCAAGATCAGACAAGGCTGCAGATGAGACTGATAGAGATCAGATGAGTTAGATGAGTTCCGGAGTCAACTGATGAGTTGTGCAAAAAAAATCAGAAATAAAGAAAAGCTAAAACCAGCAAATCAAAAGAGAAGGTTGCAAATCAGAAGATGAGCAAAAGAGACTGATCAAGATCAGACGTTATCGAGATCAGATATGAAGATGAGCATATTAGATTGATCGTGATCAGACGTGATCGAGATTAAATATGATAACCTGATATGCTAACCTGATATGATGTACTTACCAGATGTTATCCTGATATGTTGATCTGAAGATGTATTGATCTGATCAGTCGAGCTGATCAGATCAGGCAAAGAAGAAATCAGATAGCCTGAGTAAAAGTAATCTGAGACTCAGTAAGTTAAACTGATCTGAGATTCAGTAAAGAAAACTGATCTGAGACTCAGTAAGTATTAGAGACCTGAGGGTCAGGATGTCTGAAGTCGAAGAAATCGAACTCGGTCGGCTGAGTGTCGATGTATTTGATCGGATAAGGTCCCATTGAATCAAGAAACATGAGACTCGAAGATGTCATTTGAAGACACATGAATCTCGGATAGACTGAGGCCGGAGCCGAAATAAGATTACAGAAGACTGGAGACCAAGACTGAAGACTCTTGTAATTCTTTATGTTTTTGTCTTTACTTTTGATAAGTTCATTGTAATCTGTAACTGATATCATACAATCAATGAAACTTTATCTTTATGCTCAAAGATAATACCTCATTATCTTTTTACATGTCTTTATATTTGATATGCCTGATTATTGTTGATGAAATTGTTGAGAGATTTGTCATTCTTGTATTGTAATAGGAAAAATTGGTACCTGAAAATAGGTTAAGTGTTTTTGTAACAAGATGGTTTTGGCATCATCAAAAAGGGGGAAATTGTAGGGAAATGAATTTAATAAAGAAGATTTTGATTAGATCCCAAAACCCATGAGTATGACATGTTCAGGATAATCTTGATAGATGAGTCAGGATTCAGTTTTAGAGTGTTCAGGATGTTATCTGCACAATGTATAGTCTGCAGATATAGATCATGATAGATCCTGAAGACTCAGTAAGTTTCTGAAGAAACTGAAGTTTCAAAGATGATGGCGGAAAGTTTTCAAGACTCGATGAAACCGAGAATCAAGACTCAAGATGAAATCGAGAACACGAAGACTCAGTATGAAACTGAGAATCTGAACACTCAGTGTGAAACTGAGAATCAAGACTCAAAGATGAAAACTTCGAAGATATCAATCAAGTATATCTCTCAAGACTCGGAAGATAATCAAGACTCGTAAGACCGATGATATCAAGATCGAAGACAAAGGATACTGAAGGCATAGTAATTACTGAAGACTCAGTAATTACTGAATGCTCAGTATAACCTGAATATTCCGAGGAATGAATTTAATAAAGAAGATTTTGATTAGATCCCAAAACCCCTGAGTATGACATGTTCAGGATAATCTTGATAAATGAGTCAGGATTCAGTTTTAGAGTGTTCAGGATGTTATCTGCACAATGTATAGTCAGCAGATATAGATCATGATAGATTCTGAAGATCCTGAAGACTCAAGAAAGTTTCAAGAAACCGAAGTTTCAAGATGGAACGAAAGTTTTCAAGACTCAAGATGAAACCGAGAATCAAGACTAAAGATGAAAACTCAGTATATCAATCAATATATCTCTGAATACTCGTAAGACATCAAGACTCGTAAGATCAAGATATCAAGATCGAAGACAAAGGATACTGAAGGCACAGTAATTACTGAAGACTCAGTAATTACTGAATGCTCAGTATAACCTGAATATTCCGAGGCAAAGAAACTGAGGAATATAGCCGTTGGAATCCAACTGACGTGGACCAATGAGAGGAAGACAACCAACCTGAAAAAGCTGCAGAACTTACAAAGAATAGTATGGATTTGAATGTGATTCTCTCCAACGGTAACATTCAAACCCACACTATAAATACAAGTTCTTCCTTCATTATTACGTGTGGAAGTGCGGAGAAGATAGCAAACGATGCTACAGAGCTAAGAGAACATATACTCAAGCTTTCCCACCATAGAACGCAAGTCTGTAGATATACAAATATATTCAAAGAGTGTTCTATAACCCAATCTAAGCAACCCACGATGTATCCTAAGCTTAGAGAGATTTTCCCAATCTTAGCATTGAGGCTAAATAAATGTAAGGGAAAATCTCACCATAGTTGGAGACAACACCAAACCCAAACCCCATTCTCGTAAGAGATAACTAGTGGTGAAGTGAGGTAGTTGTTAGGCAATCCCGAGAGAGGGTGATAAGTCTCGTTGGAGTGTGAACTCGTTAAACATCTAGAGGCGAGCCCGAGAGGGTGATAAGTCCAGAGGCGAGCCCGAGAGGGTGATAAGTCCAGAGGCGAGCTCGAGAGGGTGATAAGTCCAGTTTGAGTAAGTAAACTACAGAGGTAGTCAGAAAGCTCAAAGTAGAAGAAGTGAGTAAACTATCTTGGATAGTCAGAAAGCTTATAGGCAATCCCGTGGAGGGTGATAAGTCCCGTTTGAAGGAATTTCCCTAGGAACAAGGAGAGTGGATGTAGGAGCTTGAGTCTCCGAACCACTATACATTGTTGTGTTGTTTACTGCTTTACGTTCTTATCTTGTCATATGCATTCGATCATAAGCAAAACACAACGCATGAGCTTAAAAGAGAAAAATTTGGAATCACCATTCCTTCACCCCTGTTTTTATATGCATTTCATGATTCCGCATTTCATGGGTTTTCCATCGAGGCCTAACAGTGTGTTATGCAGATTTGCTAAAGTATGTATGACAGTTAATATGAAAGCAAATAAGAACACACGTATTTTTATAGTGGTTCGGACAACTCGTCCTACATCCACTATTCCCTTCATGGGGAACCAACTTAACCAACAGATGTTTACCGAGTTCTCACTCAAACGGGACTTATCTCCCTCTAAGGGATCGTCTACCCTCCCTTTCGGGATGCTTAGATGTTTACCGAGTTCTCTCAAATGGGACTTATCTCCCTCACGGGATCGCCTATAGATATTTAACGAGTTCTCACTCACCTACAAACTTAACCTATCAAACTGATTTGGGTAAGGTTTGTTTGGTTTCCAACTAGGTTGAGATTTTTCCTTACATTTGTTTAGCCTCTATGCTAGGTTGGGAAAATCTCTCTAAGCTTATGATATGGCATTTTTGCTTAGATACAATGAAGAACACTCTTGGGTAAATTTGGATATTTAATATTCTGTGTTCTTGAATGGAGTTGCTTGAATATTTGGCTTTAATTTCACTTTGCAGATCCTCCATCTTCTTCTTTTGAAGATAGTGCAATGTATTTATAGTGTGGATTTGAATATTATCGTTGGAGAGTAAATTCAAATTCATACTAATAGTCTTCCAGCTTTTCTTTGACATTTTGCACTTGTTGTTTGCAGCTTTATGTCACATCCATATATGTGTTGTTATATTCTTATTGGCCAGCTGCTTTTGTGTGTCTAACGGATCTGATCATTTCGTCCGACATCGTTCATCTCTTCTGATTTTGGTCGCTCGATCCGTCGCCCGATCCGGGTCTGCTAATTTCGGTATGCGAAAATCGATTAGATTCTGCAGATCAAGACTACATCATAAATCGCATCGATTCAAAGACATCGATATGTTCAAGATAAAGAATTGATCTGTTTCAAAGATAATCTGATTCTGACCTGGTGATCAAAGATACCGCAATCGATTCGAGATCTTACCTCAGATATCGATACTGATTCGATTCTCGAGACAATACAGATCGAAACGCACAACAGATTGAGAAACCGCATGCCAGATCTGTTATTCTGATTTCTTCTTCTTCTGATTTCTGATTTCTTCTTCTTAACTTGTTCTCTCGTTCCCCCTCAACTTGTTATCTGTAAATTAATTTAAATAACACAAGTTGATAATGTTTTGACATAATTCATCAAAACTAAATATCCCAACATGTACATACAACAAAATGTTGCGCTCACAGAGCGCAAGCACTTAAAATCGTCAAATCTAAAAAATTCACCCTATTTTTATAACAACCATCCAAAAAAAAATCATTTAAAACATCAAATATTTTTTAAATATTGATTGATAGTATTTATGTATAACAGATGTAGAATTTGTGCATAACAAAGATAATGCGTATAAAATAGCAGTAATATAAAAGAAATGAAGTTTATTGTGAATAAGATTTTTTTTATCTTTAATAATAATAACATTAATTGATAAATCTATTTTGCATGCATTTATATAATGAAATACCTTAAAAAAAAGGAAAAAGGAAATAGGGTGAAATGTAGGATTCTAGCGAAGTGCAATTATCAATCGTCGGTTTTGCCCAGCCAACTGCTATCAACATTGGGTACACAAAGCACACCGCGGAGCCGAGGTAAATCTTTTATTATTCAACTATCTATTAAGTTTAAACTCATTTTCTTTTTTAGTAATCTTTTCTCCTAATTGTACTGAATTCACAGTTTTGCAAACTTATATCCTGTTGTCCGCTCAAAATTGTATCTTGAAAAAATTTCATCCTGATTTCAATTTTGAAAATATTCTAGTTGAGTTGAGCGAGTGGAGTCGACTGTTTGGGGGTGAACATTTAATTTCACACTCTCGATTAGTGGGTGACAGTTGTTTTGAATAAAAGAGACAGATAATTTAAGAATTAGATTTTAAATCATGGTTCCTTCTGCAACTGATACCTTTACTCATATGCAGTGGCAGACATAGGATTTTACAAATGGGGATACGATCTATAGATAAAATACATTGTTCTATATGTAAAATGAATATGAGATTAAATCTGCATATAAAGATGATATTTTTTAGAGTTCAAAAAAGTTGCAACTACAAATTACAACTGAGCGATTATATTTCTTAGAGTTTAAAAAAGTTGCCACTACAAATCACAATTGTGCGATGATATTTCTTAGAGTTCAAAAAACTTGCAACTACAAATTACAAATGAGCCCGACGAGTCTTCATTTTTTGGAAGTGATCTATCACATCTTCATCGGGAATTTCTAGGAACACGTCTTTCTCAATGAAAGTTACCAAACAATCAATTAATAATTGATCACCCATGCTATTACGCAATCTACTTTTGACATAGGTCATTCTCGAAAATACTCTTTCTACACCCGCAGTAGCAACTGGAAGAAGTAACACCAACTTGATCAACAAATAAATTGCCTGATAAGTCGCATGCTTCTTTGTTTCAACAAGCATCATCGAAAGGGCACCAAGATCATGCAAATACCTAAACTTATCATCTCTTTGCATATCATCAATAAATACATCAAATTGGCCTTCAAGAGCCATCAAATCAATACCTGAAAATTCAAATCTCAAACCTAAAATCTAAAGGCATATCTTAAATAAATATATCAAGTATGAAATTAAAAGTCATCAAATCAATACCTGAAAATTCAGATGGATAAAATGTGGCAAGTTTAAGTAGTTTTTCTTTGTCATATGAAGAAAATCCACCTTGAGGACTTAAGCAAGCCATGCATTTAAGCAACTCCATATTAACCTCATCAAACCTGTAATTGAACGTAATGAATATTGTTATACAAAAAAAAAGAAAAAAAAGAAAAGAGTGTTACACATCGACAAACCTTTCATTTAGCTCACTTAGTTGTAGATCAATCACCCCCAAAAATATTTTACTCGAAAATATTGAAGGTTCGTCTCTTGTTTATCAAAACGTCTTGATCTTCCTCGGGACATATAACAAGCATCCATGTCAGGAACAACAATGTCACATGTAGTGCAAAAAATAATGACCTTGTTCAAGCGAGTTTCCCATCCGCTATTTTTTGTTTTTTGCAACAAATGTTTAGTTGATGAAACAAGAGACATGGTATTCACAATATTTTGATCTTTTTTTTTTTGCAATGCAAGACACAAATCATTGGTGTACACAAACATAGTCGTCATCAAGTTCACCAACTTCCAAGGCTTGAGCAACTTTTTGAGTTTGACTTACTCGAATCATTTCTCTTCGCTTTCAAGAAACTCCAACCACATTCAATAAGTTTGTAAGTGTTTCAATAAGCCAACTACAATCATTGTTTTTTCTAGAATCGGCAACCAATATTAATTGAAGTTGATGAGCAAAACAATGAACATAGTAAGCACATGGAGTATCCTTCATAATCAAAGTCTTAAGCCCATTTATCTCACCTTTCATGTTGCTAGTCCCATCATACCCTTGACCTCAAATCTTAGATGGACTCAATGAATGCTCCATAAGCAAAGAAATTATTGCACTTTTCAGTGACAAAGCAGTCGTATCACCAACATGTACAAGCCCAAGAAATCGTTAAACTATCATTCCTGTCTTACCATCAACATATCGCAAACAAAGAGCTAGTTGTTCCTTTTGAGACACATCACT
Source organism: Stenogyne calaminthoides (assembly GCA_037126765.1). NCBI lineage: Eukaryota > Viridiplantae > Streptophyta > Magnoliopsida > Lamiales > Lamiaceae > Stenogyne > Stenogyne calaminthoides. The sequence continues at coordinate 11,732,013 of JBBCBC010000002.1, read as the reverse complement.
TGACTCATCAGCCAAAATACTAAAGTAGTCATCACCAAGATCTTGTATAATGTGCCTAGTTGTTTCTTTTTGCACAACAATTGATGAGATCCTTTTGAATTTTAGGAGAAGTCAATTGATGATTGCTTGGAGCATTCTCAAAAATAGCTTTTTTAACACCCTCATTTTGTTCAGCTAGCCACTTCAAAAGCTCAAAAAAAATTTCCCTACGAATGGACTCAACACTTTCATCATGTCCACGAAATGACAATCCTTGAAGCAAAAGAAACCTCAAACAAGTAAGTGAAGCTTTCAAACGAGTTTCATACTCACTCCGAATCATATCGTTTGCATTATCAAAAACATGAACAATGGAATTCTCTTTCGAGTCTCTTAAATTCACATATTTTTCATAAGCAAGATTATGAGCACTTTTAACCCCACCAACATGCTTCTCAAATCTACCCGGTTTATTCCATGAACTAAACCCCTCAATAACAAATGCATCTCCTCCTACACTAACTTCCACATCATTTTTGAACAAGTAGCAAACAAAACAAAATGCTGCATCTTTCTCGACACTATACTCAAGCCAATCATATTTATTAAACCAAGAAACATTAAAACGGTGCATACCTCTAAGATCTCTTTGAGGGAAGTCATGAGATTTTGGTTGACAATATTTTTAAAGAATATATGCTCTCCTCACCGCATTTCTTCGATTTGGAGCATAATCCATTATGCTTGTTCTTTTCCCGGGATCATGTGGAAGAAAATCCAAATCATATACCAATTCGTCCTCTTGTGATAATTCACTAAAAGCCCTTGAATTACTCACTTTTTCACAATATTTTCTTGAGCAATACTCACTTCTTCAATAATATTTTCTTGAGCAATACTTTCTTTCGATTGTGGGGCTTGAGGTTGTGGCGAAGTAAATGATTGGGATGATTGGGATAAAGAATACTCACTAACATTGGGAGGAGTCTCATGATCTCTCGATGAAGAGCAAAAAGTTCCTTGAGATTTCATATTTTTAAGCATAAACTCTCGAAGATCCGGTTGCTTCCTTATTGCCTTTGACTTTTTTATTTTATCCACCATTTCCTAATTCAATTAGGGATAGAAAATAAGAATACAATTTAAAATAACACAAGCTCTAATTAAATTACAAGCCTAAATTAAATTACAAGCCCTAATCTATCAATAAATACCATCAAATTAACTTATTTACTAAACAATCAATAAATACTATCAAAATTTTGATTCACATTCATACTAAATAGAAAATATTGCAAGCCCTAATTTATAAATTTAGCAAATATTAATATACACCATCACATTCAATATTCAATTTAAAAATTGATAAAAGGAAAAGAAAAGGAAAAATAAAAAAAAGCTTACCTTTTGTTGGTGGAAATCGACGCTAACGCCGAAGAGAAGAAGGAATGGTGGGAATATTATCACCGACTTACTGTGGCTGCGGGGTAGTGGGGACTGCTTGGGATTTGGAACACAATGAGAAAAGCGAATTTGGATTTCTACCGAGTCCAATGACCAAATATTCAATAAGATAACTAATGGTATTTTCGTAAATATTAGAATTCTTATATATTATATATTATTGTACCATCACAAGTCCGCCTCTGCTCATATGCAGGTTTGTGTCGCAATTTTTACTGATCTATTATATTTATCTCCGGTTGTGTTGTCTGAGATGTTAATTTTTATGAGCAGAGTCATCATTAGTGATCAAGGGTGTAGAAGTCGGAAATCGCTAGACGGACTGTTTCTGACCGCCTAGCGCTTAGGCGCCGCCTAGATATATATTTTTTTTTATGGTTGAATGTTGATTTGTTCAGCCTATATGTTCAACTCAATATGAATTATGAAGAAAGGCTCAATAAATAACTAAACCACCCTCAAAAGCCCAGCCCAAAATGGAAACACATCTGCTTACAATTCACGCTATTCTTCAGTCTCCACACTAAAACAACACTCCACGACTCCAAGCCTCCAACACCACGATTACCTTACAACAATACTCTGCAAATTAAAAAAAATACCTGAGGGCGTCGCGCAGCGCGGCAGCAGGGAGAGCGGCGTGGCTTGGCCGCTTGGGCGGTGAGTGGCAGGAGATCGGCGGTCGCGGCGGCGGGGGGATGGGCGCGGTGGCGAGGGCGGTGGTTTTAGGCTAGGGTTTGAAACTTTTCTCTTCTCTTTCTTCTTTCGTGAATCGTCTGAGTTTTTTCTGTTTTGAATCTTATGATGAGATTAATTTCTTTTAATTATTTTTTTTTTTTTTTTAAAAAAAGAGGAAACGCCTAAAATTGTTGAGCCGCCTAGACCGACTATTCCGCCTAGGCGGCGCCCAAGCTCACAAATAATTTTTCTGACTGCCTATGAAGAAATCGCGGTGGAAGGCGGCCGCCTAGGGCTATTTCTGCATCCTTGATGTTCAGAAATGATTTTACCGTACTTGTATTGCCTTTTTACCTTTTTATAGAATTCACTTTATGTTGCTAACGTCATTTACCTAAATTCTCATTAGATTGATTTTACACGTCTCAATTTGTAATCTGGACTTGTAAAATAATATTATTTTTTCCTTTCAGGTGTATATTGTTTTCCAGTCAAAGGGCTACACAAAACGTGGAACTTGTAAAAGGTCTAATTCCATCACTTTTTTGCACGGGCTCTGTTTGGATAAGTTAATTGAGACTGAAGAATTATCTAAAATTATTTGAGCTTCGGAAATTATGTGACCTAATGAATCATGATATTCTTGTATTTTGAACTAATCGTGTATATATTTTAAAATTAGTTGTGATTTTTTAGGCTCACATAGTTTCTCAAGCAACAAAATATATTTTAAATAATTTAGTGTCTCAACTAACTTAATAACCTTAAATAGAGCCTTTGTAAGATGAGTGTTGAAATTAGCATCATTTGGTCTTCAATGGCGCTTGAAATAGTGGTTCAAATATTACTAATATTCAGTAAATTCCACTTTTACATATGATAAAAACAAAGGAGCTTTCAAGTGTATATTGCCTTTCAATAAAAGTTCTACATGACACGTCACTTTTACCTATGTTTTTTTTTTTTTTTAAGAATTTATGTTTCTCTTTTTTCGACAACAAAAAGATAATTAAAGAACCATTTCGAATTTGATTTTAATAACCAAGTGGTTGATTTTAAGTGATCTTTGTGATTTTTTTTTAAAGGAAGTGATCTTTGTGAGAAAATATGCAGACGAAATCTTCTAAAACATAAAATAGTAGTAATGAACAAAAACAATAGTACTGATACTATACTACATTCCACAAAGATTGCTTGCTTCCTCGAATCAATCACAAGTAATCTTTGTGATTTGAGGAAGCAAGTACTTTGTGGAACTTCTCTATTATGTCGTCTTTTAGCATAGCATGAAGGAGCAGTACTATTATTTTTGTTATTGATATTTCACATTCCGCATATTTTCTTATTTCAAATTTATTTCTATTTTATTTTTCATTTATATATGTTGTCTGTTAATTTAACACTATTTCAATCGATCAGCAGCTCATAAGCCACGGTCTCAACCCATGAACATTTCACTGTTATTCAGTTTTCTATTTTAGATTATTCATAATTGTATAACTTAAACAGTATACATATCTATTTTCAATAGATGTACTAATTTGTAATAGGAAAAAATCTACTCTTTCTTTATTGTCTAAAAAATAATCACCTTAGATTATATAATAATAATGTTTTGTATTTTGTTCTTTTTCTAGTTATATCCTTAGCTCATGGTTTCTAAATTTTAATAGAAATCACAAGAAGATAACTTGAGGCTTGAGCAGTGTTTTTTATCCAGTCATTTGTTTTTTTATCTAGTTGATTGAATCAAGAGAATGTATTAAGTATTATTCTAAATTTATTTCTGTATGAAAGTTGTTTAATCAATTGACCTTAAAATTGGAAGTGCATATTGTACTAGTTATGTCGGTGAGATTATAAATTTCAATTTTTGTTTAGATCATCCCAGTAGTTGGCTTTACTCTGGAGTCAACTCAGCACTACTCTATTTTAGAGCCAACACAAAATTTCCACCAGTTCACACTTCTTTTGACACTAAAATGAAATATTCTATAAAGATTCTTTATTTTTTTTATGTTATAAATAATTATTTATATTTATAATGTATTTGAATACTTATTTCTAATATAAATTAATTTTTATATTTAAATTTAAATTTAAATAAAAAATATAAAATTGATAAAATTGTTGAGCAAATCAAAATTGAAAATTCAACATAATATAGAACGAAAATTTAAATTACAATGATAATTTAAATTACAACGATATTTTAAATTACAATAATCAGGTGGCTTAGCCCACCTGATCACTGGGTTCTTCATTTGAGTGGGAGACCCAGGTTCAATTCCTTCTGGGAACGAATTTGGAGTTATGGGAGTTATAAGGTGGATTGACGATTTCGTGGAGTATTTGGGTGTTTGGTGTACAACTACTAACAACTAACATCTAACTTTGTCCGATCAAAAAAATAATAATTTAATTACAATACAATAGGCACTGATTACTCAGTGTTAAAATATTCTTCCCATAAATTCATAACATATTATTTTTAAATTAAATGAGATTTTTTTTAATTATATATAATATCAAACAACTTTTTCTAATTTTATTCACATAAACAATTGTTAAAACCAATTAAAATATTAAGAAAGAATAAGAAAAAAAAAGTAGCGCACATATTTTTTGTGCTATATCTAGCGCCCCAAAAACCGATCAAACAAAGGCAAAATTCTATTTTTTGCAGGATAAAGTCATCTCTTTGGAGGAGAAAAATAGTGTCAGACGCTATTCTGACACAATGGTGGAGATTGTCTTAACATTAAAAAAAAAAAAACAGTACGTTTTTTAAAAAAATTATGCTTTATAGTTTATAGAAAAAAAATGTGATTATGATTAATTTTGTTGCAAACACATGGTGGATTGCTTTTGTAAAGTAATTCTTGATGAAAATGTTCCACGTTACAATATTAGAGATGAATGATTCAAAGGACCAGAAGAAACAATGTCATGTGCAGAATTCTGGGAAAAATTAAGCAGCCAAAAAATAATATAAACCGAATAGTGAAGCGAATATGCATCAAGAAAAGAGTGACTCTCTCGTGCAACATTTTGACAAGATGCAATGCAATTGATGAAATGAAAAAAAAAAAAAAAAAACTAAAACTGAAAAAAAAATAAAAAAAAGAGCTCCTAAAATTAAATTGCCTCAAGAAAAATGAACTACTCAATTTTTTTTAATCAAGAAAGAAAAATATATACGAGGCGAATGAATAAGATTATTAGACACTGTTCACAATTCATAGTCGGTTCATATAATTAACTATTTGAAGAAGTTATATAATTTGCTAAGAAAACATGATATGAAGACATAATTAGAATACTTTTGTCCTTTTTGGAACTGTTTCAAATCAAATAAGATAATATACATTACGAAATTTATAGGCAAAGTTATGTAAATTTATATCAGCCAACAAAAAATTGATTGGAACAAATGAAGTTCGCTTTGAGGCAAATCGAAGACGGAAAATAGAAAAACATAAATAGAAATGTAGGGATGAAATCTACGGGGTGTAAACGAGTCGAGTCGAGATGATAAGTAGTATTAAGCTCGAAGTCTACTCGATTAAAAAAACTTGAAACTCGACTCGAGCTTGATTTAGCTCGATTCTTTTGAGCTAAATTCTTTTGAACTCGAGCTCGTCTTGAAGGAAAACTCGAAATTAATACCAGAATCGATTTGGCCCAGTTGTTTACATAATGTTAATTATATATAATTAAATATTTGTAAAAAAATAAAATATTAAGGTAAAATAGTACAATTATGTGAGCTCGATTAGACTCGTGAGCCTACTATTGTTGGACTCGAGAACTACTCGAGTAGCTACTGTTGTTGAGCGCGAGAACTACTCGAATAGCTCGAACACGAGCTCGACTCGATTAGATTCAAATTATTTTCAAATCGAACACGAATAGCTCGTGAGTATGCTTGATTCACTTACACTCCACTCCAAGATGAAAAAAAAAAAAAAACAATGGGTGTGTGTAACCGCAAAACGATCCTGGATATGAATCCAAAAAATTAAAAATCCAAAATGCCAATTAAAAATAAATTTTGAATGATGGAGTTGTGTTGAGCCATGTGGCACTTAGGTCGTGTTTGTTTCTGCGTGGGAGATCCGGATGGGGGATGAGTCTCCCCTGTTCCGGCCAATTTTTGAATTTGTACATTGAATCCTCTATCCAAATACACATACACCCTATTATACACTTACACTCTAAAACAATCTCATCACTATTTTTTTTATACCAACGCATTCTCTTTCATATTTTTCTTACAACAATTTATTATCTCTCACACTTTTCTTTCATATAATCATTAACTCATTAACTAACAATAATAAAATAATACATTATCATCATTAAAAAATATTGATTTGACATAAAGCTTCATCCAACCCTACCACATTCAATTCAAAATAAAAGAATTGATATTTCAAGGATTTCTCTCATCCATTTTTTTTCCCTCCGAATTTTCCCCATCCAACTCAAGCCAAAAAGTGACCTTAAAAATTGAGAAATAGAATCAACGGACATTCTGCATCCGGAATGTATTTAAATTTGAATGAATAACTAGTATTTTCTCCCGTGCGAATGCGCGGTTTTATAGTGATAAAAAATTATATTTAGACTTATGTTATTCTTAAGTGATTTTTCAAAATATTACTTATATTCATTAATTTAATGTTTGAAATTGTAATATAAAGATTATAAAAATAAAATTTTCAATTTTTTCAATACATGTCTTGTTTAAATATGGACAACGTCATCCTGTTGTAGTATGTTATTTTATGCTTATAATAACTTAATATACTGACGTGTTGTAAAATTAAATGACAAAAATTTGTATAGACCTGGTTCATGCTATGAACTCGGTTATTTAAGTATCACTGTTACATACAAAAACTCTCACTGTTACGTATAAAAATTATCACTGTTATATACAAAAACAATCACTGTGAAAAAAATGTTTTATATTTTTAAACAGTAAAAGTTTTTGTGCATAACAGTGATAGTTTTTATACATAACAGTGATAGAGTTCATGTATGAACCTGATTCACATGAGTGTTACTCAAATTAAATTACCAAAAAAAAAACAAATAAATATTGATTAAAATATACTTTACACACAAAGCAAACTATGAACTACATACACAAAATACATATTATAAATTATGAAATATTTTTTTATGTATAGTTCAAAACAATATATTGGTGGGTATATAATTTTATGAATTAGTTTGATCCCTTCATATAATTAAATAATATAAGTATAGTATCAATGGTAATATATCAATAAGATATTAAAATATAAATTGAAAAGACGAAATAAATTTAGATAAATAATTAGAAAATTAACTATTGAAAACAAAATGGTTACCTTGAAAAAATCTCTCAAAAAAATAAAATAAAACAAATTGCAAAAAGAATATATGATGCATTATTTATTATCTGCTCTAGTTTTTTTTCCTTCAATCTATAAATATATAAAAGTAGAAGTGAGAAGAGAGAACACAACATTTGTTGGAGCAAGTGCAACTCCACTTGTTTTGTAATCTAGTGGTGACTTTCACACTCCAAAAAAAAGAGTGATTTTGCTTTAACCAATCATTATTTTTCATTTTCTTTCTTACTTTCATAATCAATTTCTAAATTCATTTTTCAACGCATTATATATTAAATTAGTTTTCTTTTTAAGATCTTTTATTTAACATTAATATTTACACGTATAATAATAAAATTCAGACAAAACATATCTATTTTATATTTTTTTTATATTTTATGTGAGTTGAATTTAAATACTTTTATTTTATTTTTACAAGTTTTGTTGATTTTAGTATCATTTTATAAACCTGATTAATTATGACAAATTTAAGTACATAGTTAATAACTATATTTAATTAAATAAATTGTGAGTCACTCACGCATATACAATATATTTTTTATATATTATAAAAATTAATTAAAATAAAAATTTAAAAAATCAATTGATAGGTAAAAATAATTTAAATTTATTTTTTTATTATAATTTGTGTCACATATTACGTCATCTTACATTAAAATTTATAATATTCAATTTGTGCATCGCACAGGAGAATTACTAGTTATCTCTTAATACATTGAAACCTTCATCGTCTATAACTCTATATTAAGGGGAGTGTATTGATTGTGAAGCCTGTAGGATTTTTTTAGGCTTTCAAAGTTTGGGGGTATTCAATCCGGATTTTCAAAAGTCTTTAAAAATCCTGAGGTATTCAATACGAATTTTAAAAAGTCTTAAAAAGTATTTAGGTATTTAACAGTTAATGGATTTTAATACTCTATGATTTTCTTTGATTCTCTTCCAAAAATATAAATAAATTTCACTCTCCAAAATCTCTTCTAACAACCAAAGATTTCTACGTATTCACTCAGAGAACTCTAAAGATGAAAGGTTAAAAGAAAAAAATCTTCGTTGTTCTCCTGCCATTGCCGTTGTCCTCTGCCGTCACCGCCCACTAGCCATTAACGCCATTATCAAGAAATTCTGCTATTGCAAACGTCGCCTCTGCTATTCGATTTGGATTTGAAACTCAATTTGGTTCGAATTAATTATTATTGTTATATAATTTAATTATTAATTAGTAAAGTAAGCAGAAAATGGTAATTATGTACGCATTGAAGAAGAACATTTTGTAGGGAGAGTCAAATGCATTTCTTCAGACTTCAGAGACGGAAAAATAGAACAATCGCGTCCTTGGGCTTGATGTGTCTCACTTTCCATTGGGCTCGGTTATTCGCACCCTAACATTAGAAGATACCCTTATAATTAACACGGGCATTGCACGTTGATGTAATTTTGATAATACGATCATTAGTTGTCTTCTAATGTACATTGATTTTGTGTGAAAATGTAAAAAATTTCTTAATATGGACAAATTTTGTAGAGAATTGGATGTTGCAATATGGGGTAAAAATTGTATTTTTTTAAATGTGTTCGATATACATTTGCATCAATAGTTTCAGCGCCGAAGTTTATGAAAATCCATATAAATCAATAAAAAAGTGTATTCCACAATCTTGTCAAGTTTATGAAAATACATGTAAATCAATAAAAAAAAGTCAGCCAAATTCTGCATGGAGTCCATGAATTTTCTAAATCCACAGACTTTTTAAAGTTAAAAAAAATTCAATAGAATCCCAATGAAATACACCCCCTAAATAGTGCAGTTATAATATAGATATAATCCCATAATTCTAGGATTGGAATGAGATCATTTTGCCTTAATTAAGTGATTGTGTTTAGAATAATTTAATGAATATAGTAATATTTGTAAAATAAAAGAAAATTTTATCAAATTTTATGGGCCAAAGTTTTGAATGGGTCAAATAATCAATATAGTCACGCTACCAAACACTCCAATAAAACACCGAAATAAAAGGTAATTAAACTAAAGGACTAAATTGCGAATAGATACACCGACTCAGATAATTGGCTGAAACTATAGGCCCAAAAATAAAATAAAGCTAAAATATAGCCCACATATTAGAAAAAATCTAGAATCTTCGTCCAACACTCTATATAAATAAAGACGCTTACAACCCTTTTCACATCACTCTCTTAACTCTCTGCCACCGTAAAACCCTTGGATATATAGCACAGAGGTATCTTGTTTCCTCAATTTTATGCTTTTCTAAATATCTCTATCTTTGTATGACTGTTGCATATGTGTATTCAAGGTTACTAGAATTTGTTTTCTAAAAATTGCCTTGTTATTTAAGTAGGAATAGTTTATTTTATTATTAAAATTGCTAGATTTTCTGAGTGTTTGATCACAACTTCAACTGTTGGTTTGTTCCAGAAAAAGTAATCTTTTTGTAAGATAATGCAGTCAAATTAATAGTACAAATTATATTCCATGTTCAGTCCTTACCATTCTCTGTAAATATGATTTTACCATTCTTGAATTGACTTTTGACCTTTTTACTAAATCTGCCTATATCTCAGTTTTGAAATTTAGACTTATAAATAATATAGTAAGTATTAATTTTTAATGTTATATTTTTTTCTCAGGTATATATTGCTTTACAATCAAAGATTATTGCGACTTGCGAGGAACATGTAAAAATATCTACATTCATCACTTTATTTACAGGTCTCTATTTAGATAAGTTAATTGAGGCTGAAGAATTATCTAAAATTATTTGAGCTTTGGAAATTATGTGACCTAATGAATCATGATATTCTTGTTTTGTAAATTTATCATGTATACATTTTAAAATAAATTGTGATTCATTAGACTCACATAGTTTCTCAAGCAACAAAATATATTTTAAATAATTTGTTGCATCAACTAACTTAGTAGTCTTAAATAGAGACCTTGTAATACAGTGTTGAAATTAGCATAATTTGGTCTTCAATGGAGCTTGAAGAAGTGATTCAAATATTAATATTACTCTGTAAGTTCCTGGGAATTAAACCAAAATAGTCTTTTAATTTTGTACCTTTATTGAAATGGTCCAATAATTATCAACTTTTTTAATTTAGTCACACATGTATTCAATTTGATTCAATTTAGTCCCAACTCGCCGGAGATCGCTCAAAACGACGTCGTTTTGGGCTCGTATCCTACACGCGCCTCCAATTCTGATCGGAATATGTAAGGCACACGTCCAAAACGACGTCGTTTGGGACTAAATTGGATCAAATTGAATACATGTGGGATTAAATTTTAAAAGTTTGATAATTAAGGGACGATTTCAATAAAAGTGCAAAGTTATGAAATGATTTTGGTTTAAATCCCTCTAAACTTTTGTAGTTGAGTGAAGGAACGAATTTAGGGGAAACAGTGAGGTCTCTCCGATTTTAAATTTATTTCTCCTTATATTATATGTTTGAAAACGAGTAACTCTCCCCGGAAATTTGTACATAATATGAAACTAATGCTTTCAATAGGAACTGGTAATGTTGTTAGGTGAAAATCATTAATACTGACCAAATAATACTGTTAGTGAAAACAAAAAGAACAGTTTTATGATGAACCTAGTTTTATAGGAGAATTTGCCATATAAGCAGAAGACTAAGAAAAAGAGATCCTAAAAAATCCTGTGAAAAGAAAAAAGGATAAGACGGAATATATGGGAATATTTCTAGAGAATTCTACAGCTTATAAGACCTCAGTTTTATGATTCATAACACTATATAATAGGATGCGTATTGCCTCCTTTGGACCAAAAGCATAAGCATGTCTTGATTGAGCTTTCTATGGTTGTATTTTATTCTTGAAGATGTGACAATTTTAGTGTTCTATCTTTTTTTTTTCTTCTATATAGAGGAAATCAAAGATTGAACTGAGTTAAAAAGTTATTATTCAATGGGTGAAGTTTGAAATGGCATTGGACTAAATTAAGATTTAAATATTTTCATCGATGATATGTTGTGGAATTTGACATAATGGGAGATAATGAAGAGGAATATTATTTGATTTTACAATATTTTTTTTAAAAAAATCAAATAAGCATTTCTTGGCTTTGATGATTTCAATAATAAAACAGAAATACAACCAGCAGCTTGACTGATCAAGACTGTACACATCAACTCATTGATTTTAGCAGGAAGAAGTCCGTTTTTTCGCAAAGTAATTGTAAATTAACTTAATCTTTTGCCTTCATTTGTTGTTTTTCCCCATTTTTTTTCCAATATTTGATTTGATGTATATTCATTATTTACTGTAGTTGTTCTCAAATGGTATGAGGGAGTCAGAGCAGCAACATGGAACCATAAAGATTGAAGCATCAGGTGATCAAGTTAAGTTTTTTCCTTTTAAAGTTGATATATGAAATTTATATTTATTCGTTTAACTAACATTGGTTTGCCTCTCTGTAGAGAAAGTTTCGTTTAGGGTATGTTTGTTTCAACACTCACCCGGATGGACTTAGTACTTTGAAAACCACGTCCCATTATAGTTTGAGATTTAAAATTAGACTTCAAAATTCTCTCCTATAAAGTACATCTATACCCTTATTTTCCATAAAATTCAATACAATCACATCACTACTTTTCCCACTCTCAAGACAATATAATAATATCACATCAATTATTATTAAACATTGATTTGACATAAAGTAAAATCACACCCTATTAAACTCTCAAAACAAACATATGTTTTTTACTATTCACCAAGATTTTCAAATTCATAGGATTTCGAAGTCATAGCTTTCCCCGCACACCTAAATCCCGAAGCAAACATACCCTTATGGATTTGTTGAAGTATATTTATAGTAATGATGTACCGAGTTGTCTGTTTTCCTTCTTTGGTCTGTTGAAGATTGCGGATAAATTTAATGTTCCTTTGTGCTTGAAAGACTGCATTCAGTTGTTGCAAAACTTTGCCTCGCTTTATTTAGACCTACCTCCCAGTCTCTTGATGTCCCCTGCACTTAAGCCTCTCATAAATGTGTTGGAGAAATTAATGATGAGACCCGGTCAATGGTCATTCAGATTTGAATTTGAACTTATCTGCATGGTTCATTGAATCTGGACATTTTGTAACCTCTAGGGAATTTCCTGAGATCACGCGGTCAATAACTGCCCACGATCTTAGTGGGCCTCAACTTATTTCTACACGTCTTCTGAGTGAGAATTCTTATATATAAGTTGGTTTTTCATTATTTTAAAGCATAGAGTTTTGAGAAAATTTCTGCATATTTTTTAAGGATTTCGTTCTGCTCATACTCCAATTGAGTTTGCTGAAATTTTCTTTTCAATTGTGCTACTGAAATTAAAGTGTGAAACCGTTTTACTTTTTGGGACATTTACGCACGATCCTGGGTGTAATTTATCTTGTGCGGGGAAAATGGTTTTCCTTGATTCGGTTATTGTGTGTTTTTATTGATTTCAATTTCATTGCAGTGAAATATTTCAACAATCGCAAGACAAATTAGAATATAATTCACTGCTTATGAAATGTCATCAATTGTTATTGAGGAATTTGTTTTGTGAAAACGAAGACCTCCTGATTGAGAATTGAGATGAGTCATGAGAGGATTAACCTTGAAATGGTTGTTGTCAAACTTTGAAGGTCGAACTCCTGATGAAGAGTGCCTTGTGAGTATATGTTGGCTGCTTGACGCTAATTAATTGAAACCAGCCTGGAGATGATGGTGATAGGCGATTCGATCGCCTTCTCCGTTGCAAACGGAAACTTGAACACGCTGCGTTTGAGATCTCGGTGGAGTTTGTGAATCAGAAACGTCCTTTAATTGTCAGAAACGGTTCGATGATTGATGACTAGCTTGAAGCTTCGCATCGGACTCCATTCGTTTGGAGGCGCGCTGATCCGTGTCGTGGCGGTCAGGCAATGCGACGGCTTTGGGGTTTGACCCGAGCTGCTCATGCGGCTAAATTGTTGAAGTGAGAATAATTAATTATGGTTGGGCCATTGGGGTATGAGAACCTCTATTCTGCTGGTTAACCAAACCTAACAAGTTAACGTTTAAGACAATTTAAGTTAGTATAATGGCCTGGACTGAATACTTGAGGTTCCTTTTGTAATTCATCTAATCAATTGAAAAGGGTCAGTATTAGTTAAACCATTAGTTGCCTTCTCAGGACTAATTATTATAAATTGCACTGTGGCTGATGCACGGCTAATTTGAATTCTGAATGAACTATTGGGCTGGAAGTCATTAACTCACAATTGGCCAAAATTGATTGAATATGGGCCAAATAAATTATGGCTGACCCAAATGTATTTGGGCATGATAATGATATGGAAAAATTTATTTAATACTTGAGGTATTATAAATATTATTCCATAGTTGTGGATCCCTTGATTGTTGACATCAAATTTATTTTTGAAATTTGATTTGGGGTCAAATACTTTGCACTTGAAAGTGCAAATTGTGTATTGAATTTAATTCAATTGACTCGTATAATTCGTTTGGGAGTTATTCACGAGAAACGGTGGCAAGAAAGGCCTCATTTAAAATCATGCTTGATAGCACAAATTGTGGATTAGATTTAATCCAAAAGGATTATTGACTTGTATAATTCAAGAGAAGAATTATTTAAAATTCAATGGTGGAAATTGAGGACCCACTTGAAATTGAATTTAATTTGGTATTTTGACAATGTTTAAATCAAATTTTCAAAATCAAATTTGTTGGGACTAAGAAAAGTACAGATTTTAAGGTCCAACAAAGAATTTTGAATAGGAACTCAAAAACGTTTTGTTTTCCAATTCGTTTCAAAATTGTGTCAAAATTAATATTTGAGAATATTAATGAAAGGAACATTGCACCTTTAGATTTAATTCACACGGATGTATGTGATTTAAAATTTGTGCAAACTAAAGGTGGAAAAAAGTATTTTATTACTTTTATTGATGATTGTACTAGATTCTGCTACGTTTATCTTTTGTGAAGTAAGGATGAAGCTTTAGAAGCTTTTAAGCTTTACAAGAATGAAGTAGAGAATCAATTGAATACTCGAATTAAAGCAAATTTGTAGTGATAGAGGTGGAGAGTATGTAGCTCTGTTTGAACAGTTATGTGTTGAATCAGGCATCATACATCAAACGATAGCCCCCTACTCACCTCAATCAAATGGTGTTGCGGAAAGAAAAAAACTGAACACTAAAATAGATGATGAACGCTATGTTAATCAGCTCGGGTTTGCCTCAGAACTTGTGGGGGGGGGGGAAGTTATTTTGTCAGCTAACCACATTCTAAATAGGATCCCACTTAAAACTAAGGATAAGACTCCTTATGAGATGTGGAAAAAGCGCAAACCATCTTACAAATACCCCAAAGTTTGGAGGTGTTTGGGTAAAGTTGAAGTGTCAACTCCTAAACAAGTGAGAATTGACCTTAAAACGGTCGATTGCATCTTTATAGGATACACCTTCAACAATAGTGCTTATCGGTTTTTGATTCACGAATTAGAAATACCCGATATGACAGAAGGTACTACAATAGAATCAAAGAATGTTGTATTCTTTGAAAATGTTTTCCCGTGTAGGGATAAATAAGAAGTGATTTCGACTAAGCGAAAACACGAAGAATCAAATGATGATGCAGGTCCTTCCACTCAAGAGAGTGAAGAACCAAGACGCAGTAAACGAGTCATAGTTGATAAGACCTATGGCCCAGATTTCATAACTTATGTTTTGGAGGACGAAACTAAGTCTATCACAGAAGCTATGTCCAGACCGGTTGCTCCGCTCTGGAAGAAAGCTATTAATTGCTAATATGATTCAATTCTGCAAAACACGTGGGAGCTGGTTGACCTCCCTAATGGTTGCAAGACCTTAGGATGTAAGTGGATCCTTAAAAAGAAAAAGCAGATGGATCAGTTGAAAAGTATAAAGCCCGTTTGGTTGCAAAGGGTTTTAAACAAAAAGAAGGGTATGATTTCTTTGACACTTATTCACCTGTTACGAGGATTACTTTCATTCGTGTACTTATCGCGATTGATGCTTTCCATAATCTCGAAATACACTATATGGACGTAAAGACTGCGTTTCTTAACGGTGAGCACACCTAGAAACGAGGAAAATGTGTGTAAACTCGTTCGGTCATTGTATCCACTTAAACAAGCTCCAAAGCAGTGACACTTGAAGTTTGACAACATTATATTATCAAATGGATTTCGAATTAACGAATGTGACAAGTGTGCTTATGTGAAGGAAACACCAAATGGATTTGTTATCGTTTGTTTATATGTCGATGACATGTTAATCATGGGTAACAATCATAATGTCATCGTTAATACGAAAAACATGTTAAATTGGAATTTTGACATGAATGACATGGGATTAGCAAATGTGATTCTAGGAATCAAAATTGAGAGAACATCAAATAGAATATCTTTGACACAATCTCATTACGTTGAAAAAGTGTTGAAGAAATTCAATGCATTTGATGATCCACTTGCTAAAACACCCTTGTAACTCAATGTTCATCTGAAGAAGAACAGAGGAGAACCAGTAGCTCAGTTGGAATGTGCAAGGATCATTGGAAGCGTGATGTATATTACGAATTGCACACGTCATGATCTTGCATGTGCAGTGATCAAGCTGAGTAGGTATAATCCAAGTCATGAACATTGAAAGGCTCTTAAAAGGGTTTTAAGGTATTTAAAGTACACCCTTGACCTTGGGATACACTATACAAGATATCCAGCTGCACTTGATGTTGGGATTATACTGAAAAGTATGCTTTTACTTTGTATAATCGAAACTGAATTTTCAGACTTATTTACTGAAATAAATTGTTTATCACTGATGCTTTAAATATGATTGAATGTTATATATATTTCTTTGCATAAGCTGTTCAATAATTAAATGCGTGTTACATCAGTAGTTAATTTAGTGATACCGGATCACGAAGATTAAATTAACGAGTCCCTTGTAACTAAAAAGTACGCCATTCACGACCTAGATGGAAATGAACAACCATCGCGAAAGGTTGAGGTGTAAGGCTCGGATTGGTTTGTCTTGACCAAGAGATTACACTAGTGCATGTGATCTTGTTGAATAGGACCCTCTGGTGAGGATAAGAATTCTCGGAACAAGGAAGAATTACACCTCGGTGGTTCGTTGTTTCTTAACCTTCGTCCCTTAAATAGGATCACGTGGGATCGGTAACTATTGCTTTGACTTATCATGGGTAGCGAATCGAGAGAGATTCAATACTTTTTATCTTGGGCAATATTATTGGTCACGTGTGATTGCTAAGATTTATCTACGAAGAATCGTTATTGCAAAGACGCTTGCTTGATTTGCCCCTTGGGAGGTTCATAAGTTTTATCATACCAAATCTTGCAAGTGGAATTAGTTTCCGGTATGGATAATAATGTTGAACCGTTCTTTTCGACCAAGGACAAAAGATATTAATTAGCGGAAAAGCTATTTGGTGGCTTGAATTAATTAATGGGCTAGATAATCTTAAAAACGGAAATAATTTTGGGAGCCATATTGGTATCCGTAATATGGGTTAAGATGGATAGTGCAATATTAATTATGTAGTGGGATTAATTAATATTTATGGGCTTGAATTATATTGTGGCTCAATATTAGATATTCAAGATCCATTAGAAGGTCCAATCTTAATTCTCCTAAAGGCCCCCCGAGTAGCCCAACATATAGTCCAATAACTAAAAAGGTGATTAAAATAAAATAAATATTGTTGCTTAATATTTCTCTAATTAATTCGAAAATTATGGATAAAAGAGGGAGAAAGATTTTCTTTGAATTTTGTTATGGAATGAAGATATGTATTCTTGGAATATAAGATTATCTCATTAAATTCAAGAAATCTCCCACTTAGTTATTCATGAGGAATTTTCGAAAATTTTGAAAATATAATTGGGCAAGAAAGATTTTCTTGATTTTCTTGAAAAGATATTATGGAAGATATGTATTTTTGAAATACAAGAATATCTCATAAATTCAAGAAGATCCAAATCTTGGATTCTTGGATCATCAAATTTTTTAATAAAAATAATGCCATAAAATAAAGGAGGTGGAATTTTGTGGAATATTTTAATTATGGGAAAAGAATATATGGGATATATTCAAGATTTCTTGGTGATCAAGAAAAGTTTTTTCCACATTGAAAAATCACTAAAATTTTGTTCACCCTCCTCCTATAAATAAAGGGATGATTAGTTCATTCCCAAGTACAATTCCATGTCTTTGGAAATATTAGCAAATCCACATAAGTTGGTGCAACAAAGTTTATTTTTTCCTTTTGTTAATTGTTCGCAAAGTATCCTTCAATGGGATTGTCGAGCAAGGGCTAAGGGAATACTTGGGAAGTCCTTTTGGTTAGTCCGTCAGACCAAAGCCTTTGCCATCCCAGGAAGTACGTTCACGTAAACCCGTAGATTCCGTGACGTGAGGTTTTACGTGCTTTTTTATATGCATGATATGTTGTTGCAATTATTATTTGAATTAATATAGGATTAATTCATGCTAGTAATAATTAATGAATTAAATTTGTATTTAAATATTCACCCCGAATAGATCTGTGTAAATCATTCCCCAACACTTGAAGGGTACAGTGATGCTAATTGGATATCGGATACAAAAGACTCATTTTTCACTAGTGGATATGCGTTCACTATTGGAGGAACAACTGTATCGTGGAAATCCACAAAATAGACGTTTATTGCCCGTTCCAACATGGAATCAGAATTCATCGCTTTAGATTAAGCTGGTGAAGAAGCAGAAATAGCTTCGTAATTTTCTGGAAGTTATTCCTTGTTGGAACAAATCAAGATTACCATCGGGTAATGGTATAATCGCGGATCGTAAGTCGTTCATTTATAGGTAGAACTTCGAGCAGTATGTATAACGGAAAGTCGAGACATATCCGTCGTCGACATAACTCTGTTAGACATTTGATCTCAACTGGAGTTATAATTATTGACTTTGTAAGGTCAAAGGATAACATAGCGGATCAGCTCACGAAGAGCATATGCCGAGATCAAATGAAAGCTGATAGAGGGAATGGGTCTGAAATCCACAAAGAAAACTGAAACAGTGGAAACCCAACCATGATGACTGGAGATCCCAAGAACTTGGTTCAAAAGGGAAAACTAAACTGTGAATGTTAGTTGTACAACACTTGAAAATCATGATCATTTCTGACAGCACTGGGTCAAGTGTTGAGAACCCGTAAGATGTGGTAAGGTTAAGTCTTTGACTTTTAATGATTCCTAAAGGTCCAGAAGGGACTGAGTATGACGGGATACTCGAAAGGAGATCACCTATGTAAATAAGAAGTGAGGGCCGCTTCGACCAAACATTTATGAAACACAATAAGGAGACCATGGCCAAAATGGACAAAAACATGAGAACGAATCAGAGTCGAGACATACTTGTGTCTACACTTCCTGTAAGGTATACACGAAGGTGGATTAGTTCAAGGCATCGTGTCCACTAAGCACGGCCGGGGTGATAAAGATCTTTGGGCTACTGAAGATAATGAAAGTTCAAAGCCACAAACTACTTCTTCGGAAGCAACAAAGTCTCAAATGAGCTGAACGATGTGTTTGCATCACTATATATTTAATTTTCACTCATGTGGGGGATTGTTGGAGAAATTAATTATGAGACCCGGTCAATGGTCATCCAAATTTGAATTTGAACTTATCTGTGTGGTTCATTGAATCTGGACGTTTTGTAATCTCCGGGAATTTCCTGAGACCGCGCGATCAATAACTGCCCACGATCTTAGTGGACCTCAACTTATTTCTCCACGTCTTCTGAGTGAGAATTCTTATATATAGGTTGGTTTTTCATTATTTTAAATGATAATTTTAGAAAACACTCACAAACTTTTTGCATAGAGTTTTGAGAAAACTTCTGTATATTTTTTAAGGATTTCGCTTACGATTACTCGGTTGAGTTATTTGAAACTTTCTTTTTTTGATGGATGCTTCTGAAATTAAAGTGTGAAACCGTTTTACCTTTTAAGGCATTTACGCACGATCCTGTGAGCACTATCCAGGGCGTAATTTGTCTTGCGGGGAAAATGATTTTTCTTGACTCGGTTACTGTGTGTTTTTATTGTTTTCAATTTCATTGCAGTGAAATATTTCAACAAAATGCGGCCAAAGAGTTCGACATTGCGCGCTTCAAGGGTGTAAACAAGTAATGTCCATTTTATCATTGTGATTTTTCAACTATACAACAAGTTTAAGGTTTAAATTGGGGGATTTAAACAAAAATCGTTTCATAACTTTGCACCTTTATTGAAATGATCTCATCATTGTTAACTTTTCAAATGTAATTCCATATGTATTCAATTTAATCCAATTTAGTCTCAAACCGCCGGAGGTCGCTCAAAATTGTCCAAAACGATGTCGTTTTGAACACTTGTCTTACATATTTCAGTCAAAATTGGGTACGAGTGTAGGACACGTACCCAAAACGATGTCGTGTTGGGCAATTTTAAACGACCTCCGGCGATCTGGGGCTAAATTTGATCAAATTAAATACATGTGGAATTAAATTGGAAAAATTGATAATTATGAGACTATTTTAATAAAGATGCAAATTTATGGGATTATTTTGGTTTAATTCCCGTAAGGTCCTCATTTAATTGATTATATTTGCAGTCTTTTACTTTTACATATGATTTTCTTCAAATTTTATTAATTACACTGTTGGATATTAAATTTTAGAAATTTTGTCTTAAATTTCTTTTGCAAAACAAGATGCTTCATTGAAGTGTTTCTCTGATTTGTTTCATTATTCTGATCAAATTACGGCAATGTATTGTGCATTATTCTCAATTTTTATTCACTAACAGAGGTATTTGATAAAATGTTCTTAAAATTGATATTTGCATATTTTGTAGTCGGTTTATCTTCAGGTTTGTTGCTGGTGGAGTTTGGTCGAATCGAAGGCTTTCTTAGAATGAGACTCGTTACTTATAATAAATGAGATATTTATATTTTATTTTTTAGCTTGTAGTACTAAACTGAAATTGTGTAAATTGTTTAAATATTTTTTTAATACCTTTTTTTTTTACTAAGATTCTAAGAATTGCAAAGGAAGATTTTAAAAGGAAAAATTTGGGTGAAAAATTTTAAGGTACAAAGTGCAAAAGCAAAAAACTCTAAGGTACAAATGCAATTTTTTGATACAAAATAATTTTTTTTTTAAAATAAAGTACAGTTTTTTTATACCTTAGAGTAAATAAAAATTGCATTTGTACCTTAGAGTTACTACTTCCTATTTTTTGTACCTTAGAATCATTAACTCTAAAAATTTCAGAATAAAATCTTCCGTCTTAGACAAGTTTGAATTTTCAAGATATTGCAAAATATTTTTTGTCAATCGTCCTTATCTAAGGAAAGGAAATAACTTGATTATAGTATGTTGTTTAGTTTTCGTATCTTGTATAATCTTTGTAATTCCTTGTAAAATCGTCGATTGTATCTCATATATTTTGTAACACACATTAAATGAGAAATCTCTTTACTTCGAATTTTATTATTATTGGGTCTTAGATGGTATCATCCTCTTGTATTTATATTTGAAAACGCTTAATTAATTAAAATTATAAAACCATGCCCAATGGCTTTTGTTTTAATTTCTTCTTTTAGTTGGGTTTATTTAATCGATAAGCTGCTTAATTGCGTTTAATGAGCTGCTGGTAAATTGGTCCGTCTCTCTCTATTGTTAATTTAGTTTGGTTGACTTGTAATTAATATTTGACAAAAAATTTGTATTAGACAGGGGTATAAATTAGCACAGATCAACATTCATTATTCTTAAAATATTAAACTATCATTGTCCAAATTATGCAAGTGTAATAACTCTTAATATTTTAATCAGACCCACCTCTCGTATTTATCGTGGTATTGTTGGGCCTTTTTTATATTTGCAAATAAGATACAATTTGGTACATGATAGGCATTTGATCTTATAATTTAAGCTTGCAAGTAAAAGACAATTTTGGAACATTATGGAAATCCACTCGCAATTAACTGGGATGCATATCCAAATTAAGTAGGTTCCTTCCGATAGAATTAATTGGTTATTGATGATTTTTTTTAGGTTAATACTCCTTTGTTTAGTTAACATAACTGCAATAACGATTAATTTTTAGTAAAATAATTATCCTATTATTAATATAATTACAATAAATATATATATATATATATATATATATAAAATATAGCGGGCCGACGGGTTAGCCCATTTAGCCCGCGGGCTAACCGATTCGGACAAAAAATACCCGATTTTAAACTGGTCTACCATTACTTGGCACTATCCCTGCATATACATCTCTAAATATTTCACACACTTGAGCTCCACTTGTTTATCAATATAACTCCACCCAACATGAACGTATGGTCTAATCCATTTTACTAAAAAAAGTCCAACAAAAATATGTTGTAATAGATTATTATCAACAAATCATGAATTTTTATATAATTAGCCATCTAAAGTTCTAAACAATTGATTTTATCATTCTATTTAAAATTATTAAATAATGACACTTCACATGTTAAACAATAATACTTTGAGGAAGATTCACATGAATTTGAAATCAATTTTTTTTTTCTATGTAATACGCTAATGTTAATTATTGGCAAAATGCATTTTTAGATCCCTAAACTATTACTTTTTGTTCGAAAAGTTTTAAACTATTTTTTTGTTTTAAAGAGCCCCTGAACTATTAATTTTTTTTTCGGAAGGTCCCTAAACTATTTCTTTATTTAATGAAGTTCTTAAACTATTAATTTTTGTTTCATGAAGTCCTTCTTGACTATTTTTTTTAATCATCTAACAGAACCGTTAAGTAAATACGCACATCATCATTCTCAAAATTGTCAATATTGACCACTGTTTTACTTAATGGTTCTGTTAGATTAGTTAGAAAATTTCGTAAAAAAGGACTACTTGAAACAAAAATCAATAGTTTAGGGACTTCATTAAACAAAAAAATAGTTTAGGGACCTTTCAAAACAAAAGTTAATAGTTCAAGGGTTTCTTAAAACAAAAAAATAGTTTAGGGAACTGAAGATACATTTTACCTTAATAATATTCTGTTTATATATAATAGTTATATATTTTGTTTATATATTTTAATAATTATAACAATTTATATAATAGTTGTATATTCTGTTTATATAAAAAATTTATAATTGTATAACAATAATTGTTTATATATATAATAGTTTATATATTCTGTTTATTACATAATAGGTATATTAATAATATTCTGTTTATATATATCAATAAACATAATTGTTCATATAGTCTAAATCACCTCAATAATCAGTCTAAATAAGTTATAATATTATAGTTATATTAATAATATTCTATTTCTACTTATTTAAGTTATTAATTTCTAATAATCATATTATTTCTATTTATTTAAGTTATTTTGTTCATTATATTATGTTTTGATATGATTTTTGACTACATGAAGAATGTCTGGATTATTAAGTTTGAACAATATCATAGAATGATTTTAACTTTTGAATATATGAACAATGTTTGGAGTATTTAATTTTTTAAAAAAAAATAAATTCGGAGCCCATTAAGTGGTCCGTTTAGCCCGTAACCCGCTAGGGTTAAATTTAGGTATTAACTATTAATGACCCGTTAAAAATGAACCGGTTAAGGCCTTGAACAGTTTTTAATTCATTGACCTTTATAGTATTCGGGCCCTAATGGTTAGGTCAACCCGTTTAACATCTCTAGAAATACTTGATTTACTAATAAATTAGCTCGAACTTGACTCATTAGCTTAATAATTAAAAAATTTCATGTATTTTCATTTACGCGAGTTGACTCAAACTCAACTTTCGGTTCGTTAATGATATAGAGCTCAGCTCGAGTTACAACTCTATTGTTGAGTAGCCTAAGTCTATTTTCACTCCTATATGCACTGTTCATCTTTTCGTATATATACGCGCGTTGATAGTAGAACATAATTGATATATTTTAAAAACATGCTACTTGTTTTACAGAAAAATGCAACTTATTTGCACACGAAAAAATAATTACACGATTCAATATAAATAAATTGCACTTTTCAATCACACAATTTCAAAATGCACAATGAGTGCACGGTGCAAGTGTGTACATGAGACCCACTCAATTTTTTTTTAATTAAATCAGAAGATATAATTCAAATTTCAACGATTATTTTGTCCAAGTAAAAATCGTCCCCGAGTTAGCCTCGACTCAATGAGTCTCTGTTACAGGCACTCCCTCGGAAACCACCAGATTTCGCCATTGTAGCTTTCTTAATCCCGTAAATCACAAGCTCAAATCATTCTTCTTCCCAATTCCAAACACCGGAACTCGATTCCATCAATCACAGCCACGAACACGAGATGCCGCATTCGATTTCAAATCCTACATGGTCGAAAAGATAACCACGGTGAATCGGGCGTTAGATTCAGCACTTCCTTTGCGAGAACCCCTCAAAATCCACGAATCAATGCGCTACTCTCTTCTCTCGGGGGGCAAACGCATCTGCCCTATAGTCTGCCTCGCCGCCTGCAATCTCGTCGGCGGCGACGACGCGACGGCGATGCCCTCCGCCGCCGCACTGGAGATGATCCACGCCATGTCTCTGATGCACGACGACCTCCCCTGTATGGACAACGACGACCTCCCCTGTATGGACAACGACGACCTCCGCCGCGGAAAGCCCTCGAACCACGTCGTTTTCGGCCAAAACGCCACCGTTTTGGCCGCATCCGCCCTAATCGCTAGGGCATTCGCGCAAATCGCAACCGCCACTGAGGGAGTGGATCCGGCCAAAATTCTCCGCGTAATCGGCCAATTAGGGCGTTTGATTGGACCCGAGGGGGTGGTTGGCAGGTTGTTGATTTGCGGGGCGGAATTGGATTGGAGGAGTTGGAGCACATCCACCGGCACAAAACTGGTTCGGCGGTGCTGGGCGGCGCGAGCGAGGAGGAAATTTAGTGGCTGAGGAAATATTCGAGATGCGTTGGGTTGTTGTTTCAGGTGGTGGATGATATTCTGGATGCTACGAAGTCGTCGGAGGAATTGGGGAAGGATTTGTTGGCGGGGAAAACGACGTATCCGAAGCTTCTGGGGATGGAGAAATCGAGAGAGATGGGGGAGAAATTGAAGAGGGAAGCAAAGGAGCAACTCGTGGGATTTGATCCTGTTAAAGCAGCTCCATTGATGGCTCTTGTTGATTTCATTGCGTACAGAGATAAGTGAATTTGTTGTGTCAATCTCATTGTTATTCACTAATAAGGTAAAAAACAGAATGGAATTCAGAAAATAGATGGATATGTGCTCGTGGGCTGGGGGTTTTAAAGTGATTTTGCCTTGATTCTTTGGGTGAATGGCTATACTATGCTTTTTAAGAAGGATTAATAAGAAATTGCAATCTATACTACTATGCTTTTTACAAATAACAAATTGCAATCTATATTATTGTGTTTTTTACAAATTGTAACATGTATTATTCTTCTTAACAAAATGCAACCTGTATTAATAAAATTTGACAAATTCCAACCCCAAATCATGTTTTTTTAAATCTTTCTATTGAATTTCTTCAATTTAATATGTGCAAAAATATTTTTCTTGGCATTGTGGTATACACAACATATCATTTGTTATTATATTTAGCCAAAAAGTTTTACAAAAAATGAGTTTCGGGTTGTAATCGATCTCTTTTTAAAAATATAAGTTGCATTTTGTTAGAAAAAATAGTACACGTTGCAATTTATAAAAAAACACAATAGTATAGGTTGTAATGTGTAATTAACCCTATTAACACTTGTATACAAGTATATTTTTAGGTTAAATTGTGCCAAACCCCGTATGGTTTGAAAAATTGCCGCCAATCCCCTGTTTTTGTAGTAGTACTCTAATTGCTTGAGTTATTCTAATGTAATACACTTTACATTATCTCAATAAAAATGAAGATTTCACATAATTTTTAAAATAAATAGGAATGATACCGATTTTTTAAATAATAGGGAGTTTGACACAATTTACCCGATATTTTCATCGTAGCTGATAAGCAAGATTCAACTCATTCAAATGGAATTTATGTGGACAATTTGTTGAATGCTTGTCAAGAATGGTGCAAATAAATTTTGTTTAAATATATCTTGATACCTTTTGATTCTTACGGCATGTTTGGTAGCACATAAAAAGTATGCAGGGGCTCTTATAGTCAATATGTAAACGACGTTGCAATCAAGCTGAGTTGAGTGTAACAAGATCGCCTTCAAGATGGACTCCAATCTAAGGTTGAATTCATTCGACCCGATTTGCAAGATTGATAAAATTTGAGGTTGACTAGTTAGTTGTTACTTATATAAATAGTCTAAAATATACTCCCTCCGACCCATACTCGATTTTCCTTTTTCCACCTTCTCCGTCCTATATTTGTTTTCTTTTGGAGACAATAAAACAATGTTATTTTTTACAGTTATATCTTCTTACGTGTCATTACTTTATATACACTAAAAACCACCTTATCCTCTAGTCAGTTTTAACAATAAAGTAGAAAGGTTTATAATAAGTAGAAAGATTTATAGTACTCTCAACTAGAAATCTCTTTATCCTTTCAAATATTATAAAAACGATCCTTACATTAAATACCGTGCAAACGGTAAATGAGAAATCGAGTGTATGACGGAGGGAGTGTAATAATTCAAATAACAAGGTTCAATATGACTTGATTTAATTATTTGGAACACGCTCCTGATAAACTTCCTCATAATGTAAAAGTCCGCTTGCATAGGAAAAGAACAAACTAGTAGAAGAAAAATGCATGCCTTCTTTACATTAACTAGGCTTCTGAAGGGTACACGAAATCAAAACAAAGCAAGCACAAATATTACTGAAAATCAAACAACCACTAGTCTCATGTACAAATTACCCATTCATTCTTTCACATGAATCATTATCCAACACAAAACCTAGCTTCAACTCAATAGCTTGTCTTGAATGGCCTATAAACTTTGAGATCAAGCACAACCCCAGCAACCGATCCAGCAGCAGCAGCTAGCGAAATCATGAGACAACCCCCGCTCAGCGTCTGGAGACAAATCCAGCGCACGCTCCACCTCGGTATCTTCTTCTGCTCGATGTACATCTCGACGGGGAAATAAACCGTCAAAGGCCAAAACCCGAAGGCCCCAAGAATGCCCACAATGTCGTTGAAAAACGGGAGCAACATCGATATCAGAGTGGTTAGCAGCACGAATGCAGTCCTCCAGATGAAGCGGAACATGTTGAGGTTATAGGGCTGACTTAGGCCGGGAATGTTGACCCTCGTGTCTTTGGTGATAAACGCGCTCTCCGCCCATTTTGCAGCGGCCCATTTCTCGATGAAGGCGAACAGTGGTTGGCAGTAGACTTGGTACGCGCCCACTAAGTGGATAACGATGGCTGCATTGGCGATGTCGAGAAGCCAGTAAGGGTTGTAGAAGCCGAACCCTGTGAGGAGATTCCCTGGTGCAAGGTCTCCGAATGCTGCGTACCCCATGCATCCACACAGCATGTACAATACGGTTGTCACCACCGTGCTTATCAGACTCGCTTTCTTCATTGTTTTCGCCTCTGATGGCGCCGATTTCACCGTGTCCTGACAGACCCAAGCATGACCACTTAAATTCACTACAAAACTAGTCCAATCTGTTTCTCTGATTCGTGAATATATAAAAAAAAACAATTTGATTGGAACTTTTTAGTCCAAAATTACGGTGCAACTGGTACATTGAAGTATTCTCTCTTGTACTAAAGCTTTCATGTTAACTTTCACATAAACGACATGCTCGTACCTGAATCTCGATAAGTATGATCGAAAACGAGTAGGCGAAAGCTATGTCTCCTAGAGCTTGGAAACTCCTCCATATCTTTTGTGTTTGAGTCACCGTTCCAATGCTTATTCCAGTCAGACTACCCTTGATGCTACCCGCAGCTGTTAATCATAACATCATAAGCTCGTGTTTCACAAAACCATCAACATTTAAATCTGAAAATACGACGAAATATACGGACCCGCTACTTGAGCAATGCCAAGGCCTAAGCCGATGGACGAGTAAGTGAAGGACATAACAGCAGCAACAATGGAGAGCCACCAAATCTGATCAAAATCCGGGATCTGAGAAAATAGGAGCTGTATAACACCGAACGCGATCATGTAAGGGTTGCTAGACATATGGCATGGGTCTTTCCCATCAGTCTTGTGGAAACAGTTTGATCTTTTGATAGCCCTGTTCAAAATCAGGACACTAATTATCATACATACATTTCAAAGATAATATTTGTCAAAAAATCAAGAAATTGATTGATATATATGGACTTACATCATGCTTATGGATGATGCAATTGTGTAGCCGATGGCCACCCCGAAAATGTTGAGATACTGAATCAGCCCACATAGCTTCACTTTAGAGCCACCTGTTATAGATCAAAAGGTATTAGTTGTTTAACTAAAAAGTATTATTTTATTAGAATTAGTTCTATTTTCAATGAAAAATGTTAGTTGTGTAGCAATTCATGTGTATTTTCAGAAGGTATTAGTTGTTTAACTAAAAAGTATTAGTTGGTTAGTATTATTATTTTCACTGAAAAATAGTACGTACCAAGATTGGACCTAACAGCATCCATGTACGTATAGTTTCGTTTGCCAAACAACGGATCCCCTGAGCGATAGCAGTCAGCAAGGAGGGTCGAGGTGTAGTAAATAACGAAGGAGAACAAGAACATAACGGTCGGGCCAGCAACCCATCCCAGCTGACCTATAGCCCATGCTAACGAAAGAACTCCGGATCCAATCACCGCGGTTATTATGTGTGCACTTGCAGTCCAAACATTCCCTAAACACCAAAAGTTGGAAAACGTTTATAACATTAATCATTTTATTCACCTTTCAAACTTAAAAAAAAAAAAAAAATCGGGTTTGTGAACACGAATATACCGGTTCTTTGGGGGCGACCATCATCATCGAGAGCTTTGTGGCCAAAATGTGGTGGCAAATCAACAGAGACGTCGAAAACTTGGCAGCTGTGGTTGTGGTGGTTATTGGTGGCAGTGGTCTCACCCATCCTGAAGATAGACTTGTATGTATTATAGTTAAACTCAATTTTAATTAAAATTGATTCAAAACTCAAAAGGCAAATGACATATAAGTATTTAGAAAAGTGAGAAAAATGGTGAAGAAATTAGGAAGGTGTGAGGGGAATATATATATCCAAAAGTAATAGCTATAATTGGAAAGCCATGTGAAGTTAGGTCCAAATAACAAATAAATGTCACATATTTAAACTTCAATTTCAAGAATTCAATCAAATGAGTCAAGGAAATTCTCAAAGTCAACACATGCACATTCAAGATTAATTGACCGGTTAAGATTCTCTGTTCTGTTCTGTATGTCACTGCTTTTAATACATGTCAGTGTCACGTGTTAATGGATGATGTCATGAAATACAGTAGAAAAAGTTGAAGAAACAAAAATAGGCATAATGTTGTACCTTGA
Source organism: Stenogyne calaminthoides (assembly GCA_037126765.1). Taxonomy (NCBI): domain Eukaryota; kingdom Viridiplantae; phylum Streptophyta; class Magnoliopsida; order Lamiales; family Lamiaceae; genus Stenogyne; species Stenogyne calaminthoides. Next base: position 11,702,900 of record JBBCBC010000002.1, on the reverse strand, counting down.
TTATTGATTTTTAGAAGTCCTCTAGCTTCCTCAAAGAGAGGAACAACAAATATGTACAAAGAGGGAATTATTTCACACAATGTGAGATGGGATGAGATAGCAACTGCTGCACACAATTTCACCTCATTTTGTGCAGCTTATATAGAGAAATTTTTAATGGTGTAACACCTTTTAAATAAGCTAGCAACCATCAATTATAAAATCATTATAATATTGTCTGTACCTAATTATAACTTTGCAGCTTTTGTTCATCATCCTGACGTGTAGGCTTCCCTTCCATCAAATGCAGAAACAGCATATATGCTCCCTGTTTCATTCAACGTCATTGTTTGGAGCAGGGACTGTTTTAGAACTCAAATGAAAAGGTAGATTATTTTTCGAAAAAGTTGGGCATATCAAATTTAAAAATTAAGCACTTCTACCCTCATGAATAGAAGTTGAAAACACTCCCGTAATATTGTTTTGAAAATTAAATAAACAAATTAATTTCACACCTCTCTTTATAAGTTCGAACTTTTAGATGAGACATAATTCTTTCATGGTATCAAAGTCTCCAGGTTCACGCATACGTTCTGAATTCGATTTCCGCTGAAAGTAACTCCACTCAATTAAATTGTCCACTAAATGTGTCTCATCTCAATGATGGAGTAAGATAATTCAGGCCATGAGTGAAGGGGAGTATTAAGGGAATAATATAAACGAATTAATTTCACACTTCTCTACAAGTCTGGGCTTTCAGATGAGACACAATTCTTTCAAATATAATACTCCCTCTGTGCCAAAAAAAAAAAAATTTGCCTCAACTTCATGGCACACATATTAAGAAAATGTATAATGAGTGGAGTGTTGAGAGGTAATGTAGTAACTTTAGATATATAAAGTAAATGAATTAAATGGATTGAATGTATATGTGAGGATCTTAAAAGTAATGATATTAGGGGATAAATTTTGTGAGGATTAAGTTTAATAAGAATTTTTTTTTTTTAGGTGTGCAAATTTTTGTGGGACGTCCCAAAAAGAAAATTGGGCAAATTTTTGATGGAATGGGCTATTAACTAATTCTGCATTTTTTGGCATTTTCTGCTAAGAGCAAGAATAAATTATTAACAATATTGTTAGCATTACTGATGGTGGGAATATCTAATTAATTGCGATAGGGCTAGCTGTCCATTATTTTATTTAGATTCTAATAAGAATCAAGATTGTTTGATGTAATTGGTCAATAATCTAAGACTAGGTGACAAACATCACTTTTGGGCACTATATGTGGCAAAGTTACTTCACATACATATTTAAGATGTTATACTATTCCGTGAAGGACGATCAGGAACACTCGTTGACGAATCCAAATAAACCATGAGCACTATTTTTTTTTTTTTTATTTTGACAATTTTGTATTTGAGACAGTGTAATATCATTGTGATCAGGCAAAATCCAAATAAAATGTAGCTTACTCAATTATACACTTACTAACTCAATTTGATTTTTTCTTTATGGCAAATTGATGAATATTGGCCTGTGTCACATATTGGAGCTGGACAAAAATTTGTGGAAACTCGAGTTCAGGGTGAAGTCGGTGTTTTTAGTATCACTATTATATATAAAAATTATTATTATTATGCAAAAAAAATTTATGATTTAAAAAATATTTTATATTTTAAAACAGTGAATCACATTAGTGTTACTGTTAGAGGTCAGGATCACATCTTGCATGATTTAACAAACTATAAGTGAGTTGTTGAATTAGAGGTTCACATGCATTGTAAATGAATAAGTATTATGGTCAACTATTCAAAGAGGAATTTTAATTAGGTGTAGCATGTACATTTTTGTATCACCATCATTGAATTAGGTGAATATAGTCAATCTGTCAAAAAAAAAAAAAAAAAAAAAGGTGAATATAGTCGAAGGAACCCACTTTCAGTGGTTTCCTCTCTAAGTTGGTCCACTTATTCAAGTACCTTAAATTCCACTCACACTTTCATAACTTCATTTCATAAAATATTTTGGAATTTGTATTAATATCCTCCATACTCAAGAGAGATAATCTTAGTATATTAATTATATGAGGAGTGTAAATTTAATTAATCATTCATCCTTTTGAATTCGGGATAATTGTCACTTAATTCTAATGATACTATTTATTTTTGTAATTTTACATTAAATACTTTCAACTAGAGTTTGAATTTGTTTTTTGTAATTTTACATTAAATATTTTTTTATATTCTCACGTTCTTCCTACACTATACTCGTTTAATATTTTGATTATATGCAAGATGGATATTAATGAAGTGAAGGTAATTGTTAGCAGAAGTTAAGTATTGCATTTGATCGATTTCAATGTGAGGCATAAGTAACATATTAATATATGGTTGGAGGTAATTAGTAGGAGGCTGATTTCCATGAAATTGTAAATTCATGAATAAAAGATTGAGTCATCATAAAAGCAAAACAAAATAAATCAGCAGCCACCATGAATGATGGTGATGGCTCTCTTTTTATATTCTTTATAGAGTAGAGTGAATGAGTAACAACATTAATATTCTGGCATTGTGCATCAACCATTGAAATTGGGAAACACCAAAGCAGATATTATGAAACTAGTAGTAGTATTATTTAAAATAATGATGATAAGACATAAGAGCCATTAATAGTTGACTCTCAGCTACCATGCATATTCATTCCTTCCTCATATGATACTATCAACTTACTTTTTTGTGATAATTATAACACTTTAATCAAAACAAGAAAATCTATCAGTCTTCATCATACCAACATTGAACACAAATGACTTGAAAAGGTATTTTATATGGCACAACTACCACTCATGATCAAAATAAGGGTCCGCTTGGTATGACTAGGGAATGATAATGATAATGAGTATCATTGAAGAGTCAATTATTATGGGTTAGAGTGGGTCTCATGTGCACCCGGGTGCACCGTGCACTCATAGTACATTTTAAAAGCGTGCAACTATACAAAACAAAAACGTGCAACCATTCCAAACAGAAGCATGCAACTATGTTCCCATATTAACAGTTGCACTTTTCTGTGTAAATAAGTCGCATTTTTTAGCATAACAAGTTGCACGCTTCTAAAATGCACTATGAGTGCACGGTGCACCCGGGTGCATACAAGACCTAGCCTATGAGTTATTGATTGCATTGTTATTGCTTCGTTAGAACATCATCAATGGGTATCATGTGAAATGAGTTGAGTGAGTGGGTAATCAATTGCTTACTTCTATTCCCACTACTTGCATATCAAAACTACCAAGCAATATCAATAGAAGCGATTTCCATTACCCACTTCAATTACCCCCAACCAAACGGGCCCTAAGTTATTTGGTACTCGACTTGAAATTATTAATTACTTGTGTGTTTGCTTGAACCTGATTCATTAAATGAATTCTGAAATAAATTTTGGAATTAGACCATCACTCGAGCTCGATTCATGTCCAAGAGGGTTCAAAGTTAATTAGATCAATCTTAAAGAATAAACGAAGAAGCTATTTTGGTCTACTTCACTTAAAAAAACTCTCTTTTTCAAAACATATTTTTTAGCGTTTCAAGTATCACATTTTAGCATACAAAATATCACTATCTAAAAAATATTTGATTTTATGTGTTATTCTTCTTAAAATTACAAAACAACTTCGTATGCTAAACAAGTATTACTTTGTGAGCTAAAAAGAGTTTTGAGTTCACCATAAAACCGCATGAACCAGATTCATATAAATTTTGAGTTTTTGTCTTAGAATTAAGGCCCTAAACTAAGTACAACTAGCTCAATTTGCAGAACAACAAAAAACAGATTCTGTAAACAGTTTTCTAAACCATGAGCAATAATCCAACACAAGGATTTAGAGATTGATTACATAATCATAGGACACAAGTGTCGCCTCGTCCAATAAAATACGGCCACCTAGGATCCCGCACAAAAATTACCGTTCTAATGTCGAATCAACTGCATGATCCTATCACAAAGGACATCCAATCTAATGCAAATGATATGCTGAACACCTCTAACCAGTTCTTACAAAACTTTAATCGTCCAATCGTCCGCAATTTTCACGTCAGGTTTACGAATAGTCTGAACTGATGAGCCTTTTCCTCCTTGAAGCAAGAGCGGGCCCAGTTCAATGTCGACCTTGTGATTTCCTGGTTCGATAACAACACTTTTTGGTACAGGATAGAGGCCTAAAATTATTATCCTTTCCACAGTGCAGTCCGAGGCGTATTTGAGGGGCCCAGGAGCCAAATTTGAAGAAGTGAGCTTTCCGTTTGAGAATGTAAAACGGCGATGAATGTAGGCGCCTTGCTTGAATTCAAAGCTCTTCCCATCGTCAACATAAAGCTCTCCTTCAGCAGCTTTGGAACTATTAAGAGCTATAACCTGCCACGTGAATTAAACTTGAAATCAGTAAAATCTGCCGTTTTCCCAAATCCTATGATCCCTCTGGATTCCCTAACAACATAAAACAACGCCAATGTATATGACTTAAAACCCTAATCCTAACTCAGCCCGCCGACAATTTATTCAAAAACTTAAATTAAAAGGCCAACTTTAATAATAATAATAAGACACCGATGCAGCAATTACTGATTTGCTATTTTACTGAAGGCAATAAATCAGTAGTGCCTAAGTTAAAGGAAAATTTGCACATTGCAAACTAGGATCATAAACGGATCCATTTCTTGATGACTCTTCACATTGCAAACTAGGATCATTGGCCAACTAAACTTGATTTTCAAGTTTACTTTCCTGAAGCAAATTGAAGAACTCTAGTTTTTTACTTCTTCAAAGGCAAATAATGCATCTTTAGGTCCCTAACTACTAGCTTTTATTTCGATGGGTCCCTAAGTATTCACTAAGTTTTAAGTAGTTCTTGCCTTCTTGGTGACAAAACTTGATGAAAATTGCCAAAACTGTTGACCTTTTCGTCAAATAATTAACAAGTCAGTATTTTATATTTTGTGAAATTCCACTATCACATGTGCCAGTTTTAAGTAATTTAATTACCGCGGTCCACTCACCAACTTATTTGTATAAAATATTCCCCATCCAAGTCGAAAGCCAAATACCTACGCGGGTTTTTATCTCTTCTCAAAATACCCTAATTTGAAGAAGAAAAATGGAAAAAATTAAAAATGAAAAAAAATTAAATCAATGTTTCTACCTCTTCATTTCCTCAATTTGTCCTTGAACTAAACAACATTATACTACTTGAGAAAGAATCCAACAAGGCACCTTTTTCATTCCATGGCCTCTAACTATCATTTTAATGACTCAGCTTAGACTTGGTGGAAAACCCAAAAAGGTATGGTTCATTGTGTAATTTTAATCCCATTCAGGTTTCTTGATGAAATAGTGAACTTCATTTAGTTCTCTGGGACTTTGAGGTATCATTTTTCTTTCATAATTAAGCCCAGAGGAAGAAAACTTCACTCATACACATAGATAATATTCACTTGGAGTGGAAATAACTAAAATCTTGAAACAAACACCAAAAATAATCTTCAATTGAAGAAACTAACCAGACTCTCAGAGAGCATTTCCAAATAATTTTATAGAGGGAAAAAAAGTTCAAGTCATACCAGAGTGTAAGGATCATTTTCCATTTGTGTGGAGCTTCGTCTAAATCTGTCTTTTCTTGGGATAATGGTGCCAGCTCGTTGGAAAGAAGGTATGCTCTCTTCTAAAGCTTCCAACTTATGAGTTGCTCCTCCCTTGTAAGCAGTTCCAGTTTTCAAGTCATACCAAGACTCGTCCCCTGGAAGGTACACCGAGACATGTTTGGCTCCCTGTAGAATTTTTTAAATGGTATTAGTTTTTTTACTAAAAGGTATTAGTTGTTGTCATTGAACAGTATTAGTTGTTTTCATTTAACAGTATAAGTTGTACAACAATCGCACAGTATCAGTTGTACAACAATCGCACGGTGCAACTGGTGACCATGAAGGAGTAGAGATGCATGAAGGAAGAAAACCACGATTAAAGGGTAGAATGGTTTAATTATAATGGAACCTGAGTGTATATTCCTTGCACCAAAAGACTGTTGCCAACCATAAATGCCTCATCATTGCTGAATGTTTCCTCATCAGCAGGAAATTCCATCCAAAGAGGACGAACAACAGGAATACCGGTAGCATTTGCTTCTCTGAATAACGTGTAAAAATAGGGAAGCAGCATATAGCGTACATGTATGGCTTCCCTCATGAGTTGCGTATTTCTTTCCCTATAACCAACAAAAACACAGAAACACCAACATCAGACACAAGAAAAAGTAATCTAAAAAAAAAAAAAAAAAAAGGGAAAGTTGATGCTATAGGTTGTGGGTGCAAACATTTGCTTAAACCATGAATAAGTCATGTATCAGAGCAATATAAATCAACTATGTGAAAGAAATATAGATTACGTTTGATTTGGGATTACAAAACCGGATTAGAGATCTCAAAATCCAACTCAGGTTCTACTTTAGGATTTTAGAACCCAGTTTTTAAAAACTGAATACATCTTACCCTATAGAAACCTATAAATCCTACACAATGACACTCTCCCCAATGACTCATTAATGCAAAATATGATTTATTTATTTTTCATTCCCACTCTTGTCACACACTTTTACAACTTTCAATGAAACACACTAATCATTACACAATCATTCAATCATTGAAATTACAGCCAACAATAATATAATAATACAATATCACATTCTCTTAACCCATCAATTTTACATAAATTTAAGTCATACCCTACTTAAATCTCAAAACAAACACACACCTTAACTATTTATCGGTTATAAAAACCACTAGATTTTGAAATCCAGATTTTAAAAATCCACTAAATCCCAAATCAAACATACCATAGTATTACAGATCTTCATACCAAACACGAATTTAATCACTCTATGCATACGGGCTAGTGGTAAAATGGAGTATGGCTCACCCAAATAACCAAGGTTCACGTCTTTTAGTATCATGATGAGCATGTCCTCTAAAGAAGGGATAGTAGGCCCCTAGCTGATACCATCGAAGCAACAACTCAGTATCCGGATTACCAAAAAATCCACCAACATCCGCACCTATAAAGTATACATACAATACATACAATAAGAGAAAACATAAAGATTCATACACAACCTATGAGTAAATTGCAACATTGGTCCCGTGTTTATTGGGTGTTGGCGATTTTAATCTCATACAAATTAATTTTCTCGGTCAAGTCACGTAACTTTTAAAATGATGCAATTTTAGTCCTATATTGACAAGGTTACATGATTTTTGCATATGCCAGTCACTGCAGCTGCCCCAATATTAATTTCAATTAAAAAAAAATCACAAATTAATACCATCCTAAAACTTAAAATTGTCAATATATGAATAAAATTGCATCATTTTAAAAGTTGTGGGACTTAATTGAGAAAAACTATTCGTATGGGACTAAAAGCGTCAACACCCAATAGATATGGGACCAATTTCGCAATTTACTCTACAAACTATAGGGTTAAAAGGGTAATTTACTAACCAGAGAAGGATATTCCGGTAAGACCAAGGGTCAAAATCATGGGCACTGAAACCCTAAAGTGATCCCAGTCAGCCGTGTTATCCCCCGTCCAAACAGCTCCATATCTTTGACTTCCAGGGAAAAAAGCTCTTGACAAAACAAAAGGTCTGTCTTTTCCATCACCACGCTTCACAAGCCCATCAGATGTTGCCATGTGGAAGTAGTATCCATAAGCATTATGCAACTCCCTATGCTCTACATCTCCTTGATGTAACACATCTCTGGGCATTGTAACCTGAGAACGACGTAAAGTGAGACTTTGTATCATTGGGGAACTTGGATTGCAATATTAACAAATTTAAAGGACTATAGTATTTTCAACACAATATTCACAAGGACTATAGTATTTTCAACACAATAATAACAAAATGGTAAGCCACGGTAAAGCCATTCATCATTACACAAGTAACTGAATAAATAGCACCCTTCTGCTACAGCTGTCAAAAACTGATAGTGGAAATAGTCAGTGCATTATCAATTCTCAAAAGAATTCCTATGTACTTATGCATTTTTATTAAGGTAATCCACTAGAAAACCGTTCATCATTCCACAAGTTGCTGAAAACAATGCACCCTTCTGCTAAGCTAAAAAATGAGGATACTTCCGTAATGTTATGATGTTTTATGTCACATCCTTTCTGAAAATTGATGCACTTATAAGGACCCAATCTACACGAGCTCCCATCCATACCATAAGAATCCAATATGTGATGAATTTTTGACAGTTTGAAAGCAGTTTGATCTCAGAAGCAAATGTGACTTCTTATCAGTTTGCATTGATTGCCTAAAATTCTTAATTAAGGATATGTTTATTTCGCGACTAGCCCTGCTGGACTTTGGACTCTGCGATCCTAAACCACCGTTTGTTTCAAACTCAAAGGAAGACTTTTGAAATCCTATAAGTCAAACTCTACTTTATCACTTTTTGTTCTCCCAATACACCCACAACAACTTTTCCACCACCCTACCCTATAAAATCCCAAAACAAACATACATTTTAACTATTCATTAGGATTTTAAAATACTAGGATTTCAAAATCCGTGTTTTCCCCACCCACTATAATCCCAAAACAACAGACCAAACACATATGAAATACTTAATTTGAACAAAATAATTAGTGCACTTAAACCTTTTCGATGACAGCTGAATAAAACAAAAGTTTTACATACTCACATACTTTAACCTTGTATGCTTAAAAGAAGTCTGGAAGAGTATGTGGTGTCACATAATACTAAAGATGATACTTTTGGAAAATATTTACATTTTGGGAAATGGAATTTTATTTTGATATCAATGTACCAAACAGAAACGAGAACAACATTAGGGATATATGGTGTATAAGAAGCTAAGAAGCAAATTTAATTTATACTGAGTCAACAAGATCCATGCAGGCAACGAAGAGCTACAGAATGACACAGCTATAAGACCGCAGATTCTGAAAGAACAAATGAATTTAAGCACACAAAGTTGAAATTTCTGACCATTTTGTTGTGTAAATATGAAAACAATTTACTAAAATTCGTCCCATAAAGCTAAATTCTCATGATGTTCAACAACACTTGGATGCTCTAATACATCATTCAGACCTCACATTTTAACCTATGCGTCCTTCCCAGGACACCATGTAATTCAGGCAACAAATTAGATGTTCTCAAGCTTCCAGCACATGGAGAAAGTATGAGCACAGAAAACTAAAAACCCAATACATAATGTTATAGAATATGATACAAGAGAAATTTACACAAAGTTCCATTTAGCAGGAGATGAATGAATCTAACCTATTGATATTGGACAAACCATCAGTAGATTCAGTACTTCACCAAATTAGCTAATAAACTAAGGGTATGTTTGTTTACAGCTTCCCACCCCACTTTTTTTAATTCAAGTCCAAAGTCTCGTTTGTTTATCCGGATTTTGATATAGGATTTCAGATCCTACAAAATTCTATCCTAAAATACAATAATTTTTACTTTTTTTAAAAACAATTTCCAATACACAATTATCATCTATCTTCCAATTTTTTGTTATTATCATATATCCAACTCAACACTCTCTCTCCTCCTTTTTTCCTTACACATTCTCTCCCCCTACTTTACACACAATTTCCAATACACAATCAATCATCTATAAAATACATTTTCAAACCCTACCCTATAAAATCCTACAAATATAAATATACAAAATCCAAATACACTTGACGATTTATCAAATCCACCTACTGGATTTGAAATCCAGTCCAATCCATAAACAAACAATCCATAAGCACACAAAATATACTAAAAAATAGTTATATCAAGCTACATGTGTAAAATATTGTGAGCAGAAGAAAAACACAAGAATATAGAATCAAAGGTTTACCTCTGGACCATTGAACACAGATGGTTCATTCATATCGTTCCAAATGTACAACGAAGGAGTCGTCCCCACATAATTTTCATACGAGAATTTTCCAGCCCACCACGACCTAATCTCGGGATTCAACATATCTGGGTAAGAAGATGACCCAGACCAGCACCACCCATCGAAATCTTTCCCACTTGCATCCTTCACATAGTATCCCTTCTGTGAAGCCTCCTTATGAATGTAATAAGAATCATCCCTCTTGATGTGAGGGTCCACAATAGTTACCATATGTCTACCTTTAGCAGATAGCTTCTTCTGCATCTCCTCTGGGTTAGGGAACAGCAGCTTGTCCCATGTGAAATACCTCTTTCCATCTGTGTGCTCAATATCAAGCCACAAAACATCATAGGGTATATCATGCTCATCGAATTTGGAATCAACGTTGTAAACATCTTCTTCGTCTCTGTAATTCCACCTACATTGATGGTAGCCAGTGGAAAACAACTGAGGTAAAGCCGGTGTTCCTGTTATACCCGTATACTGCCTAACTACGTCCTTCGGTTTGGGGCCCACAAAAAAGAATGCATCCACTATACCAGCTTCAGTCATCCATAAGGTGTCAATCCTTTTCTGATCAGAAGGAAGCATTAGGACAGACGAGTATTCGTCGTTCCAACCTTGTCCTAATACATCAATCTGCATTTCAGCAGCATTTAGCCAGAAAAACCCAGAACTCCCCCGTGTTTTGCCGTGTGATAACATGAAAGGAATGCTTCCATAAAGCCCGAAAGGGGAATCATGGAGGTACTCGAAAACATCAAGATTGAAAAGCCTATAGGGTTCAGAATGTTCCAATTCTGGCCCTCTAGTGGGCTTCAAAGCTAAACTAGTGGCATGTTCTGGAATTCCATACACAAAATCAGCATCATAAAACGACACATCGAAACTAATACTCTGCGGCCCGTAAGGGCGTGTATCTGTATGACTCTTAAACCTCTCCTCCCAATCCTCATTTTCCTCTTTCTTATCCCTAACCTGTTCGAAATCAAACAACCCATTCGAGTTCAAAGATAACACTTTTTTCCCATTTTCACCACTCTCTCTCACAAAAATCTCAAAAGGGTCATGCCTAATCACTCCTTCATACCCATCACAGAGATAAACAACCGAAAACAAACCTGAATCATCCGCAGTTTTCTCCTCCTTCAATCTCTGTAGCCACAATTTCTTGTTCAAAAACTCTGGCACAATCACATCAGGCACCTCGAATCTCTTCTTCCGCGGCCCTAAACTTTGGTCCTCATCAATTTTCAGTCTCATTACACCATCTTGATAGGCGGATACAGTGAGGACCAAGGGTTTTGGGGATACCTGTTTATTTTCCGGATTTTCTTGATTATTCTCCTTAGGTATGAGTTTTGCCACAAGATCGCCGTCGGAAATAGATACATCGGCGGCGATCAATGAACTGGATCCCGGTTTCCGGGAACGGGCACGTTTACAAAATGGGGTCTGATTGCAGTTTCTGAACTCATCCTGCTTCCAAGAAAAAACTGAATTTATGAAGAAAAGAAGAAATAAAAAAGTGCAAACAGGTTTTCCCATCGATTCTTGTAATCTGATTTCTTGTGCTTAGCAAATCACTGGTCGCTGTGTAGAGAAATCACATGTAACAGCCAAGAATTCATTTGGAGATTTTGGGAGCAAGGCGTGTGAAGTATTTCAATGAGATTGAAGACTGAGGGAACTTGATGTTAATTTTATTGTAAATTTAACCCCACCAATTTTCCAAGTGTTTCAGTTGGGGTACTAAAGTTTTAGAATTCTCCTGATTGGTCACCATGGCACTCAACATTTATTATCTATAATTATTGCAACGAGACAAGCTTTAGGAAAGGATAACAAATAATTTTGTAATAAGTAAATCTTTTATTCCAGAAAAAAACTTTAGGTCAAATGAAAAAAATATAAATATGTATCTATATATTTTTAAGAGAAACTATTATCGCTATATGAAAATGATTATCAAATCACACGAGAGAGGTAAACTCACTGATGAAGCCATGTTAATAGTCGGAGCGGCCTTGCCCCCACCTAATTTTTTTTTTGTTTAATTATAAATAATATATGTATATGTATCAAGTAATATGTTAAATGGGTAAGCGCTAATCAATTAGGATTACATCAAGGAAGTACCCAGAAACTTAATGCAACTCTAACGGGCTTCGGGCATAAAAAGTTTACATCAAGGAAGTACCCAGAAACTTGAGGCACTTGAACAAAACAAACAAAAAAAAAAAGAGCTCTCTCAAACTTTGAATTAAGTAATTAGAAAATGAATAGAGACTCAAGTTGGATTCTCTACCTATTGAGATTCTTCCGCACGACATAAATAAGGTGTGTAAACCTCTGCAATTGAGGGCAGAGTGGGTGGATCTTCGGGGTGAGAAGAGCTCTCAGGGTCGTGAAACATCTCCCAGCATTTGAGTTGCAGTTCGAATGATCAATTAAGAGTTGGAATCACCCTTTAAATAAGGAGAATGTGTCGTGGCACTGTCAGTGCGCCCTTCTCCTTGTCCTATGATACATCAACTTTGAAGCAGAGGTGGAAAAGAAGCGACTTGATTTATTTAGGAGCTACGACACGTGTTAGAGTCGATTCATGATGGAGGCACTTCCAACTCGTCTACTCCATACCCTCAATTAAAAGCAACGATGAACAACATTGGTATTACGCTATTTTATTTCTACAAATTTCAATTACAGTCTAAGTTCATAAGCTAGGGTGCTGCAATGAAGAACAATGATGTTATTCTTTCATTTCTTTGATGATGAACAACACTGCCGATGTGTTCTTTCATTTGTTTGACGATGGAAAAAATTAGTGCAACGTCTATTTCGGACACCCCAACCTTCTTCTACGTCAAGTTATGGGTCATATAAAATCATTGCACATTAAGGGCTTGTTTGCTAAGCCAATTAAAGGTGTGATTGCTTAATTTACGGGCATCAACTATTATGGTGTGCGTCTGGAAGCCCCATGTTGAATGAAAGACTCATTGCTAAATATCGTACCGACTTGGCATTTAATCGTTCCAAAATGGTCAATTTCAACAACATGGTGGAAAAATATCTCAGTTCCGCATTGACAAATCACCATAATATATAACCCCCACCCCCCAACTATATAACAAAAGAAGGGAAACTAAACAAAACTATAATAGAAAGAAAAAATAAAAACATAAACCCATAAAACAAGGAGAGGTCGGGATCGGATGTGTAAAACCCTCCTTTGGTCAAAACCCTAGTCAGGGAAAAAGCCTACAAGGAATTATGCCGACACGGAAATAATCCTCCAGAAAATTGTACTAATGATAAATCAATTCATATTGAAATCAGATAATAACGGTGGAAAAGCCAATCCAACTCGGTGCATTTAATTTAGGACCCTACGACTTGGTTTCCTTCATGGAAAATGTGGGTAAATCAAATGATGGAAGCATTTGCACACTTCCAACTCGTCTATCGAGAATGGCCATAGCACCTTCAAGTTTGAAAATCAAACGATGTTAACGTGAAAGTATGGTTTTACTTTGCATATTTTATTTATATTGAAATAAATTGTTTTCAATCGTTGTTTTAACTATGATTGAATGTTATATATATTTAAGTTCATAAGTTACATTGTAGTTGCAATGAAGAACAATGATGTTATTCTTTCATTTCTTAGATGATGAACAACACTGGTTGATGATGTGTTCATGTCTTCATTTGTTTGACGATGGATAAAAAAAATTGGGAGATGAATTTAATAAAGATATATGATTTTGATTAGATCCCAAAACCCCTTCTTCTGACATGTTCAATGTTATTGGGTCATATAAAATCATTGCAAAACATTAAGGGCTTGTTTCAAGACTAAGAACTCCAATTAAAGGTGTGATGAAACTTAATTTACGAGGCATCAACTCATGAGGATACCGAGGTCAAGTCAAAGCGTCTGGAAGCCCCATGTTGAATGAAAAGACTCATTGCTAAATGAAGATCGTACCGACTTGGCATTTAATCGTTCCAAAATGGATAATAGATTCAACAACATGGTTGGTTATAAAATATCTCAGTTCCGCATTGACAAAATCAGGAAGACAATAATATATAACCTATATAACCCGAACTAAATGTCGTCAAAAAAAGATGTATGTAACAAAAGTGAAAGCTACATGAAAGACTATTGCCTAAAACGTGTTAGGGAAAACTAAATAATCACACAATAAAAAATCAAAACGGATACAAGAAACCCTATAAAAGACTACATTGTAAGGTTACGAAATTTATACGCAACTCAAGAGCTCAAACTTATTCTTGCAAAAGTTAAAGATCGAAAAACTTAGAATTTCCCGCTTTATTAAAAGAGCTCACTATACTAAGCCTAGCTTGATAAGTCTTATCAAAGCTTTAGTCGAATATCCTAACCCTTTGCATTGTGCTTCATTGTAAAGGATATCTCATCCTAGTTGGAAACCAACCGAGAAAACCCCAAAACCCTTGAGAAGGTAGTTGAGTGTGTTTGTTGGTGATAGAGTTCTAAAGAGTTAGTAAACTTGAGTAGTGAGGAAAACTCTAGAGGAGAAGCTAGTAAGCTTGTATAACCTATGTATTAAAGGTAGTCGAAAACTTATTTCGGGTTGAGTAAGTAAACTAAATAAATTGTTTAAATCATCGAGGTAGTAAAGCTGATTTGAAATATGATTGAATGTTACTATATATTTGTTGTTTAACCGTTCTTATAGCTTAACTTCAATTTGAAACATATTTTAGATATTCGGTTGAATCAATGATACAAGAATCACCTCAATCACTATTTCATTAAGGGAAGGTTTTGAAAGCTTAAAACGCAGTATAAACTAAAGTGTTTCTAACTTAGATAGTTACCAAACAATCTATTGGTTAGAAGTTGTTATGTGATCCAAGCAAAGATCTCTCGATTCGGTTGGGATTTGACCAAGAGATTACACTAGTGCATTCAATGAGGACCTAATCTTCGGGACCTAATCTTGGATTATCGACCCGGACTCAAGAAGAAAAAAAGTTTTAAAAAGACGGATAAAGACTCATTTTGCACGGGACCAACATAAGGGATGAAGAGTTAGACCTCAGTGGTTGTTGAGTTCTTAATCTCTGTCACTTAATAAGAACTGTGTGTGATTAGTAGTTATTGCTTTGACTTATAAATGGGAAGAGAATCATTGCGACTTCGATACCTTATATCTTGGGCAATAATATTAATTGCACGACAGTTGCTAAATTAATACAGAGAATCGTGTGCTTGCTATGTCTTGCTTGATTGGTCCCCTTGGTGGGCCCGGAACCTTTATCATACCAAATCTTGCAAGTGGAATTAATTTTCCGGTATGGATAATAAAGCTGGACTGTTCTTACTCCAAGGATAAAGATATTAATTAATATAAAGTTTTTCAGTGGCTTAATTAATTAATGGACTAAATAATCTTAAACACGGAAAATAATAACCGGGAGCCATATTACCGTAATATGGGTTAAGTTTGATAGTGCAATATTAATTATATAGTGGCATTAATTAATATTAATGGGCTGAATTATATTGTGGCTCAATATTGAAATTCAGAAGCCCATTGGAAGGTCCATCTTAATTCTCCTAAAGACCCCTCAAGTAGCTCAATTAAAGTCCAATAAATAAAACGTACTTAAAATAAAATAAATTATTGTTGCATTATATTTTCCTTATTTTTTCGAAAATATTAAAGAAAAGAGGGAGAAGAATTTTCTTGAAAATATTTTATGGAAAAGAGATAAGTATTCTTGGAATACAAGATTATCCCATAAATTCAAGAAATCTCCCACTTGGCCTCTTTAATAGAAATTTTCGAAAATTATAGAGTAATAATAGGAAGAAATATTTTCTTGATTTTTTTGGAAAGATTTTATAAGATATGTATTCTTGGAATACAAGAATATCTCATAAATTCAATAAAGATCCAATCTTGAGGATCTCCTAAAGTCCTGGATTCGATTACTACGCTTAGCTGCGATCAATTTCTTAGTCAAGAGAAAGTCTTTTGTTTGCTTGATTCAACCCTTCTTTGCTTTTGGTTTCGTTGCTTAGCAAGCTTTCTTGTAGCTTGCTTGTTTGATTGAATCCTATTTCATCAAATTTGGCTAAATAAGGGTGTGAAATTTTTGTGAAAAGATACACATGGAAAGAAAAATATATGAGATATATTCAAGATTTCTTGGAGATCAAGAAAAGATTTTTCCTAACCCTATTTTGAGACCAAAATTTCGTTCCCCCCTCTATATATAAATAAGGGGATGGATTTTTTCATCCCCTAGAGTTCCATGTGTTGGAAATATTATAAATCCACAAAGGTGATGCAACAATAATTTTATTTTTTTTGTTTTATAAATCGTTCATTGGAGAACCTTCCACCGGGGTTATTGGACGAGGACTTGGGAATACTTGAGAAGGACTTTTGGTGGGTATCCAGATACTTGATCCTGTCTGTCTCAGATCGTCTCTCCAACGGATACGTTTACGTAAACTCCTAGAAATTCCGCATGCTAGGATCTTTTACGTGAAATATTATTTGCATGTTGTTGTTGGATTGATTATTATTTGAATTCACTTAGGTAAATTCATGCTAGTAATAATTGTTAATTTAAATTTGTGTTTATGAGGTCATCCAAATAGATCCTGGCATATGTTATACCAACAAAACGTGCGTCCAACCCCTATCTGATGCAAACTGGATCGCGAGCAAGCCGACGGCAATCTCTGCCTCAAGGACTGTCGAGGCAGAAGTCGGAGTGACGAATCCTCCTGCAAAGAACCCTCTGCTGGTACGGGCGACAACCCCTGCGTACATGCACCCTGCGTGCGAGCTAGCATCAATATTAATTTTGTAGCCACCAGCCGGAGGCGGAATCCAACGAACCACAATCGAGTGCTTGGGCGGCCGAGGCTTCCCATGCAGCCGAAGACATGTCAAAACCATCAACTCTTGTGGCGAGTTATCCGTGAAGCCGATACCCAACTATATAACAAAAGACCTCAGACCATTTGCATCATTTCCTTTCCCATGACTATGGAAGTTGTGCTCTTGCTTTGAAGGGAGATTCACGTACCATTTGCCATCAATGAGCACAATTGTTCTCCCAAGGTAAGATCAACAACCTGAATTTATATGTTTACTTTCTATCTTTTTTTCTTTATACTGATTTGTATTCGCCAATTTGTAACATTCATTTTCTATGTTTTGTTAATCAATTTTAGGGAGCTTTGTATTCTACATCTGACCTTCGTGTGAGACGTACACGAAGGTTCGTTTTCTTTCTATTTTACCTGTAACATACAACTCTTTCCAATAGGGCAATTGAAAGAAAATTGATTCATTCTTCCAACCGCTAGTGGGGACACTCTTTGCGAAGATATTTCTTTACTGTGTGTCGATATTCTTTATCTCATTCAATACATCCGAACCTGAAAATAAACGTGGTGCTTCACCTGTCTCAATTGTGCCATCGAATGCATCGGCCATTGTTCTGTACTTATGGGTTGGGTCCAACCACCTCCTATGTCCCATATAAACGGTCTTCCTACAATGACTCAATCGAATGTGATGTGTCTTCTTGGTACAACAAGGACATGCATCGGCCCCTTTCACACTATATCCAGATAGATTCCAGTAAGCGGGAAAGTCATTGATAGTTCCAAACAGCATGACCTTCAACTTGAAATTCTCCGTTCTACAAGCATCATACACATCGACACCCTCATCCCACATGAGCTTCAAGTCCTCTATCAAAGGAGCCATATATACATCTATGTCGTTACTAGGTTGTTTGGGTCCTGATATCAACATAGACAACATCATGTAAGTGCGCTTCATGCACAACTCGTGAAAGGTTATAAACTAATGTAATCACCGGCCATGTACTATGGTTGGTACTTTGGATACCGAGCGGATTCATTCCATCGGGCTTGAGAGTGCAAGACACAAGTGTCGCGGGCTCGTTACCAAATTCGGATGCCCCGACATCGAATGTCTTCCTTTGGGGGTGAATCAAATAGGTGTCTTAGTATTCCATCTTTGATCCTATCATCATGATGCCAAGTAAAATTTCTAGCATCCACAGCGCTACTATACATTCTCCTGAATCTTGATATTGGAAAGTACCACAACACCTTCGCGGGAGATTTATTTTTCTTATATCGCTTCTCCCCACACTTGGGACATTCATCGAGGTCTGCATACTCCTTCCGAAATAAGATACAATCACCCGGGACAAGCATGAATTTTTCGATGTGTTAACCCGATGGGCTTGAGCATTTGTTTAGCATCATATGCTCTCTCTCGACAAGACATTTCCATCGTGCAATAGACCACTACTAACTGCTTCCAAAGATACTTGTGAAGCACTCATCGGACAACCGGTGAGTCGCTTTTAGGTTGAACAATATCAACACAAATGACAGCTTTTGTTTGCCTTCTTACACCCGGCAACAAATGGTAATCCAAATAGAATCCCTTAACTTCTCTGACATATAAGGGTGATCTCGCAGATCATCGTCATCCCCACTCGATGTATCAACAGTCGGTGTTGGTCCCGAAAAACCCGATTTAAAACTCGTAAAATTTCAATGGGAGGTGACTTAAATTTTTTTTTTCGAATGTGATATGTAGATTTGCTAAAGTATGTATGACAGTTAATATGAAAGCAAATAAGAACACACGATTTTATAGTGGTTCGGACAACTCGTCCTACATCCACTCTTCCCTTCATGGGGCACCAACTTAACCAACAGATGTTTACCGAAGTTCTCACTCAAATGGGACTTATCACCCTCACGGGATCGCTTTACCCTCCCTTTGGGATTGCTTGATGTTTACCCGAGTTCACACTCAAATGGGACTTATCTCCTCACGGGATTGCCTACCCTCCCTTTCGGGATTGCTAGATGTTTACCGAGTTCACACTCACCTACAAAATTAATCCTATCAAACGGATTTGGGTAAGGTTTGTTTGGTTTCAACTAGGTTGAGATTTTCCCTTACATTTGTTTAGCCTCAATGCTAAGGATGAGAAAATCTATCTAAGCTTAGGATATTACATTTGTGCTTAGATCTATTGAAGAACACTCTTGGGTAAATTTGGATATGTAATGCTCTGTGTTCTTGAATGGAGATGCTTGAATATTTGGCTTTAATCTTCACTTTGCAGCAAACTCCATCATCTTCTTTTGAAGATAGTGCAATGTATTTATAGTGTGGATTTGAATATTACCGTTGGAGAGTAATATTCAAATCCATACTAATAGTCTTCCAGCTTTTCTTTGTCCTATTGCACTGTTGTTTGCAGCTTTATGTCACATTCATATATGTGTTGTTATCTTCTTATTGTCCAACTGCTTTTGTGTGTCTAACAGATCTGATCAGCTATTCAGATCTGGTATGCATATTTTCCGTCTCTTTAAATTTGGTCTGCAGATTGGTCCGGTCTGTGATTCGGATATCAAGAGATATTCAAGATTAAGATTGCAAAGATTAGATCAAGATCTTCTCAAGATCAATTCAAGATCGCTCAAAGATATCAAGATCGATTCGGCATTCAAATCTAGCATCGATTCAGCATCAGACCGCATCGGTTCAGCATATCAGTACTACATCGAGTTCAACATTAGTATTCACAATGGCCAAAGATTCAAGTACTGCATCGATTCACCACCAGCAGATCGGTTCAGAACTGCAGAACGATTAAGATAGCTAGATCAATTCAGAACTGCAGATCAGTTCAGCACAGCAGATCAGTTCAGAATCGATTCGGGCTTCAAAGATGACCAGATCGCTTCGATTAGACCGGGCTTCAAAGTCAAATAGATTCGCTTATGGAATCCAGATTAAGCTTCAAGACGGTCAAAGACGGCAGATTTCTTCAAGATAAAGAGATTGGCTTCAAGATTCAGACCGGGCTTCCGAATCGATATTCAATTCAACACAGAGATGGATTATGGATCGCAGATCAAAAGATAAAGAGACAAGATCAGATTACCACTGATCAGACTGCACCGATCAAGACTTTCTCTTTACAAATTAGCATGGTTCTTCTTGTTCAAACTCATCGGTTTATATGGAACTCATCGGTCTCGTGCTTGTTCGACCGCCTCATCTTCTCTTGATGAGTTCCCCTCAACTTGTTTTGTGAAGAATAAAACTAAGTCTAGAAACACAAGCTTTCTATACAAGTTAGCTTGTCCTATTACAAGATGTTTTGGCATAATAATCAAAACTAAATTTATCCCAACAATTTCCCCCTTTTTGATCATGATGCCAAAACTAACTAACAACAAAAAAACATATACGAGAAAAACAGTGTTAGTTAAACAAGTGAAATAATGAAAAACATTTGATGCATTTAAAAAATGATGAGAAGATGATTATCAACCTCCATGAATTTTATAAAAGATAAGCATTTTAAAATAAATGGATTTTAACAAAAAAAGATCAGTTCAGGTGGTCACACTAAAATCTAGTGAACTTTTGAACTCCTGCTTTGATACCAATTGTTGGTCCCCGAAAAACCCGATTTAAAACTCGTAAAATTTCAATGGGAGGTGACTTAAATTTTTTTTTTCGAATGTGATATGCAGATTTGCTAAAGTATGTATGACAGTTAATATGAAAGCAAATAAGAACACACGATTTTATAGTGGTTCGGACAACTCGTCCTACATCCACTCTTCCCTTCATGGGGCACCAACTTAACCAACAGATGTTTACCGAGTTCTCACTCAAACGGGACTTATCACCCTCACGGGATCGCCTACCCTCCCTTTCGGGATTGCTTGATGTTTACCGAGTTCACACTCAAACGGGACTTATCTCCCTCACGGGATTGCCTACCCTCCCTTTCGGGATTGCTAGATGTTTACCGAGTTCACACTCACCTACAAACTTATCCTATCAAACTGATTTGGGTAAGGTTTGTTTAGTTTCCAACTAGGTTGAGATTTTCCCTTACATTTGTTTAGCCTCAATGCTAAGGATGGGAAAATCTATCTAAGCTTAGGATATTACATTTGTGCTTAGATCTATTGAAGAACACTCTTGGGTAAATTTGGATATGTAATGCTCTGTGTTCTTGAATGGAGATGCTTGAATATTTGGCTTTAATCTTCACTTTGCAGCAAACTCCATCATCTTCTTTTGAAGATAGTGCAATGTATTTATAGTGTGAATTTGAATATTACCGTTGGAGAGTAATATTCAAATCCATACTAATAGTCTTCCAGCTTTTCTTTGTCTCCTACCTTTGTTGTTTGCAAACTTTATGTCACATTCATATATGTGTTGTTATCTTCTTATTGTCCAACTGCTTTTCTGTGTCTAACAGATCTGATCAGCTATTCAGATCTGGTATGCATATTTCTGGT
Organism: Stenogyne calaminthoides; assembly: GCA_037126765.1. Lineage (NCBI taxonomy): Eukaryota > Viridiplantae > Streptophyta > Magnoliopsida > Lamiales > Lamiaceae > Stenogyne > Stenogyne calaminthoides. The sequence goes on along the minus strand of JBBCBC010000002.1, from coordinate 11,681,524 downwards.
CTGTTGAAATTTGGTCTGCAGATTTGGTCTGGGTCTGCATCGAGTTCAGCAAATCGATATCTGCATCGATTCGGCATTAATCTTGCATCGATTCTTCAAGCATCGATCTTCACGTCGATTCAAAGATATGATCAGTACTGCATCAGTTCAACATTAGTACTGCATCAGTTCAACATCAGTACTGCATCAGTTCAGCACAGCAGATCAGTTCAGAACTGCAGATCAGTTCAGCACAGCAGATCAGTTCAGAACTGCAGATCGAGCCAAAGCACAGCAGATCGATTCAGCAAAGCAAGATCAGATTCCTGAACTGCAGATCAGTTCAAGCACGGCAGATCGATTTAGAACTGCAGATCGATTCAAGATAGAATCGAGCCTGAATTGCAGATCAGTTCAAACAGCAGATGGGATTCTGGATTGCAGATCGATTCATGCGCAGACCAGCACTGTATCAGCAAGCACTGCATTCTTGCAATGCTGCATTCTCTCTTTACAAATTAGCATGGTTCTTCTTGTTCAGCTCATCAGTTTATATGGAACTCATCAGTCTCGTTTCGTTCTGATCAGCCTCATCTTCTCTTGATGAGTTCCCCCTCAACTTGTTACCTGTAAGAATAAAACTAAGTCTAGAAACACAAGCTTTCTATACAAGTTAGCTTGTCCTATTACAAGATGTTTTGGCATAATAATCAAAACTAAATTTATCCCAACAATTTCCCCCTTTTTGATTATGATGCCAAAACTAACTAACAACAAAAAAACATATACGAGAAAAATAGTGTTAGTTAAACAAGTGAAATAATGAAAAACATTTGATGCATTTAAAAAATGATGAGAAGATGATTATCAACCTCCATGAATTTTATAAAAGATAAGCATTTTAAAATAAATGGGTTTTAACAAAAAAAGATCAGTTCAGGTGGTCACACTAAAATCTAGTGAACTTTTGAACTCCTGCTTTGATACCAATTGTTGGTCCCCGAAAAACCCGATTTAAAACTCGTAAAATTTCAATGGGAGGTGACTTAATTTTTTTTTCGAATGTGATATGCAGATTTGCTAAAGTATGTATGACAGTTTAATATGAAAGCAAATAAGAACACACGATTTTATAGTGGTTGGACAACTCGTCCTACATCCACTCTTCCCTTCATGGGGCACCAACTTAACCAACAGGATGTTTACCGAAGTTCTCACTCAAACGGGACTTATCACCCTCACGGGATCGCTTTCTACCCTCCCTTTTCGGGATTGCTTGATGTTTACCGAGTTCACACTCAAACGGGACTTATCTCCCTCACGGGATTGCCTACCCTCCCTTTCGGGATTGCTAGATGTTTACCGAGTTCACACTCACCTACAAACTTATCCTATCAAACTGATTTGGGTAAGGTTTGTTTGGTTTCCAACTAGGTTGAGATTTTCCCTTACATTTGTTTAGCCTCAATGCTAAGGATGGAAAAATCTATCTAAGCTTAGGATATTACATTTGTGCTTAGATCTATTGAAGAACACTCTTGGGTAAATTTGGATATGTAATGCTCGTGTTCTTGAATGGAGATGCTTGAATATTTGGCTTTAATCTTCACTTTGCAAACAAACTCCATCATCTTCTTTTTGAAGATAGTGCAATGTATTTATAGTGTGGATTTGAATATTACCGTTGAGAGTAATATTCAAATCCATACTAATAGTCTTCCTTTTTTCTTTGTCCTATTAGACCGTTGTTTGCAGTTTTATGTCACATTCATATATGTGTTGTTATCTTCTTATTGTCCAACTTGCTTTTACGTGTCTAATCGGATCGTCGGCTATTAGGATATGGTATGCATATTTCGTCCAATAAATTTGGTCCGCAGATTTGGTCCGGTCTGCATCGATTCGGCACCAAAGATATCAAGATCGATTCGACATTAAAGATTAGTATCGATTCGGCTTCAAAGATCAAGACGATCGATTCAAAGATATCAAGATCGATTCAACCAAAGATCAAATCTTGACATCTCAAGATACCATAGACCCTGAATCGATTAGACGCGCCAAAGATAAAAGACGGGCTTCGATCAGATTCAAAGATAAAGGATCGGGCTTCGAATCAGTAGATCGATTCAAGACGGCAGAATCAGAATCAAGTAGATTGATTTCAAAGACAAAGAGACGATTCAGATAAGACGATTCGAATCAAGTAGACGGGCTTCAAAGACAACAGGATCGATTCGATCAGTAGATTCAATTCAAAGACAAAGAGGACAAGATCAGATTACCACCTTTGCATCACGTGATCAACACTTTCTTTACAAATTAGCATGGTTCTTCTTGTTCAAATTTCATGATTTTATATGGAACTCATCGGGCCTGTTTTGATTCGATCGACCCCTCATCTTCTCTTGATGAGTTCCTCAACTTGTTACCTCAGAAGAATAAAACTAAGTCTAGAAACACAAGCTTTCTATACAAGTTAGCTTGTCCTATTACAAGATGTTTTGGCATAATAATCAAAACTAAATTTATCCCAACAGTCGATAAATCATCGAAAATATCCGCATCCACTGTATCTTCAAACCTAAAGTCAGTTTCTAGGTTGCTTGAGCTACATCCATCTCTTCTCTCACCATGATATGTCCAAACGGTATATGTTTTATCAATACTGTGAATCATCAAGTGGTCAAACAGACTTTCTCGACCACTAACGGTTTTTCCATTCATACATTTCCAACACGGACATGGAATGTACCGAGGGTCGGTGCAGTGTCTAATTGCATGATTACAAAATTCTTTCACCCAATTACTATACTCATCTGATAATCGATCTACTCGAACCCACTTTCGATCAATATAGAACTAGAGATGCCTATAGAAAAGGCAATATGAAGTGTTTCTCACGATAATGTATCCTAATGTATTAAACCTAAAAGTATTAAACCTAAAAGTATTACAATCCTAATGTATAAAACTTGCATATAGAATGTGGTAGTACCTAAGGTTTGTATATTGCATGTATCTAAGGATTTGTTGCATCTCAAAACAATGTATATCTGCTAAAATGACATCAAAACACAATTGTTTTAAACTAAACACCCTTGTTCAATAGATTTATATATGATAGATAATAGAGTGTAACAAATATAGGTAGTTGATCACACCTTGATTTGTAGGTTTCATAACTTGAGGAGCAAAGGGCGCTACTTACTCTCCCTTCATGCAATGTTATTTAAAATATATAAGTATGTTACCCCTATGACATCAACAAAATCAAGGGTTCCTCGATTAAGCATGAATTATAATTCAATATATAGATTCACTGTCATAGCATCATATATTGCAATATTACTAGCTGATGCAACATAAAATTGAGGAAAAATATTTAATTACAAGAGATGAGATAACAAACCCCGACAAGGTATTGTCCAACCTTTGTTACGGAGACCAATCTAAAGACGGGCGACATCCTTGTGAGAACTTCATAAAGTGAACCTTCACCAAGAGGTGGTGGTTTCAAATTGAATCTAAAGAAAGAAACAGTTAATATTATAAGCTAACGACCAATGAACAACTATTTCATATATATCTGCATTATCTAATGTGATTTCCTTTTTTTACAATTTCAAAGGAATTATTACCTGGGCCTTATCATGACTCAATAACTGCGTTATTTTTCCAGACCAATAACAACCATCTGATTGCGGTAGGGGAGGTTGGCGGCAAGGCGACGACGGCGGTGGTAGGGGAGGACGCGCGACAGATGGTTCGATTTGGGGGAGAGGGAGGAGGAGGCTAGGGCTTCTGGTTCGCGATTTGGGGAAATAAGAGCTAATGGGAAGACGACGGCGGCGGCGGAAGGGGAGGACGCCCGATGGAGTTCGATTTAGGGTAGAGGAAGGAGGAGGCCCGGCCTAGGTTCGCGATTTTATTTGGGGAAAAATATAAGTCTGGTTCGCGATTTTATTTAATCTAGAACACTTGGACAGCCGGTTTTGAACCATTGTCAAACTATATTTGGACAACGGTTCAAAACATTTGCCTAAACACTTGCACAACGGTTCTCAACCGCTTTCTAAGTGTTAAACTTGGATGCCGGTTTTGAACCATTGTCTATTCCTTTTTATTTTTTTAATTAAAACCGCTCTCCAAGCTATAGCTTGGAGAGCTGTTTGAAAAAAGGGTTGTCCAAGCTCAAATGTGTAGTAGTGAACGAATAGTTTTTCAAGAGTGACTCTTAGAGTTGCCTATAAATACCAAAGGCCTTGCACACATTTAAGGTTACGGAAATCAAGCAACTCTAGAGCTCAAACATATTCAAGCATTCTTTGAAGCACTCGAAAACCCTAAGATTTCCCAAGTGTTTCACTTTGAAGAGAGCTCACATAGTAGGCCTAGTATTTTCTAAGATCCAAAGCTTAGTAGAGATATCCTGGCCTTAGCATTTGTTCGTATTGTAAAGGATATCTCAACCCTAGTTGGAAACCAAACCAAAACCCAAACCCTTAGTGTTAGGTAGTTTGAGTAGTTGTTGTTTGGAAGTTGAGAGAGGTGTTGTAAGAGTCAGTAAGCTACGTGTTAGTGTTAATGTCCTAGAGACAATCTATTGTAAGGACATAATACTCTATGATATTCAGTTTGATTTAATATTATAGTTCACTTAATATTAATGTATGACAATACACTTGTTTGAATATTATGTTTGATTGTTTGCATTTATTCATGCAAGTGTTCCCATGAGTCATTGCTGTCATTGAGGTTGTGAGAACTCAGATGACTTAAGCATGATTCTCAAATAGCCCCGATCAAGGATCATCAAGAATGGGATATTGATGATGCAATGGAGATTGGTGTGCGATCTGCATCATACTCTTAGAGAGTGTAGTAAGATCTCAATTACTACGAGATACTAGGTATCTCATGATGGATGCACAGATACCTTGGAGGGTATTGGTATACCCATCCGAGAAACCGTTTGATGTAAGTCCACAACATGTGTCTACGGGTGTCTCGGTTAGTGGGAGCGATGTGATACTTCTTTGACTTGAGGTCAATACGCACGACATGTGTGGAATGATGAACTTTGACCATGACCGACGCTTGCACCCGTCTATGGGTAGATATGGCTTGTATTGGGTTCATCACGAAGTGCATGTGCGTGGTAGTTGAGCCAAGAATAGGATTCATTCCTCAATGTGGATTTAGAGAGAATACTCATCTTCTCATCATAATTGGATCAAAGTCATCGGCCGATGCACGTCAACTTAGACATTGTGGCTAAGTGTGACATACATGATCAATTAGTGATTAGAGATAATATGATTAAGTTATTTGAATAGACACTTCATCATGTTCAAGACTTAATCGAGTATTCGTGAATGAAAGGAGGAAATCGCAATAGCCCATGTTTCAGTTACAGGTAGTTGCACGTTTCTCACAACGTACCTCATATATTGAGAATGTCTGATTTATTGTCTAAGGTTCAATTAAGACCGTTAGTTTGACTAATCGCTCGATATATGAGGACCTATGAGTCACACAACAAGTAATTCCCTTTTACGGATTATAGTTGGTTGATTAAATGTTAAATTGGATTTAATATTTAATTTATGGAGAATTAATTAATAATAGATTAATTTGAAATTAATTATTATTAATATTTAATTAAATAAGAATTCCCAATAATAATATATGGAATATTATTGTAGGATTTAATATATATGGAATCAAATCCGTAGAGATTTGATATACATGGGAATTAAATCCGTAGAGATTTTATATGTGGGAAATAAATCTAAGAGATTTATTTAAATAAAGATTAGGGATTTTATTTTTCAATCAGGTTAGCTTAAGATTTAAGCTAGGTCTTCCCTATATATATGAGCTCTTGGAAATTCACAAATAACATTAATTCATTATTCTCTCCATAGGATCTAGAGTTAGAATTTTCCTAGCAAATTCATCTCGGGGTTCAACGCTGGCAAATCCGTGCAAGTCCGCGATTGGGGATTACGTGGATACCATAGTAGAGAAATATACGTACGATTTTGTTGGTCTCGGTGCAAACGAGTCTTACACGTGTATGGGGAAATACGTGTTCGGTTTTTTTAAAACTTTTTTTATCGAGGTCGGTATTGGGTCAGTTGTCCTCGATGAGTTGGTCCCTGAGAAGCCTACGATCGCTCGAGTCAAAGTTCTCGAGACTAGTGATCTCGAAGTAGCTAGTTTCGTAAACCTCGAGATAATCCCAACCGAGTCCCGAAGTTTGAGAGATCCGAGTTGCTTGGATCGAGATAACTAACTCATTGAACCCTCGGAAGAGTCGAGTTCGGTTTGGTAACTATCTGTTTTAGCTACCGATGTCTTGAATGGTTGGCCCTTAGTTTATACTCGTTTTAAGCTTTTGTTTGCAAAAACCTTCCTTTAATGGAATAGTGATTAGTTTTGTGATTCAATTAAATGCAATCTTGATGGATTGATTCCAACTGAAATGTCAACTTTGAAAATATGCTTTAAGGAATATATGCAATAGTTAAGCAAAAGCAAAAAAGTAAAAGCAAAGAAACACGCTAGCTTTATAGTGGTGTAGAGACTCAAGCTCTCACGTCCACTCTCTCTCGATCTCTTGAGAAATTCACTAATCACTTCCTTGAGCTTTTCGACTACCTCGCGTAGTTTACTTACTCAACTTCTACCCCGGCGTTCGACTACTCACGTAGTTTACTTACTCAACCCGACCTTGAGCTTTCGACTACCTCCTCAGTAGTTTACTTACTCAAACACAAACAAGCTTTCGGACTACTTCAGAGTTTACTAACTTCACCTCTAGAGCTTTCCCGACTACTCCGGCGTAGTTTACTAACTCTTTACAACTCTTCTCACCAACAATCACACTCAAACTACCTTCTAAAGGGTTTGGGGTTTCTTGGTTGGTTTCAACTAGGATGAGATATCCTTTACAATAAAGTACAATGCAAAGGCTAGGATATCTCGACTAAGCTTTGGATATATCTTATCAAGCTAGGCTTAGTGGAATGAGCTCTCTTCGATTTAAAAGCACTTGGGAAATTCTAAGTTTTTTTAAAGTGCTTTACTTTTCGATAATAATAAGTTTGAGCTCTTGAGTTGCTTACAAATTAGGTTTTAACCTTACAATGTAGTAGGTCACAAGTATTTATAGGCATACACCAAGGTCACTCTTGAAAAACTATCCATTGGAGGAGATATCTTCGTGAGTTTCCTCTTTTTTGTGTGTGAGGAATGGCTATATTTAGGGTTTGAAACTTCCTAACACGTTTTATAATAACCTTTCATGTAGCCGATCTTCACTTTTTTTGCTTGATGCGGAACTATAGTACTCGACATCTTTTTTCAAATGAATTTGTCATTGTCGATTGTCGGTATGGTACAATTTTTTTTCTTCCTCTTTTTGAATTTTGTCTCCAGTTTTAAAGGTAGACACCTTCAAGTTTTTTTTTGGTTACATTCTCCGAGTTGATATAACCTTATGTTTTTTTCTGTCTTAATTCCTTTTATGCGCATTTGAATGTCTTGGCAAATATCTATTTTTCTAAGGAATCGCGATCTTCTCACTAATTGCATCAATATGGATAGATATTCCAAATTGCCTCGGAACATTCGGGTTTTATCTGGAGCATGGAGGACATTGGTGCTAGTCTTAGGTAATTATGTGCTATCCATATTCTTGATCTTGATTCTTGGAGATATTACGTGTCTTGAGTCTACGAGTCTTGAAGTCTGTATTTTTGGCGTCTTCGAGTCTTCTGGATATCTTGGCCGATATCTTGAGTCTTCATCTTTGAGTCTTGATTCCAATTTTATCTTTGAAGTCTTGATATCTGAGAAACTTGAGAGCCTTGATATCTGAGATTTCCTTGCAAGAAGTCTTGATTCTCGATTTCGGGTCGAGTCTTGAAAACTTTAGTTTCTTTTGTATTTTTTCATTTCTTGAGAAAATATCTTGAAGTTCTTGAATCTTGAGATCTAACATGATCTATATCTGCCGACTATACATTTTGTAGATATCATCCTGAATACTCTAAAACTGAATCCTGACTCAACTATCAAGATTATCCTGAACATGTCATACTCAGGGGTTTTGGGATCTAATAAAAATCATATATCTTTATTAAATTCATCTCCCAACAGATTTACTGTAAGGTTTCTCTTTATGTTTATACGTATTCAATTATGCAATTACGTGTTCGTTGTTGGTGGCTATTTTATTTTATTTTTTAAGACATGTATTACGTGTTTACGTGCCTCTAAATTCCAACACTAAGTTGTTCAGTCTGAAAGCTTAAGGTGAGTAGTAGTTCTGAGTACTAGGACTCAGGAAGTAGATCCTAGTGATCAGATTACCTTTGAGAGGTGATTTGGTCAGTGTACCTTGGCACTCTAAATCAAGCGGATTCCTGAAGAGTTAAGGAATTTCCCTGAGGATCAGGGAGAGTGGACGTAGGAGCTTGAGTCTCTGAACCACTATAAGTATCTGTGTTATTTGCTTTTCTGTACTGCATCTGATTGTTTGCATATTTCACTGAAAGCATTAAAGGTTTTCTGATTCAGTTGGAATCATTCCACTGAACTTGCATTAAACCAGTCACAACTTTAATCACAGTTTTCATAAAGGAAAAGGTATTTTCAGCAAGTTAAAACGAGTATAACTACAGTTTCCGCATCTTTGATAGCTAGTGTAGATACTACCAACCGAGCCACTCTCCAAAGTTTCGATAAGTTGGTTATCTGTGCAAAACTATTCGGGACTTTTTTCGCTTTTCTAAGGATCAGTTGAGCGTATTTGAAGTTTTGGCAATTTATTCAAGGTTATTGTCCGATGAGACTTTGACTCAGACAATTTGTACTTTAAGTCTTTGAAACTCGGGATAACCCGACTCAACGACGCCAAGGTTTAAAAGTTTGAAAAATATTATACACGTGTATTCCCCCCCTACACGTGTGTGACTCGTACTTGGGACCAACACTATGAATGATATCTACTGAAGATTACGCGATGTACTACTATTTTGTCTTATGAACTTGGTTGTACGTTCGATGCATTTTGATCATAATTGTTAAAAGGCGCACTTGAGGCGTATGGAGAGCAACTTGCGTCTCCTTTCCATGGCTGAGACGGGTGCAGGGCTTAAAAAACTTTTTTTATTAAATAAGAACATGTTTTAAATTTTAGAATAATCAATACACGATTCTATCCAAAATAAAATAAAGAATTTAGGGTTTTAACTTCAAAGAAAAGTTACACAGTCGTTCCCTTTTCAATTCTGTCACCCAACCACCGCAACTCTAACCACCATTCCAGCGCCGCCTAACCAACGCCCAGCCTCCCACTTCTCCTTTTTTTTTTTTTTCCATACTGCTAGAACAATTTTTTCATATGTATTTTGTATATGCAGTTTTCTTATGTAAGTTACGTTAGAGCTTGTAATAATTTATAAATATGTACTTTGTTCATGTAGCTTTTTTTCTAAGTTAGAAAACTAAGTTTTTTTTTATGCAACCTTCAATTTTTTCTAAGTTTTTATATGTAATATTTTTCTGAGTTTTTTATGTTTTTCTTTTAATAAATAATAACACAAGCAATATGTTTTTTTTGCTGTTTTTTTAATAAATAATAGCACAAATAATATATTTTTTATGCAGTTATGTATAAGCACTAAGCAGCAGCAATATGTTTTCTTTTCCAAATTTTCCCTTCAAATTCATTTAGAGTTTAGACTGGATATGGAGGAAAGTGGTGCTAGTAGTACTATGAGCTATCCATCTAAAAATTTGGGATGGAGATATTACACCTAAAAATAAGAATAACTTGAAGTGTGTATTTTGTGCAAATCTTTATATATAAAATGTTGGGTGGATCCGCCGTCTTCCTCCTTCTTCTTGACACCAATTAAACCTGAAAAATACAGAAACTTGAGAAACTTGAGAGAAGAGGGAGTGGGTTTGTGAGGGTGAGAGAGAATCTTTGTGTAAACTCCAAATACATCGTGTGAAAACTCCAATTGAATACAAAAGATATTTTGAGCCCGAAATTTCTTCTCTATATTTTGTTTTGTATTTTTTAGGTTTAATTGGTGTCAAGAAGAAGGAGGAAGACGGCGGATCCACCCAACAGTGGCATCAAGAGCCGGGTTTTGCCATCGTTGCTACACGAGCCACCGTGCTGCCTCTCGTCAGTTTGCCATCGTTCGCGTCAGTTTGTGCCACCGCATGCTAGATCAGATCTGCTCGCTGTCGATTTACGCCGTCGCTGCTTCGCTGATAGTTGCCACCAAACCGCCGCCTCTGTGCACGCGGCTCTCCTGTTTGTTTTGGACTGAGTCTCAGATCCGAGCGTGCGCAGTTTTCGCTGTGAAGCCGCTGCTGTATGGTAAGTGGAGGTAAGGTTTTTTGTGGGTCTATTTTATGTCAATTTGTTTCTGAAATTTACTTGGGGCTGGAAATTTTGATTAAAGAAGGCAAGGATCATGCATTGTTTTGTGTGCCGCTCTTTCACATATACTTTTTTGTTTATTCTTTTTTTTTAAAGAGCGTGTATCTGAGCATTGCAATTTTGGGACTCTTTTTCAACTTGGTAGGTAAGGAAAGGTAAGCAGCAGGGTTTTTTTTTTAACAGAAAAAAATTAATTAAAGGGGAGCATAAGGGGTACTCCAACCCTTACATTGATAAGACACACCCACCACACATTTACACCAGCCCCAATTCAGTGTTACCAGTTTCGAAACAGTATTATCTCTGCACAAAAAACTCGCCACAACATTTCATAGGGTTGCCTATCCAATCTAAGAGTGACTTAAACTCAATGAATCTAACAGATAACCACGACCATATTCTACCTTTAATCTCATCAATTACCTTACGAAATGGAGCCTTGATGTCGTTAAATGTCGCCTCATTTCTGCAGTTCCAGATAGTCCAGTTTATGCAGCTCCAAAAAGTGGCCCCAATCCTCTTAAGTTTTCCACTACCAAACATCCTGCTGAATTGAAGGAAGTGATCAACTGGTGTTGCCCACGGGAATGTCGTCCTCTTAACCCATTGAAACATCTCGGTCCAAATCTGTGTTGCGAACTGGCATCTGAAAAAAACATGTAGTAAATTCTCTTCACATGATCTGCACAAAATGCACAAATTGTCACCGTTTGTCATGATAATGTTTTTTGCAATTAGGTTGTCCTTTGTTGGGAGTCTTTGATGAAGCACTTTCCAGATGATAGCTTGAGTTCGTCTCGGAGCAAAACTCCTCCACACGAGCTTGAACGCCTTCTGAGACTGCTTCCCTTGTATTGATCGAGCCACTAGGGAGATTTGAGCTAGAGTATGCCACTTTTGTTGAATACACTCCATTTGGTGCATGTCTCCAGCTCCAACTGTCCCTGTTGAATCTGCACCATATTAAGACAGTACAACGCCACTTTAAATTCCAAACCCACCCATTAGGACCCCAAGAACCACACTCACTCACCCAATTCTCTTGTTGACAACTAATCCTATATAACCGATTGAACCTGGTTTTGAAAGACTCATCCCCCGCCCAACATTATTCCCAAAACTTAGTACTCTCACCATTACCCAAAATTTTGACAAACTCTCGACGAAGACCCTCACCACTCGGACCCCAATAAATACTACAAATATCAGACCACCATCCCGACCAATTAACCGACCGACCCCTGCCTCTATCACCATTAGATCTACCCTTACCGACACTTCTCTCAAAAGTCCCAAAACCCCCATACTTAGACCTAATCACCCGAGCCCATAAACTTGAAGGTATGTTCGTTTTGGGCTTATAGTGGACGTGGAAAATCCGAACTTTGAAGTCCTAGTATTTTAAAATCTTGATAAATAGTTAAGATGTATATTTGTTATAGGATTTTATAGGGTAGGATGGTGGAAAAGATGATTGATGTGATATTATTATATTATTTTGAGTGTATTGGGAGAATAAAAAGTAGATGATGTGAGTGTATTGGGAGAATAAAATGTAGAGTAGTAGTAGGTTATGAGGTAGAGTAGGATTAATAGGATTTCAAAATCCTTACTTAAAGTCTCAAAATAAATGGGGGCTTGAGATTGTAAAGTCCAAAGTCCGCCGGGATAGTTGCGAAACGAACATACCTTTAATTACTTTTGTTGACTTTGTTTTAAGAATTATAGAAACAGTGGTGGTAACAGGTAAGGTTTATTTTATTCTCTATATTTCATTTGTTAATTCTAATCCTTGGTGATTTGTTTGGATTTAGAATATAATTGTGGGAATAATATTATTACTTGTGGATCTAGAGATATTAATCGGTGGCCTTCTTGGTGGGTATTTTTTATAATTCTTACGATAGGATTCCGCTCTGGTATAAAAGCTTATCTCTAATATTTTATTGCTTTCTTAGTGTTAAGTTGTGATTGTTTGCTGTAGATTTAGGTTTATTTGTTGAACCTATTATTTGCTTCCGCTTGCTTATCTGTGTGTTTTCTTTGTGTGTTATTAATCATGTATGCTAATATGGCTTCGACTTTCTCTTTTGGCATGCAACCTTTTGATGGAAAAACTGATTTTAGTATGTGGAAACAAAAAATGAAGTGTGTTTTGATTCAACGACATGTGTTTAAGGTTATTGATGAATCTTATGCTTCCACTGATACTGTTGATAAAAAGACGGAAATGAATGAACTTGCTTTATCTGCTATCACCTTGCATTTATCTGATTCTGTTCTTAGAAAAGTTGGTGTTATGGACTCTGCCAAGGAGTTATGGGACAAATTGGCAGAGCTATACACTGATACTCCATTGCCTAGTAAACTCTTCCTGCTTGAAAATTCTTTTGTTTTAAGCTTGATTTGGACCGTGATATTGAAGAGAATTTGGATGTATTTACTAAATTGATTCAGGATATTAAGTTGACTGGTGATAAGCATATTGATGAATATTCTCATGTTGTTTTGTTGAATGTTATTCCTGACTCTTATAATGATGTCAAATCTGCTATAAAGTATGGTAGAGATTCTGTGACACTTGATATTGTGGTAAATGGTCTTAAGAGTAAGGAATTGGATTTGAAACATAATGGGAGTAAGAATCCTTCTGGTGAGGCTATGCATGTTAGAGGGAAGGGTGGTAAGAAGCATAATAATTATAATGGTGAGAATGATGAATCTGGTAGTAAGTCAAAATCTCGTGGTAGACCCTGGATTAGGAAGTGCTATAATTGTGGTGACCTTGGTCATATGATTAAGGAATGCACTAAGCCTAGAAAGAACCAACAACCTAATAATGACCAGCAAGAAAATCGTGCTAATGTGGCTACTACTGATGAATATGAGGACTATGGTGATGTCCATTGAGTTTTTTGGTTCTCTTTTGTGTTCTATGTGCTCTCTGTGCTCTTTGTACTTCTTTGTGCTCTTGTGTGCTCTTTGTGTGTCTTTGTGCAAAGGCATGTTTCTTTGTGTGTTTTGATGCGTGTTTCTTTGTGTGTTTTGGTGCATGTGTCTCTGTGCTTGCTTTGTGTGCTTTTGTGAATGCTTCGAGTAAGGTGGAGCTTGTGTCTTTGTGTCTGTGCTCTCATGTACGTGAACTAACTTTGTGTTTTTTTACATGCAGTCTGAAATTAACCTTGTGTGTTTTTTACGTAACATTGTTTGCATTGGGAGCACGTGGGAGGTGTGTGTGTGTGTTAAAAAATAATTCTAAATTAATGTGATGACAAAGTCCTAGTTCTCGAAATAATTGGGTGATGGTGTATTTTGGATGTTGGACCAAGGAGGTGGAGATGTGAGCTCATATAGCTTTGGCCCAACATACTCTCTTCCACTCTTTTCAATTTCACACGTTTTTTATTCCCCTTGGCAGCCTCCCCAATTTGCTCTCCAATTTATTCAATGTTTTGCCAATTTGTTCTCCATAATTGTGGAATTTCCGGTGGGATTGACCGATTGATTGATCCTCACCAATATAAATAGAACATATGGGCCAGTCTTTTGGAAATACCAAGAAATAGAGAAACCGTGAGAAATACAGGCTAAATGTCATATCCTAAGCTTAGAGAGATTTTCCCAACCTTAGCTTAAAGGCTAAAACAATGTAAGGGAAAATCTCACCTAGTTGGAAATAACACCAAACCCAAACCCTTTCTTGAGAGAGAATTAGTGGTTAAGTAAGGTAGTTAATAGGCGATCCCGTGAGGGAGATTAGTCCAGAGAGAGTGAGAACTCATTAAACATCTATAGGCGATCCCGTGAGGGAGATAAGTCCCGTTGAGTGAGAGCTCCATAAATATCTGTTGGTTAACGAAGTGCCCCATGAAGGGAAGAGTGGATGTAGGAGTTGGACTCCGAACCACTATAAAAATATGTGTGTTCTTATTTGCTTTCATATTAACTGTCATACATACTTTAGCAAATCTGCATAACTCATTCGAATTTTTTTTTTTTAAGTCACCTCCCATTGAGATTTTACGAGTTTTAAATTGGGTTTTTCGGGACTAACTGGTGATGATTCACAATTAGTAGATAAAAGATTTTTATATTATTAATTTTAGATTAAATACTTCAAATATTTAATTAATTTGATTAATTCAATTATAGACATATTTTATTTTCTAATATTATATGTGGATATTTTCATTCATTTTTTTATTCTAAAATATAAATTATATAGTGTGTATTTAATATAATGTATCTGAGGAAAGAAGAATGATGGATAAATGAAGACGTAGACTATGAGAAAATCCCCAAAAATAACCTTGAAAAATTGAATGATATAGATTAAATTAGAGAAATGAATGGTGAGATTAATGAAGAAAAATGAATGGTATAAATTTTGAAAATAAAATATTATATCATAAATATATAACTCTTTATAGAGTTGCAGAATTTTAAAATAGAGGATTTATATGAGTATGAGGTGATTCACAATTAGTAGATAAAAGATTATATTATTTCCCTTTAAACAATTATAGATGACGTACCCGAGTTATTAGTTATCTTGCTTTGTTCTTGAAGGTTAAGTAGTAAAATATGATATTATTTTCTTCAAACTTGCAATATAATCTCATTTATACACGAAATTAGTAAGTCTACGTCATATGTATACAAATATTCTATAATTGTTGTCATTAATCAACGAAAAAAGATATATAGCAGAAAAGATAAAATTTACATATTCTAACTAATTAGAAAAATAAAACTACAACAAGTCCGTGCATCGTGCGGACAAAAAACTAGTATATTCAAAGGAGGCATATACCATGCAAAATATCTTCCCGAAGGACATCGAAATGCTTCATCTTGCAAAAAGTGGCTCTCATCCTTACTGATGAAATAACAATTTTTATGAACAAGAAAAAGTCAGAATAAAAATAATCCTTCCCAACTCCTACACTCAAACTATGATGATCAAGATTTTTTAATTATCTTATGATGAACGTGTGGAGCCAAATGAAACATCAACCATGCCCTCAGCCTCTCACAAAACAAAAGGCAAAGACAAGGTCCTATGGACATATTTGTTCAAAGAACAGCCGGACCTAAAGTGAAAGAAAGACAAACGACAATGATTGAAGCATTTAATAAGGAAATGAGGGAAAAAAGGGTTTAATGGCAGTAACATTTTGGATGTATGATGCAACAAATTCTTTCAATGTCGTTAGCTACCCTAATTTTTAGACAATGCTAGTAATATGGTGCTTGCTGGTAAGAAGAACTTTATTTTAAATATATATTTAATTTGATCTTAACTTGATTTTATTACTCCTTTTACATTTAGATAAATATTTATTGCTTTATAACTTTTGTAGGATAGATATTGGAAGAAAAAAGATCACACTGTTGGAATTTACTAGCACGTAATACAGTTAAACATGCGCAGCGGAATAATCAATTCACCAACAACGAATCAATAATTGCATAATTGAAATAACAGAATACGTAAACGGAATTCTTATAGTGCTTCGTAAGAAATTTCCTCAACTACGGTATCCATGTATTCCTCGTTCGCAGACTTGCACAAATATGTCAGCGTTGAATCTCTAGATGAACTTGCTAGGAAAATTCTACACTAGAGATTTTATGGAGAAAATATTTCTTGTGTGTCTAATGAATTCTCAATGACTCATATATATAGGGGTGACTTAGCTTAAACCCTAAGCAATTTCCTGTTGGAAAATAAAAGCCCAAATCCATAAAATCAAATCTCATAGATTTGATTACCATATATATATATATATATTTTCCTACAATAATATTCCATATATTATTTTGGGATTCCTATTTAATTAAATCCAACTATTATTTATAAAAGAGAGTTACTTGTTGTGTGACCCATAGACCCTCATATATCGAGCGATTAGTCAAACTAATGATCTTAATTGAATCCTAGTCAATAAATCAGACAGTCTCAATATATGACGTATGTTGCGAGGAACTTGCAACAATCTGTAATATTTGTGGGTTATTGCGATAATATCCTTTCATTCACGAATACTCGATTAAGTCTAGAACATGATGAAGTGTCTATTCAAATAACTTAATCATATTATCTCATTAAGCCAATTGATCACTTTTGTCACACTTGGACACAATGTTCAAATGTGACATGAATTGGCCAATGACTAACGATCCAATTAGTATGAGAAGATAAGTGTTGGGAAATGAATTTAATAAAGAGGATTTTGATTAGATCCCAAAACCCCTGAGTATGACATGTTCAGGATAATCTTGATAGATGAGTCAGGATTCAGTTTTAGAGTGCTCAGGATAATATCTGCACCGTGTATAGTCGGCAGATATAGAACAGGTTATATTCTGAAGACTCAGTATGAAACTGAGAATCTGAAGACTCAGTATGAGACTGAGAAACCTGAAGGCTCAGAGAAACCTGAAGGCTCAGAGAAACCTGAAGACTCAGAGAAACCTGAAGACTCAGAGAACCTGAAGACTCAGAGAACCTGAAGGCTCAGAGAAACCTGAAGACTCGGAGAATACTGAAGGCACAGTAATTACTGTAGACTCAGTAATATACTGAAAGCTCAGTATATCCTGAATGTTCCGAGGCACTGAAGCTGAGGAATATAGCCGTTGAAATCCAGCTGGCGTAGACCAATGAGAGGAAGACAACCAAGCTGAAAAAGCTGCAGAACCTACAAAGAATATTATGGATTTGAATGTGATTCTCTCCAACGGTAACATTCAAATCCACACTATAAATACAAGATCTTCCATCAAATTAAGTGTGGAGATTATGCACAAGATGCTACATAGCCAAGAGCGTTATAGTCAAGCATTCCCACCCTAGAACACAAGTCTGTAGATATACAAATATATTCAAAGAGTGTTCTAGAACCCAACCTAAGCAACCCACGATGTATCATAAGCTTAGAGAGATTTTCCCAACCTTAGCATTGAGGCTAAACAAATGTAAGGGAAAATCTCACCATAGTTGGAGACAACACCAAACCCAAACCCATTCTCGTAAGAGATAACGAGTGGTGAAGTGAGGTAGTTGTTAGGCAATCCCGAGTGAGGGTGATAAGTCCCGAGGGAGTGTGAACTCGTTAAACATCTAGAGGCGAGCCCGAGAGGGTGATAAGTCCAGAGGCTTTGAGTTAGTAAACTACAGAGGTAGTCAGAAAGCTCAAAGTAGAAAGGTTAGTAAACTACAGAGGTAGTCAGAAAGCCTTAAGAAGTGTTTGAAGGAATTTCCCTAGAAACAGGGAGAGTGGATGCAGGAGCTTGAGTCTCCGAACCACTATACATTGTTGTGTTCTTTATTGCTTTACGTTCTTATCCTGTCATACGCACTCGATTATAAGCAAGACACAACACATGAGCTTAAAGGTGAAAAAACGGAATCACCATTCCTTCAATTTTTTTATATATGACCGCAATGAAAATGTTTTGCTTCCGACGCCAATAAAATGGGTTTTCCCACCGATACCAACAAGTGGTATCAGAGCAGGTACTCAACATATCACTATCTTCAAAGTGATCGCCTGAGCAGATCTATTTTAAAACCTGTCTCTGATTTGATACCAACAAGTGGTATCAGAGCGGGAGTTCAAAAGGTTCACTAATTTCAGAGTGACCACCTGAACAGATCTTTTTAAAGAAAAACCCGTTTCTTTAAAAATGCATATATACTGATGTTTTGGCATCTTTATCAATTGAGAAATTGTTGGGATATTTTAGTTCTATGCCAAAACATTGTCAACTTGTGTTATTCAAGAAAATTTACAGATAACAAGTTGAGGGGGAACGAAAGAACAAATTGAGGGGGAACTCACAGAATCAAAAGTAGATGATCGAGATCAGACGAGGCTGCAGACAAGACTGATCAAGATCAGATGAGTTAGATGAGTTCCGGAGTCAATCGATGAGTCAGGCAAATCAAGAGAAGAAAACTAAAGCCAAAGAAATCAAGAAAATGTTGCGCATCGTAAGATGAGCGAAAGAGACTGACCGAGATCAGACGTGATTGAGATCAAATATGATAAACCTGATATGCTAACCTAATATGATGTACTTACCAGATGCTATCCTGATATATTGATCTAAAGATATATCAGATCAGGCAAAGAAGAAATCAGATAGCCCGAGTAAAAGAAACCTCAGTAAGGAAAACTGATCTGAGATTCAGTAAAGAAAACTGATCTGAGACTCAGTAAGTAAGAGAGACCTGAGGGTCAGGATGTCTGAAGTCAGAAGAAACTGAACTCAGTCAGCATGAGTGTCAGTATGCCTGATCAGACAAGGTCCGTAGAAGAAGAGGAATGAGGAGCCGAGCTGAAGATCAAGAAGACTGAAGACCAAGACTGAAGACATGTAATTCTTTATGATTTTGTCTTTATCTTTTGATAAGTTCATTGTAAACTGTAATAGTCTATCATACATCAATGAAACTTTATCTTTATGCTCAAAGATAATACCTCATTATCTTTTTACATGTCTTTATATTTGATATGCCTGATTATTGTTGTTTGGTGATGAATTGGTTGGGTGATTCATTGCTGAATTAATTGTTAAGAGATATACCATTCTTGTAATAGGAAAAACTGAAACCTGAGTATAGGTTAAGTGTGTTGTAACAAGATGGTTTTGGCATCATCAAAAAGGGGGAAATTGTTGGGAAATGAATTTAATAAAGAGGATTTTGATTAGATCCCAAAACCCCTGAGTATGACATGTTCAGGATAATCTTGATAGATGAGTCAGGATTCAGTTTTAGAGTGCTCAGGATAATATCTGCACCGTGTATAGTCGGCAGATATAGAACAGGTTATATTCTGAAGACTCAGTATGAAACTGAGAATCTGAAGACTCAGTATGAGACTGAGAAACCTGAAGGCTCAGAGAAACCTGAAGGCTCAGAGAAACCTGAAGACTCAGAGAAACCTGAAGACTCAGAGAACCTGAAGACTCAGAGAACCTGAAGGCTCAGAGAAACCTGAAGACTCGGAGAATACTGAAGGCACAGTAATTACTGTAGACTCAGTAATATACTGAAAGCTCAGTATATCCTGAATGTTCCGAGGCACTGAAGCTGAGGAATATAGCCGTTGGAATCCAGCTGGCGTGGACCAATGAGAGGAAGACAACCAAGCTGAAAAAGCTGCAGAACCTACAAAGAATATTATGGATTTGAATGTGATTCTCTCCAACGGTAACATTCAAATCCACACTATAAATACAAGATCTTCCATCAAATTAAGTGTGGAGATTATGCACAAGATGCTACATAGCCAAGAGCGTTATAGTCAAGCATTCCCACCCTAGAACACAAGTCTGTAGATATACAAATATATTCAAAGAGTGTTCTAGAACCCAACCTAAGCAACCCACGATGTATCATAAGCTTAGAGAGATTTTCCCAACCTTAGCATTGAGGCTAAACAAATGTAAGGGAAAATCTCACCATAGTTGGAGACAACACCAAACCCAAACCCATTCTCGTAAGAGATAACGAGTGGTGAAGTGAGGTAGTTGTTAGGCAATCCCGAGTGAGGGTGATAAGTCCTGAGTGAGGTGATAGAGGCGAGCCCCGAGAGGGTGATAAGTCCAGAGGCTTTGAGTTAGTAAACTACAGAGGTAGTCAGAAAGCTCAAAGTAGAAAGGTTAGTAAACTACAGAGGTAGTCAGAAAGCCTTAAGAAGTGTTTGAAGGAATTTCCCTAGAAACAGGGAGAGTGGATGTAGGAGCTTGAGTCTCCGAACCACTATACATTGTTGTGTTCTTTATTGCTTTACGTTCTTATCCTGTCATACGCACTCGATTATAAGCAAGACACAACACATGAGCTTAAAGGTGAAAAATCTGGAATCACCATTCCTTCACCCCTGTTTTATATGCACCGCAATGAAATGTTTTGCTTCCGCACGCGCAAAATGGGTTTTCCCACCGGGACCAACAATAAGTATTCTCTCTATATCTACTTTGAGGAATGAATCATTTTCTTGGCTCAACTACCATGCACATGCACTTCGTGATGAACCCAATCCATGCCATATCTACCCATGAAGGGTGCAATCATCGGTCATGGTCAAAGTTCATCATTCCACACATGTCGTGTGTATTGACCTCAAGTCAGAGGAATATCACATCGCTCCCACTTACAGAGCCATCGGTAGACACTGAAGTAGAACTACATCAAACGATTTCTCGGATGGGTATACCAATACCGTCTAAGTTATCTGTGCATTCATCATGAGATACCCAGTATCTCCCTCAAACGATTTCTCGGATGGGTATACCAATACCCTCTAAGGTATCTGTGCATCCATCATGAGATACCCATTATCTCGTAGTAAGTGAGAACTACTACACTCTCTAAGAGTATGATGCAGATTGCACACCAATCTCAAATGCATCATCAATATCTCATTCTTGATGATCCTTGATCGAGGCTAATTAAAAACCATGTCTAAGTCATCTGAGGTCTCACATCCTCAATGACAACATTGGTTCATGGGAACACATACATGAATAAATGCAAACAATCAAACATAATATTCAAACAAGTGTAATGCCATACATTAATATTAAATGAACTATAATATTAAATCAAATTAATATCATCGAGTATTATGTCCTTACATATGATTATCTTTAGGACACTAATACTAACACACACTTCCTTGTTCAGCACATTACAAGACTTGATGTTGAAAAATATCAAAAAAATACATGTAATGAAGCATACCTTGAAGAAAACGATGAGTGTGACTGCATACATGTATGTTCGCCCATGAGTAGTGAGTATGATGCAGATATTTACTAATCAAAAGGAGCTTTGTCGGGCTAGGGTGACTAGATTTGCTACAACATTTCTTACCTCACAAAGAATGATAGAGTTGATGCAAAATTTGGAAAACGTGTTTTCTTCACAAGATTGGCTGAATCCAAATGGTCCAACGAAGTTGACGGCACAAATGTGGCCAATGTCATTATTTCTCCAAGACTTTGGATCGGTATTGTGCACATCCTAAAGATTTATAGCCCTTAGTCTATGCTTTAAGGTTAGTTGATAATAGAAAATTAAGGGCAATGGACTATATTTATGAGGCAATGAATCATGTGTAAGAAGCAATCAAGAAGATTTTTAATGATAAAGAAGAACATTATAAAATGCATTTGTGATAATTGATAAGAGGTCGGATTATTAACTCTAAAAACCTTTGCACGCAACCAAAATTTTCTTGAATCCTGAATTTTCCTATGCCAATATTGAAATGGATAATGAAGTGAGTAGCAGAATTTATCATACTATGGAAAAATTGGTTCCCTATTGAGAAAAACCAAATCACCTCAGAGATGGATTTATATAGACATGTAAAGGGTAATTTTGGAACCAATATAGCAATTAGACAAAGAAATATGTTGGCTCCAACTATATGGTGGAAATTTTTTGGTTCAAGTGCTCAACTTTTGTGGAAATTTGTTGTTAGAGTGTTAAACCTCACTTGTAATTCTTCTATTGTGAGCGTAATTGGAGCATATTTGAGGTCGTAAGTATTATAAATTTATACAACTAGTCTACATTACTATAATTAATAGTATTACTTAATTTACATTTACATATACTAGATTGCAGGATTTTCCCGACATATTGTATGACTAAGTTTTTGCTCCCTTCGGCTTTGCTAGTTGAACTTCATATCATGATGAATAAGTTTTGGTGGGGTAGCAATACGGACGAAACAAAAGGAATTAATTGGATGTGATGGGAGAAGTTGTGTATTCGCAAAAGTCCTGGGGGAAGAGGTTTTCGAGATCTTCACTTATTTAATTTTTCCCTTTTTGGGGAAAATGGCATGGCAGCTCATCCAAGAACCGGATGCCTTAGTTTACCGTATTCTTTGGGCGAAATACTTTCCTCGAGATGATTTCCTTGATGCTCATCTTGGGGAAAATCCGAGTTATACGTGGACGAGCATTCATGCTTGTCAGAATCTAATTCGGGGTGGTGTTCATTGGAAACTAGGGGATGGAAGTGGTATCTCAGTATGGGACAACCATGATTGAATGATGATGATGATTTTTACATCTGGTCTATATGCCTGGCTGTATTTGAGGACATGCGTGTGCAGGAGTTGATGATGGCCGATCATAGAATCTGGGATGTTGAACAATTAGAAGCTTTGTTAACACCTGAAGATGTACGAAGGGTTATGAAGACGTCGTTGCCACCGTAGGGCATCCCGGATAGTCTGACATGGCAGTTTGAGATGAGTGAAAAATACATAGTGAAATCAGGTTATACCCGAGCAGCCTCGCTGGTGTTCGACCAAAACTTGGAAATGGAAGGGTGATGTAATTTATTGTAGGGACTGAAGGTTCCAACGAGGGTCAGTGATTTTTTATGGCGTATGGGGAGGGATTGCCTCCCACATAAGGTTAATCTCTTCCCTAAAAAGACGGTGGACGATAAACATTGCATTTTTTGTGGTACACAGTTGGAAGATACTTGGCATGTCTTTTTTAATTGTCGATTTGTGTTGGAGTGTTGGGATAGAGTAGGTTTGAGGACAAAGATTGAAATTGTTATTGCAAGTTCTGATAATTTGTTGGATGTCATGTTTGGGATGCTGGGAGATAATGAGAGAAACGCCGCTGCTAAATTCGGCATGGTGGCATGACAAATTTGGAAGGAGAGAAACTCTCTTGTGTAGAATAGTACTTGTAGGTCCCCAACAGATGCAGTTTATGCTTCGGCTTCGCTGTTGTTGGAATGGGTTCAGGGGCAAACTCAGAGTTCGTCGAACGCGGGAATGGTGGAGGTGATTAGTGTTTAAATATGTATGTATTATATCCGTTTCATGTGTTATTTTGGTTATTATAATATATTATTTGTAGCATTTTCATATATAATTTTCATAGATGTATTGCTTGATTGTTGAGGTCATAACTTGAGATATACTTATCCAAATTATAGGATATTGATGATGTTGGACACCTAAGATAATGTACTAAAACTATAAGATATCATATTGGTCCAATCTTGCAAGTTTGGGGTCCAATTATACTCAAAAAGTCGAGACTACATTGCTGTCCAATTTGTGAATAAGTTTTGATCCAAAACACATTTTCATATTTGGACAATATCTTGAGCTACACTAATCCAATTGGCCCAATTCTAGTTGAATTGGATCAATAACCTATTGTGCTACAAGTTGTCTTCAGGTCCAAAATATTAAAAACGTCGGCTTCAAGGGTAAAAATGTGAATCAATATAAATGTTCCAGATTTCAAAGTTCACAGGACACAATCTGGAAGTTTATTCACAATAATTGTTACTAAATTTTACTTTGTTATTTTTTTTTGTTAGTTTATGCATAATTGGACTCGTGATAGCATAAGTGGTCGTTTAATAAGAAGTCATATAGTTAATTTAAGTAGTATTGCTTCAAACATGGGTGAAAATGAAAGTGTGAATGGAGAAATTGAAAGACACATTAATGAAAATTTACAAGCTCGCTCCATGCGAGATTTCTTAGAACCTCAACGCAATTCCATCCCATCATGTATTGTATACCCACAAAACGCAAATAATTTCAGATTCAAACCTGGTATGATTCAATTAATTCCCAATTTTCACGATTTTGAATCTGAAAACCCTTATTTGCATTTAAAAGAATTTGAAGAAATTTGTGCAACGTTTAGTGAACCATTATGTACTCAAGAATCAATTAAGCTAAAGTTGTTCCCTTTCTCTCTTAAGGATAAAGCAAAAACATGGCTTAATTCCCTAAAACCTGGTTCAATTATATCGTGGCAACAAATTCAAACTGAATTCTTAAAAAAATTCTTTCCAATTCATAAAACAAATGCTTTAAAGAAGCAAATCAAAAACTTTTCTCAAAAGCTTAATGAACAATATTTTCAGTGTTGGTAACGGTTTAAGGATTTGTTAAATTCTTGCCCTCACCATGGTTTTGAGAATTAGAGAACGGTAATTTTTTTTTATGAAGACTTAAATTTTGAAACAAAACAGTTTGTGGAAATGATGTGTAATGGGGAATTTTTGGATAAAAATCCTGAAGACGCACTTGAGTATTTAGACCATTTGGTTGAAAAAACTCAATCGTGGTATAATGAAAATACTTCTCAAGCTTCTATTAGATCTAATCTTGAAAATGCTAATAAATGAAAATATCATCTTAATCAAGAGGATGATCTAAGCGCTAAACTTGTTAGTTTAGCGAGACAAGTTGAAAATATGCAATTAAAGAAACCCAAAGAAGTAAAATTTGTGCAAAATGATGATATATGCGATATATGTGCTATTAATGGACATTTAACTAAAGAATGCCCAAAAATCCCTCTCTTCAATGAGATGTGTCATGAACAAGCAAATGCAATGTCTAACTTTAAAAAAACATATCCATCTGTTTTTTCTGAAACATATAATCCTAACTGGAGGAATCATTCAAATGTTAACTGGAAAAATGATAGTAATGCACAACCTTTACCCAAACAAAATACCTCTAACTCCAATTTCACCCCATATAATAAGTCACTAACGAAAAGCCTTGAAGAAACCTTGCAAATCTTTATGCACGGTCAAACAACAATCAACAATCAAACCTCACAAGCCATCAATGAGATTAAGATTACATTGTCCACACTAACAAATTCCTTGAGAACAACTGAGAAAGGAAAATTTCCTGCTCAACCTCAACAAAACCCTGCTGGTCAATGTCAAATCTCATCTGATACATCGTCAGAAAATGTCAATTTTGTTACTACCCTACGGAGTGGAAAAACAATTGACAAGATAATTTTCCCTCCAGAATCAGGATCTACTTCAAATGATGAAGATAAGAATGAAGGTAAGGATGACGGTAAGAATGTTGATAATTTAAATCCTAGTAAAAAACGATCTCCTGCTCCTTTTCCTCAAAGATTACATCCTATTAAGAAATCGAACCAAAATCCTAAAATATTTGAGATTTTGAAACAAGTAAAAGTTAACATTCCACTATTAGATGCAATAAAGCAAATTCCATCTTATGCCAAATTTTTGAAGGATTTGTGTATTGTGAAAAGGAAATTAAATGTTCAAAATAAGGCATTTTTGACAGAAAGTGTGAGTTCAATCATTCAACAGGAAATTCCCCCAAAATACAAGGATCCTGGTTGCCCAACTATATCTTGTATAATTGGGAATACAAAAATAGAACATTCACTTCTTTATCTCGGTGCGAGTGTTAATCTTTTACCATTTTCTGTGTATAAACAATTGGACTTGGGTGAATTAAGGAAGACGAATGTCACACTTCAATTGGCGGACCGTCCTGTAAAAATTCTGAGAGGTATAATAGAGGATGTATTAGTTCAAATTGATAAATTCTATTTTCCGGTAGATTTTATTATTTTGGATACATACCTAGTTTCAAATCCAACATCTCACCATCCAATCATTTTAGGAAGACCATTTCTTGCAACTTCTAATGCTTTAATAAATTGTAGAAATGGAGTTTTAAATCTTTCTTTTGGAAATATGACATTGGAGTTAAATGTTTTTAACATTTCCAAACAACCACAAAAAAATGATGAAGTATATGAAATTGATGTAACGGAAAGATACACTCTTGAACATTTCATGACTTCATTTTCTGATCCATTAGAAAATTTGATAACAAATGATTGTGTTAATGAGGACAATTCGGAGTTTGCTTCTATGTTTGAAACATCACAGGTTTCAGAAGTTAGTGAATGGAGGTCTAAGTTTGAACAATTGTCAAAATCTGAAAAGGTTCCAATACCATCAAGTGCTCAACCACCAGTGTTAGAATTGAAGCATTTACCATCAAATTTGAGGTATGCCTATTTGGGTGATAATGAAACATATCCGGTAATAATATCCTCAAAACTGAACCATGATCAAGAGCATAAATTGTTAGAAGTACTAAAAGATCACAAACATGCAATAGGATGAACTATATCTGACATAAAAGGAATTAGCCCATTAATATGTACCCATAACATTTATTTAGAGGAAAATGCTAAACCCTCTAGGCAAATGCAACGAAGGCTTAATCCTAATATGAAAGAAGTGGTAAGAAATGAAGTCATTAAGCTACTAGATAATGGCATTATTTATCCTATTTCTGATAGTAAATGGGTAAGTCCTACGCAAGTTGTACCTAAGAAATCTGGGGTAACTGTAGTTAAAAATGATAACAATGAATTGATTCCAACTAGGACTGTTACTGGTTGGCGTGTGTGCATTGACTACAGAAAATTAAATTCAATGACTAGAAAAGACCATTTTCCCTTGCCTTTCATGGATCAAATCTTAGAAAGAATTGTTGGACATGAGTTTTGTTGCTTCTTAGATGGATATTCAGGGTATAATCAAATTGCAATTGCATTAGAGGATCAAGAAAAAACAACATTTACATGTCCTTTTGGAACATTTGCATATCGAAGGATGCCATTTGATGTAATGCCCCAGCAACATTTCAAAGATGTATGGTAAGCATTTTTAGTGACATGGTTGAACGTTTTCTTGAAGTTTTCATGGATGATTTCTCTGTCTTTGGAAACTCTTTTGATGAATGTTTAATGAATGTAGCTAAAGTCTTGACTAGATGTGAGGAGAAAAATCTTGTTCTTAATTGGAAAAAATGTCATTTTATGGTAACTGAGGGAATTGTATTAGGACACATTGTTTCATCAAAAGGAATAGAAGTGGACAGGTCCAAAATTGATCTAATTGCCAACTTACTAACACCAAAGGTTCATAAAAAACTTTAGTACAATTTCTAGGCCTATATGTAACCTTTTATTAAAAGATGCAGTATTTGAATGGACTTATTCTTGTGAAAAGGCTTTTGTAAAACTCAAAGAAATGCTCACTTCTGCACCTATTATGCAACCTCCAGATTGGACTTTGCCTTTTGAAATTATGTGTGATGCTAGTGATTATGCTGTTGGGGCTGTGTTAGGATAAAGAAAAGATAAGAAACCTTATGTTATCTATTATGCAAGTAAAACTCTTAACAATGCTCAAATGAACTATTCCACCACTGAAAAAGAATTACTTTTCGTAGTATTTGCATTGGAAAATTTTAGATCTTATCTTGTTGGTTCACCTATTGTTGTGTATACTGATCATTCAACTTTAAAATATTTACTAGCAAAGAAAGATGCAAAGCCAAGGTTAATTAGGTGGATACTTTTACTCCAAGAATTTGATATTATAATTAGGGGTCCTCACTCTAAGGTGCAAAGTGGGCACACATATTACTCTAAGGTACAATGTGCAAACACTGTTTTGCACTTTAGTTCAAACTAAATACTAAAGTGCAACGTATTTTTTGCACATTGCACCTTAGAGTAATATGTGTGTCCATTTTGTACCTTAGAGTTATTTCTCCTTATAATTAAAGATAAAAAATGAGTAGAAAATGTAGTGGCTGATCACTTATCCAGACTTACATGTGACGAGTCTTTCGAGACAAGTTCCATAAATGACTCTTTTCCCGATGAACAATTGTTCACCATATCTAACGGTCCATGGTTTGCAGATATTGCTAATTTTCTTGCTACAGGGCAGATTCCAATTCATTGGAATACTCAAGATAAGAATAAATTTTTTAAAGAGGTGAGAAATTTCTTTTGGGATGATCCATATCTTTTTAAATATTGTCCTGACCAAATAATAAGAAGATGTGTCCCGGATAATGAAATTCAAAGCATAATAAACATTTCTCCTTTCGGGAAGCTTGTGGGGGCATTTTTCATCAAAAAAAAGCTGTTGCTAAAATTTTGCAATTGTGGATTCTATTAACAACACTTTTCAAAGACACACATGAATTTTGCAAATCTTGTGATAGGTGTCAGAGATTAGGGGGTGTAACTCGTAGAAACATGATGCCATTAAATCCTATCCTAATTGTTGAAATATTTGACTGTTGGGGAATTGATTTTATGGGTCCTTTTAATCCACCTTCTTTTTGTTATCAATACATTTTGGTTGGAGTTGACTATGTTTCAAAATGGATTGAGGCAATCCCTTGTAAAAATAACGATCATAAAATTGTTTTAAGATTTTTGAAGGAAAATATGTTTTCAAGATTTGGAATGCCTCCTGCAATTATAAGTGATGGAGGTTCACACTTTTGTAAAAAACCTTTTTTGAAAACCTAATGAAAAAATATGGAATTCATCACAAAGTCTCTACCCCATATCACTCAAATACTAGTGGACAAGCTGAACTTGCTAATAGGGAGATAGAATATATCTTGGAAAAAACAGTTAACCCAAATCGAAAAGATTGGTCACTCAGGTTAATAGATGCATTATGGGCTTATCGCACATCATTCAAAACAATTCTTGGTATGTCTCCTTACCGACTTGTTTATGGAAAACCATGTTATTTACCTTTTGAAATAGAACATAAGGCTTTTTGGGCTATCAAAACATTCAATTTTAATTTAGAAAAGGCTAGTTCTTTAAGAAAACTTCAGTTAAATGAATTGGAAGAAATCAGGAACGAAGCATATGAAAACTCTAGAATGAACAAAGAGAAAATGAAAGTATTTCATGATAAACACATTGTCAGAAAAACTTTTGAAACTGGGCAAAAGGTTTTTCTGTATAATTCTAGACTACATTTGTTTCCTGGAAAACTGCGTTCAAAATGGTCAGGTCCTTTTGTTGTTAGAACTGTCTTTTCGAATGGAGCAGTTGAAATTGAAAATCCTAAAACGGGTGATATCTTTAAAGTCAATGGACAACGTTTAAAAGCATATCTTGGAAGTTTTACAAAAGAGATTGAGTCATTATCTTTAACTAACCCTGTATATGTTTAATTTTGTTTTTTTTCCAGTATAAATGGCGGATTAGATACTCCGTGACTTTCGAGTCGGCATTTCAGTTGCCCACAAAAACTGAGTTGTATATAAAAAAAAATTAAAATCCACCTCATTTTAACGGTCATAAACGACCATATTTTACTCTATAAATACCTCATTTTATACCTATCTCTAAACATCCTTATTTGAATTATCATCAACTCAACCAAAATGAGTGTGCTCTTTCTTTCCATCACCACTCTTGTTTGCATTGTCATGTTCATTATTAACTACAATGTGGAAGAAGAATTGGGTGCATTTTCTGTAATCATCATGCGACTCGTTCCACTATTTTTACTTTTAGCTTGGGGAGTAGTTTTTTTGTGATTGATATATAACATATTGAAATTTGAATAAATCTTAGCTCTTTCAATTTTAGCTTGGGGAGTGGCCTTTTTCTATATTCATCATAGAACTTTCAATTTGACAGTATTATTGGCACACACTTACAGGTCGTAACATGAAGACCAACCACTAAAGAAGGCGGTTCATGCCAATTATTAGGACTCTCAAAATCACGAGAAGCCCGAGCAAAGGCATGAGCCATAAAATTAACATCACACCTGACAACAAGGCTATTGCTTCTTTGAGTAAACGTTTTCCTTATTTTGTGAAAAATGATTTGATTAAAATATACCATGCTCGATGTGAGAGATTAAGGTTACTAATGATTAAGGAACTCCCAGTTAATTTACGTTGGTTGATCTAAGAAAAAGTTAGGATTGGGGGTGAATTTCCTGATTCAATTGTCCCACGATTGGCTGGTTTGGGCAGAAGTTCTTATTCAAAAAAACGAAGAGCTAAAAGAATGGATGTTTGCAATAAATGTGATAGATGGACGTGTGATACTCGTTGTAGGAATATAGGATATGCATCCACAAATCGATATGATAAGATAGATTTCATTAAGAATGGGCTGAGTAAGGAGTCTTTGGATGATATTCGATTGACTCTTGAGACGTATTCTTGTGGATTAACTCTTGAGACGTATTCTTGTGGATTAGTGCGACTAACGATCATCGATTTATGGAATGGATTCAAAAAAGATTGTACACGTAGTCTCGGGAATCTGACGTTAAAAGACCCTGTTTGCTAATTTTTAAGAAAATTGGATGGGAAGCATATCCCCGACTCATAGAAGGCGTTTAAGCCGTTTATGGACGTAAAACCAGAGGAAGATGTGAGCCACAATCACAACTACTGTCCCCAAGTGGGACCTCTACTTCTGAAACTTAGTTTGACTTTTATTTCTTAAATAGTGCATTTAGAGTCGTATCATGTACGTTTTTCCTTTTTCTTATATAATATGTCATTTAATTTTTCACAACTCATATCATTTTTGAGAAAAGTCTGAATATGGCAACATCATCTTCTCAAAAAATAGCTTCCATATATGTATTAGGTGGTTCTAAGTTTGGTCATAACAATGAATTTTCTCTTGTAGCAAATAAACTTGGTAGTGTACTAGCACGAAGAAAAATCAACCTAGTATACGGAGGTGGTACACTTGGTTTGACAGGTAATGTTGATTTCATGGCATCCCTTGGAGGGTCTAAAATTCTAGGAATTGTTCACAGTGTTATTAAGAGATTTATTGGTAATACAATGGGTCAGGAAATAGAAGTTTCATCCATACTTGAAAGGTTGCCAAAAGTGTTGGAACATTCTGATGCATTCATAGCTCTTCCAGGTGGACTTAGTACCTTGGAAGATATTTTTCATATTGCTTCTTGGTTATCATTAACTATTCATTCAAAGCCTATTGGAATTTTGAACATTAATGGTTTTTATGATGGGTTACTAACTTTTTTAGATCATGTAGTACAACAAGATTTCATGGCAGAACCGATACGTCAACTCCTCATAATAGATTCCGATCCAGAACAATTAATTGAGAAACTCCAGGCCATTGAGTTTACATATAACACAATTGCTTCTCAACTAGATTGGTTTGGCGATCGTGGTAAAAAGAGAAAGGTTGATTTAGATTTACGGCTCTCACTTTAAAAAATATTATTGTTCTCTTTGTTTGTGTGTATGTTTCAGGTTTGCTTCATTCAGCTTCTCTTTATTTTTTTCTTTGGAACCATGTAATATCTTCTAATTCTTGAAACACCAATTTTTAACCATTGAGGACAATGTTTCGGTTAGATTGGGGGGAAGAGGATTAGTGAATATTCATTTTTTTTTGTTAAAAAAAAAGATGTCAGAGTAAGGGGTAAAACAACCATTGATACGCATCAAAATCGCACACAAACTTAGAGGATTTTCATTTACCTTTTATTTTATTTTATTTTTATTAAAAAAAATTAGAAAAAGAAAAAAAAGATGGCAGAGTAAGGGGTTTGAGACGCATCAAAGACGCAAACTTATTAGGCTTACTTGAACTCCTTAACTTCAATATGTGCAATTGAACAAACTTGATACATTTCCTTTTTATTTAAATAAAGTATTATCTAATAGTTGTTTATAAGTCATCCTCATCTCACACACACAGTGACAAAAGATTATGGGTTGTAAATTGAAAAATTCTACCAACCTCTCTGTTTTGCAAATGGTTGAAATTGCTTGCTTGGGTAAAAAAAAAATCTTACAAGATTTACATTAGAGTATTTCAATTCTTGTTTAGTGGATATAAACTTGCCCTGTGAGAATTTGTGCCTAAATAGTAGATTTGAACATTCTTTCTTAGTGTTATACTCTGTCATGAACTATGTTCTTCAGAACTTGTTTTGAATCTGTCTCTATCACTTTGTATGCATACATGAGAATGATGAAGGCACTTAGGATTTATCTCATTTTTCCTATAAAGCCTACCTGGATTTTATCCCTTAGTGAACCCCCTTGAGCTTAAATTGTTAGTGTTAGTGTCCTAGAGACAATCCATTGTAAGAACATAATGCTTATATAATATTCAGTATTGATTTAATATTATTTTTTATTTAATATTAAATATATGGCGTTGCACTTATTAGAATATTATGTTTGATTGTTTGCATTTGTTCTTATTTGTGTTCCCTTGAGTCACTGTTGTCATTGAGTGTGTGAGAACTCAGATGACCTAAGCATGATTCTCAAATGGCCCCAATCGAGGATCATCAAGAATGGGATATTAATGATACAATGGAGATTGGTGTGCGATCTGCATCATACTCTTTGAGAGTGTAGTAAGATCTCACTTACTGCGAGATACTAGGTATCTCATGATGGATGCACAAATACCTTAGAGGGTATTGGTATACCCATCTGAGAAACCGCTTAATGTAGTTCCACTATATGTGTCTACAGGTGTCTCCGTTAGTGGGAGCGATGCGATACTCCTTGGACTTGAGGTCAATACGCACGACATGTGTGGGTGATGAACTTTGATCATGACCGACGCTTGCACCCGTCTATGGGTAGATATGGCTTGGATTGGGTTCATCACGAAGTGCATGTGCATGGTAGTTGAGCCAAGAAAATGATTCATTCCTCAAAGTGGATTTAGAGGGAATACTCATCTTCTCATCATAATTGGATCAAAGTCATTGACCAATGCACGTCAACTTGGACTTTGTGGCCAAGTGTGACATAAGTGATCAATTAGTGATTAGAGATAAATTGATTAAGTTATTTGAATAGACACTTCATCATGTTCAAGACTTAATCGAGTATTCGCGAATGAAAGGAGAAAATCGTAATAGACCATGTTTCAGTTACAAGTAGTTGCACATTTCCTCGCAACGTATCTCATATATTGAGAATGTCTGATTTATTGTCTAGGGTTCAATTAAGACCGTTAGTTTGACTAATCACTCGATATATGAGGGCCTATGGGTCACACAACAAGTAATGGTTGTTTACTAATTATAGTTGGTTGATTAAATGTTAAATTATATTTAATATTTAATTTGTGGAGAAGTAATTAATAATAGATTAATTTGGAATTTATTATTATTAATGTTTAATTAAATTAGATTTAATTAAATAAGAATTCTCAATAATAATATTTGGAATATTATTGTAGGATTTAATATATATGGAAATAAATCGTAGAGATTTGTAATATATGGAATTTAAATCCGTAGAGATTTATATGTGGGAAATAAATCTAAGAGATTTATTTTATTAGGGATTTTTCCTAATAAAGGTTAGCTTAAGATTTAAGCTGAGCCTCTCCTATATATATGAGCTATTGTGAATTCATAATACGTGAGTTCATATTTTCTCCATAAAATCTCTAAGTTAGAATTTTCCTAGCAAATTCATCTCGGGGATTCAACGCTGGCAGATCTGTGCAAATTAGTAAACGACTGTTACGTGGATACCATAGTTGAGGAATCCGTGTATGAATTATTGTAAGAACTCTGTTTACGTTTAATCGTATTTAATTGTGCAATTAATTGTTCGTTGTTGGTGAACTGTTTATTTTCGCTGCGCATGTATTACGTGTTTACGTGCCTCTAAAATCCAACAGTGGTATCAAAGCTCAGGCTCTTGTTTGATTGCTTATTGAATTGATTGGTGTTTTATATATTTTTTTAAAAACACACGGTGCGATCAAAATTGGATTTTTATCGCACCATGTTTATTTGTTTAGGAGTGCACGGTAATTAGCAGATTGGGGCAAGTGTTTTTATTAGATAATTCCACCCACCCCATCTTTTTCATCCCTCTTGTCTTCCCCTTTTCGCACGATTAGGGTTTTTCCCCTTTTGGGGATTTCGCCGCTCGCTCGCAATTCACCATGGTCGGCGATGCCACGCAAAGTCGCTGATGGTCGGCGCTGGGCGCCGTGCCTCGCAACGTGCATGGAGGCTCGCGGTGTGGTTTCAGTTGGTTCTCTCGCCATCATCGATGGGCTTCAATGTCGTCGATTTGCTTCGCCATCGTCCCTGCAACGTCGCCTCTGGTCTGTATCTTTTCTCGGCGGTGCCCCCTTCATCTTGTTCAAGGCGGGTGTGCCACAAGAATTGATACGAGCAACAGGTGGTGTGCCACCGATCGAGATCGATTTCATCGTCCTGGTTTGGAACTGGTTAGATCGAAAAGGGGGCAGCGGCCCCACGCGCGCCCCGTACCCGGTA
The DNA here is from genome assembly GCA_037126765.1 of Stenogyne calaminthoides. NCBI lineage: Eukaryota > Viridiplantae > Streptophyta > Magnoliopsida > Lamiales > Lamiaceae > Stenogyne > Stenogyne calaminthoides. The sequence continues at coordinate 11,647,088 of JBBCBC010000002.1, read as the reverse complement.
CTGTAGCGAACGGCGATGAGTCACCCGCTTGTGATGAGAGGCGGAGGTGACTCGCGCCAGCTTTGATTCCGCATGCGACTCCTCTCCGACTCGGTGCTTGGCCGTCTGGCTTCGTTCCTATTCTTCCCATTCTTAATTTTAGGACTGAAATTGTGCCTTTGATTCTTCGAATTGTGATTAAACTGATGAATTTGGATTTGGTTTGGTTAATTTCATTGATGATGAGACTGATTAATCTGATAATTCAAGTTTTGGGTGTTTGTTTTTTTGGATTGTATCCGATTGGAATGGGTGATGATGTTGGGGGGGGCTGTTTTGCAAATTCGATTTGAGACAGGCCCTCCCATGCAATTTTGAAATTTGCACCTGAGCCCCCTAAACAATAAACAATTTATTTTGAATAAAATAATAAATTTGGATTTTATTTGGTAATTAATTGGATTAATTATCGGTTTAATAATCTTAAAATAAAGTTGAAAATTGGATTTTAAAAATTTGTTTTGAAAGGTTTATTAAATCTCACTCGTTGACTTGTTTATTTATTTAAATTCGTTAACGCATTTATAGTCCGCATTATAATTGTTTGGGTAGGCAGCACCCAATAATTGTCGGACCGTATTAATTATTTGGGTAGACGACGCCCATATAAATGTTAGTCCGTGTAAATCATGTTTGGGTAGGCAGCACCCAATAATTGCTCAAATGTGATGAAGATTAACATGTTGGATCTCGATTAAGCAATTAATACCCCGCCTTTAAAACATTCCTCACTAAAATATGATTTTTATTAAATTGAACGATGCCTTCCATCAAAATTAAAAGTAAACCGGAGATTTCGTTCCATTGAGTATTTAAGGCCCAAGTCTTTTACTCGGATCTACATCTAACGAGACTTTTATAGGGACACGATGTATCGCTGCTTGATGGTTGTAAATCAACTTGACTTTGTTTCACCAGCCCAAGCAGGAAAATGAAATTTAAGAGGCATCCGATTGAACTAGGTTCAATCAACTAGGAGTTGCAGGTTTTGCAATTGGTTTGGAGACCTACGATTCTGTTTGTCATAAGTAATCAAATTTGCGAGATATTATGATAGTAGGAATGTGGATCCTAGTCCATTATGATTTATATTAGATATAAATTCTTATTCTTCCAATGAGGTCGTTGAATATGTGAAAATGATGGAGACAAAATAAATTGAAAGGCCATGTTTATTTTGATTGTTGAATATTGATCATAGGAATTATGTGTTTTAATTCCTGTTTTATTTTATTTCTCTAGGATTGTTGAAATGAATAACTTATCACTGAGAAGCGTTTTGGAAACGAACAAATTGGTTGGGACAAATTTTCTCAACTGGCACTGAAACGTGCGTTTGGTGGTTAGGCAAGAAAAGATTGAGTACGTGTTGGACACGCCAACTCCCTGCTACCCCCTCCCCCCGGCGTTTGATGCAAGAAATTTGAAAAAGCATCAAGATAATGCTTCCATTTTCTGTGTATTATGCTACTTTCGGATGAAGAAAAAGCATCAAGATAATGCTTCCATTAGAGATGATCAAGCATCTAAAGGATCTCTTTGATTCGAATCTCATTCCGAGATTTATGAAGGATGAGATCGGATTATCCGATGGAAAGGTTTCTCATCATGTATTGAAAATGATTGGTGCTTCCATTAGAGATGATCAAGACCAATGTAAAGGATCTCTTTGATTTAGTCAATCTCATTCAGAGAGTTTTAAACTTTAATATGAATGAATCAACTATCTGTTAACATCATAAAGACTTTTGAGTCTTCAATGATGGAGGAAAAGGTTTCTCCTCATGTATTGAAAATGATTGGGCTAGGCAAAGAAAGGCTTGGTCGTTTAGGCATTGAGCTCAAGACCAATGTTGAGGTGGAGGCCATTATTTAGGAAGGGGCACTTCCCGCAATTCATATTGAAAAGAAGACACAAGGTGTTTTAGTGGTATGTTTGTTATGAATAAAATGTCCACAAATGAACTATGGGTATTAGATACCGGTTGTGGCATAACATGCTAAAGACTTTTGAGTCTTGAAGTTTCCTACATGTTGGAAAAAAGCAAGAGTTGCTCATGGTTAAGCGTTTACGTTTTAGATTGTTGGTCCCGCTCGAAAGGAAAGCAAGACGTTTGATTTTGGTGCATATAAAAAGCGAGGGCAAGGCTTTTTTTTTTTAAACTTTCCAAACCAAGCTTTGCTTATAAAAACGTATGACAAGTATAAAATTCAAAAGAAACAACACAAAGAATATAGGATGTATGCCTCGACATCCACTCTCCTCTCTAGGGGCATTGGAAGACTTATCACCCTCCAAGGTTCTAGATATTTGAAAAAGAAGACACAAGGTGTCTTAGGGACTTGGAACATGTATGTTTGTTATCCGCCGGGAGATAAACATGTCCACAAATGATACTAAGTTTGGGTTTTGGTGGGTATTGAGATGGTTTAGGTTGTGGCTACATCGTGGGTTGCTTAGATTGGGTTCTAGAACACTCTTTGAATATATTTATATCAAATGTGTTCTAGGTGGGTCTCTAGGATAGCTCAGAGATTGTTGCTATCTTTTTTCGCACTTCCACACTTGATAATGAAGGAAGAACTTGTATTTATAGTGTGGATTTGAATGTTACCGTTGGAGAAGTCACATTTCCCTACATTTTGGAAATGGAGCAAGGCTATATTTCTCAAAGGTTTAGGAACATTGGGGATATCTTGAGCATTGAGCGTGTTGGCGTTCTCTGAACCTTGATTTTCTTTAGATTTACCCTTGAGGTTCTGGTTTTAGATTTCAAGTCTTGAAAAAATAATTGTTATTTCATTCCTGCAGATAATATTACAACATTATTTCTATTCCTATGTCAAGACATTGAAGGGATCTTTCATATAATCTTTTATTAAATTCTTCAAAACCTATCTTGTTTACAAAATAATAATTGTTATTTTTCAATCAATTTAAAAAATTGGTGATGTTTAGTGGAATCTTTTCTAAAATCATTACTCCTTTATCGAATGGTTTATACTTGTTGCATATAACTATGGACATAATATTCTTAATACAAAAAAAAATGAGGTATTACGACTCAAACTTAGTTATCATGAAAACCCAAATTACTGAACTTTATTGTAAAGACTTGAATTCATGCAAATGAGAATAGGATTGCAAGGTTAAGAAAGTTAGAGTTACTTAACCCCATTCGACTTTGATTTTCTTATGGAAATTGTGAATCTAATCCTTGTCTCAAGGGCAAGATGACCAACAAACCCTTTAGATCAACGGGAAAGGGGTGCGTGCCAAAGAAGTTCTAGAATTGATCCACAATGATGTCTATGGACCATTGCCCATTCTAGCATCCGGGGTCGATCTTCACATACTTCATCAACTTTTATTGATTTCGATTTCTCAAGATATGGATATATGTATCTTATGAAGCACAAATCCAAATCTTTTGAGAAATTCAAGGAGTTGAAAAAGTGATATAGAAAAGCAACTTGGTAAGAGTATCAAGACTCTTTTTTGTTCGGATCAAGGACAAGGTGAATACCTTAGCCATGAGTTCATGGATTACTTAAAGATTTACATGGAATCTAATCACTCATATGGACTCCTCCGGAACTTTATCCAATTATCGGTCAAATGAGCGTGAGCAATTTTTTTTAAATAGGCTTTGAGAAAATTGAATCTTGTTAAATTGGACATGGTAAGGTCCATGATGAGACTTTTTTTCTCTCTTCCGTTCATATTATTATGGGGATACTCATTACAAACCTCAATTTACATTGGCGAATAGGATTCCATCCAAATCGGTTGAGCATACACCATATGAACTATGGTGTTTGATATATGATCTTGAAGCCAACTTTCAAATACCGCTTTACACACATATACCAAAATGTGGGGTTGCCCCCTTGGAATTGTGAAAAAGATGCTCACCGATAAGTGGGGAATCCAGCAGGTGAAAAAGGGTTACCTTGTGGGATATCCTGAAGGAAGGGAGAGGATATTAGGGTTTTCTATCTGACCTCCGAGTTTTCTTGCAAACAATAATGGTCTTTATCAATTTCTATTATTCCATTGTTGTGCCAAGTTCCTTGAAGAAGACTATGTCTTAAAAAGGAACAAAGGTAAAAACATTGAAAAAGTAATCTTTTGAGATGATAGAACTTGAAGAAATTTTCAAAAACAGAGGGATGAGAGTGCTCCGATAAACTTTTGAGCTCATGTGTGCTTTTGCTTATAAACGAATCGATGACAAGTATAAACATAAATATCTTGTCAAAATTCCTTCAAACGGGACAAGGAATCGGGATTGGGATAGCATTCAATGGACTTATCTCATGGTGGAAGTTTATCCCTTAGTGATCCTCTTTTCGGCCGATGGGGGGTAATTGGAGTTGCGTTGCCTAGGTTTGACAACAAAACTCACCAGTGGGAAGAATTTTGGTGTGTTGTCTCCAACTATAGTTCAAACTCCCTTACAATGGAGGCATCTCAAAAGTGTTGCTCTTGAGAACTCTCCGAACATTGGGATGAAATCTTTCAAAGATATCTAAAATTTTCTAGGGTGGGAATCGGCTAATGTACTTTGGCCTATCACGCACTTCCACACCGATAATGAAGGAAGAACTTGTATTTATAGTGTGGATTTGAATGTTACCGTTGGAGAGAGTCACATTCAAATCCATACTATTCTTTGTAAGAGCTTTTCTGGTGGTTGTCTTCCTCTCGTTGGTCCCGTCAATTTGGATTCCAACGGCTATATTATGGTTTCCTCGTGAGGAACATGATGAGTCTTGAGAATTCGTGAAGATTTTTCTCGAGGATGAAGTCTTGAGGTTCGATCCCATAGTCTTGAGATCTCGATTTTTCTTGAGTCTTGAGAAAAAGGCAACATTAGATGTTGTCAAGAGATAATATCGGAGAAGTGAACTCGATTCATCTATCAAATTATCCTGAAGATGGACTCGGGGTTTTGGGATCTAATCAAAAATCATATAATCTTTTTATTAAATTCATCTCCCAACATAGGACTTGTTTTAGATTTGAGTTGGTGAAAATTACAACATTATTTCTATTCCTATGTTAGACATTGAAGGGTTTTCATTGTGCAAATAATTGTTAAAATAATTGTTTATTTCCATTTAAAATGGGTCTACAAAGAAATGCTCGTTTATACTTGTTACTATGGACATAATATTCTTAATATACAAAAAAAACGACAAACTTAGTTATCATGAAAACCTACAAGGCTAGGTTGGTGGCAAATGAGAATAGGATTCAAGGTTAAGAAATTGACTTATGATGAGACTTTTCTCTTATGGAAATTGTGAATTGTCTCAAAATCAAGTCCATTCGGGAAAATTTTACTTAGAATTGATCCACAATGATGTCCGTGGACCATTGCCCATTCTAGCTAGGGGTCAGACATACTTCATCACTTTTATTGACGATTTCTAGATTATGGATTTATATGGATGGATGTCACAAATCGAATCTTTTCCTAAATGGCAACATTGATAAGGAGGTGTTTATGACTCAAACTCTTGAAGGTTTTGTATCTAAACCAAAGTCTAATCTTGATTACTTAAAGCTTACATGGTTTATTTATGGATTAAAAGCAAAAGCTTCTAGGAGAAAGTTGGAATATAAGGTTTGATGAGTTTTTTTCTCTTCCGATATTATTATGGGGATACTCATTACAAACCTCGTTTGACTTAAAATGGGGAAATCCATGAACGTTTATACCAAAATGTGGGGTTGCCCGCAAAATTGTGGGAAAAATATTGTTTTCATAGTTGAATGTATGAAAAAGGGTTACCGTGGGATATCCTAAGGAAATGAGAGGATATTATTTATACGAGAAACAAACAATAAACAACATTCCTCTTAGAACTTGAAGAAATTCAAAAACCAAGACGATAACCAAAGAGATCGATCGGTTAAAGATTGGTTATCAAGGACCTTCATGATGAAGGATCTTGGTGAGACTTTGCTACATCTTGGGGATCAAGATCCAAAAGGATGTTGGGGCATAGTTCAAATCGCCCAAGACATCGTAGATAAGTTGTTAAAAGACAAAATTTTCGCGATCGATGGAGAACTCTAAGAGGGTTCTCGCCCACTAGATATTATGGTTTCCTCGTGAGAGAACATATCATGGGATAAAAGGCGATTTATCTAAGGCAAATTAGATGTTGTCCGAGAGAACAAAAGCCATGTCGAGATGGACTCGATGTACACCAATCAAGCATGAAGGATATACCATTTGCATATGAAATTGACTCCATCATACAAACCTACAAGGCTAGGTAGGTTGGTGGCAAGGTTATAGTCAAAGCGAAGGCATTGACTATGATGAGATCTTTTGTTGCCAAAATCAAGTCCATTCGAATTTTACTTTTAAAGAAAGACATCTAGATTATGAGATTTGACATATGGATGTCAAAACAGGTCTTCCTAAATGGCAACATTGATAAGGAGCGTTTATGACTCAATCGAAGGTTTTGTAGCTTAAACGGTTTATTTATGGATTAAAGCAAGCTTCTAGAGTTGGAATATCAAGTCATCCAAATCGTTTGACTTCTTAAAGTACCTTGGGAGAAATATTGTTTTCATAGTTGTGTAGATTGCAAATCGGTTAAAGATTGGTTATCAAGGACCTTCATGATGAAGGGACGAGACTCGCTACATCTTAGTTGATCAACCCACGAGATAGTTGTTAAAGCGATTTGCGATGGAGAACTCTAAGAGGGGTTTTCACCGGCATATCATGGGATAAATAAGAAGGATGATTACAAGTCATATCCGGCGATGAAGGATATACCATTTTATGCAATTCTCATCATGGTGGGGCACAAGTTGGAATAGTTCCAAACAAGAAACTACCTTTGGATTCTAGGAGAACCTCAACAACCAAGAACATACTGATGATGATTACACAACTTAGACGTACATTGCTAGTTGCAACCGGCTATGCCGATATAAGTTTCGACCGTGATGATGAATCATGGGCTATATTTACGTTCTCAATGGTGGGGCGGTTAGTTGGAATAGTTCCAAAAATAATTCTTAAGTGAACTAGGGGTAGTTCAGTGTCAAAGAAGCCGATCGATAAAAAAGTTGTATTGTGACAATATTCAATAAAGTCAGACAGGACAATTTCAAAGCTAAGGAACCGAGATCCAATAACATAAATAAGCATGTACCGAGGCGTTATCACTTGATAAGAGAGATAATCGCTAGAGGAGAGATAGAGTTAGAACTTATCCCCACGGAGAATAACCTGGTTGATCCTTTCACCAAGGCTTTGAGTGTTCATGTACACACTAGACATTTTAATGGTCTAGGGGTTAGACATGTAGGTGATTGACTCTAGTTCAAGTGGGAGATTGTTAGTGTTAGTGTCCTAGAGACAATCCATTGTAAGGACATAATGCTCAGATAATATTCAGTATTGATTTAATATTATTGTTATTTAATATTAAATATATGACGTTGCACTTATTAGAATATTATGTTTGATTGTTTGCATTTGTTGTTATCTGTGTTCCCTTGAGTCACTGCTGTCATTGAGTGTGTGAGAACTCAGATGACCTAAGCATGATTCTCAAATGGCCCCAATCGAGGATCATGAAGAATGAGATATTGATGATACAATGGAGATTGGTGTGCGATCTGCATCATACTCATTGAGAGTGTAGTAGGATCTCACTTACTGCGAGATACTAGGTATCTCATGATGGATGCACAAATACCTTAGAGGGTATTAGTATACCCATCCGAGAAACCGTTAGATGTAGTTCCACTATATGTGTCTACGTGTCTCGGTTAGTGGGAGCGATGCGATACTCCTTGGACTTGAGGTCTATACGCACGACATGTGTGGGGTGATGAACTTTGACCATGACCGACTCTTGCACCTGTCTATAGGTAGATATGGCTTGGATTGGGTTCATCACGAAGTGAATGTGCGTGGTAGTTGAGCCAAGAAAATGATTCATTCCTCAAAGTAGATTTAGAGAGAATACTCATCTTCTCATTGGATCAAAGTCATTGACCAATGCACGTCAACTTGGACTTTGTGGCCAAGTGTGACATAAGTGATCAATTAGTGATTAGAGATAAATTGATTAAGTTATTTGAATAGACACTTAATCATGTTCAAGACTTAATCGAGTATTCGCGGCTGAAAGGAGGAAATCGTAATAGCCCATGTTTCAGTTACAGGTAGTTGCACATTTTCTCGCAACGTACCTCATATATTGAGAATGTCTGATTTATTGTCTAGGGTTCAATTAAGACCGTTAGTTTGACTAATCGCTCGATATATGAGGGTCTATGGGTGGGTCACACAACAAGTAATGGTTGTTTACTAATTATAATTGTTTAATTAAATGTTAAATTAGATTTAATATTTAATTTGTGGAGAAGTAATTAATAATAGATTAATTTGGAATTAATTATTATTAATGTTTAATTAAATTGGATTTAATTAAATAAGAATTCACAATAATAATATTTGGAATATTATTGTAGGATTTAATATATATGGAAATAAATCGTAGAGATTTGTCATATATGAAATTTATATCCGTAGAGATTTATATGTGGGAAATAAATCTAAGAGATTTATTTTATTAGGGATTTTTCCTAATAAAAGTTAGCTTAAGATTTAAGTTGGGCCTCTCCTATACATATGAGCTCTTGGGAATTCATAATACGTGAGTTCATATTTTCTCCATAAAATCTCTAAGTTATAATTTTCCTAGCAAATTCATCTCGGGGATTCAACGCTGACAGATATGTGCAAATTAGTAAACGACTGTTACGTGGATACCATAGTTGAGGAATTCGTGTACGAATTGCTGTAAGAATTGTGTTTACGTTTACTCGTATTTAATTATGCAATTAATTGTTCGTTGTTGGTGAACTGTTTATTTCCGCTGCACATGTATTACGTGTTTACCTGCCTCTAAAATCCAACATAAATAACCTTTCTTTTGTGATTAAACCACATTTTGAGCTTATAAATCAAAACTAATTCATGATTGTCCATCCTCAAGGAGTGTGTAACATGTATTATTCTTCTGTAGTTGTGGTTTGAAAATAAATGAGTTAAGTATGGGAGAATGGAAAAGAAATGGAATGTTTTGTTAAAAAAAAAAAAAAAAGAAGAAGAAGTGCAGTTCAAGAAAAATGATGTGGAAAGGTGAATGATGAAATTGAAGAAACTAAAAGATGTGAATAAACACAATTGTTTTCACATAGGTAATTTATTGTTACACATCACCTTGAGTTTAAGACCAGAGCCAAATATGTTCCTATCCTTACCCTAAGCCTCATTACAACCCAATAAAGACCTTCTAACTTATGTTGCATGCATTGTTGATTGATTAATAAATGTATAATCAAGTTTATGGTAAAAATATTCATGATTCAAAGTCTGAGTGTAAACACTAGCCACTTTGAGAGATGTGAGAAGTGAGATATCCGCTAGCAAGAGTTGTTTGCTCTAACGAATATCTTGTAAAAAAAAAATATATATATATAATAAATAAATAAATAAACCCATCAAGGAAGTTGTTAACTTTAGTAAAACATTGAGATGGTAGAGTTATGACGTGAGCTCCATACTTTTCAGTCACTTAACTTGAGCACAATAGGGGATGACTATTAAACTCTAATGCACGGATTCTTCAAAAATTAACAGTATGTAGTATCATATTCACCTGGGGTGGGACTCGGGTGGGATTCGCACCGATTCGCCACATGGCGAATCTCAATTTTTTTTACTATCGGATACGCGTATCATGTTCCTAAGATACGCGTATCGAATACGTATCAGGGTTTTTTTGTAAAATTTATTAAATTTTGGGGTTTTTTTTTTGTAAAAAATTAAAACTTACTAATAATTTGAAGGACACACTCTAAAACTTATTAAATATTAAAATTTATTAATCTTTTATTATGATTTATGACTTGTGTAGGTTGATGATATTTGATTTAATTATTGTTTTGTTACTTATGGGATGAATTCCTTGATATTAGTACATGTATTTTAAATACACTTGATATTATTACATGTGTTATATATAATTGTTGTAAATTTTTAATATTATTACAGGTGATATATATTATTAAATTAAAAAAATTGACGTATCCTCGCCGTATCGTATCCTAAAAATTTGAAAATCTACGAATCCCCGCACTCGAATCGTATCGTATCTGCACCCCGCACCCGTACCCGTGCAACACAGCTATTAAACTATCTATTTATATAGATTTTGAATAGTTTTGAAATGCGATAGTTTGTTAATTTGGATGTATTAAAAGAAGGAATTGGTAATAAAGAATATTAGAAATTTATGTCACGCTTTTATTACTAGGGACTAGTAATAAGCTGGTCGGGGGGTATGATTAGTGTTTAAATATGTATGTGTTATATCCGTTTCATGTGTTATTTTGGTTATTATAATATATTATTTATAGCATTTTCATATATAATTTTCATAGATGTATTGATTGATTGTTGAGGTCATAACTTGAGATATACTTATCCAAATTATAGGATATTGATGTTGTTGGATACCTAAGATAATGTACTAAAGCTATAAGATGTCATATTGGTCCAATCTTGCAAGTTTGGGGTCCAATTATACTCAAAAAGTCGAGACTACATTGCTGTCCAATTTGTGAGTTTTGATCCAAAACACATTTTTGTATTTGGATAATATTTTGAGCTACACTATTCCAATTGGCCTAATTATAGTTGCATTGGATCACTAACCCATTGGGCTACAAGTTGTCTTCAGGTCCAAAAGATTAAAAACGTCGGCTTCAAGGGTGAAAATGTGAATCAATGTAAATGTTCCAGATTTCAAAGCGCACAGGACACAATCTGGAAGTTTATTCAGAATAATTCACCAATATATCCAAATGACACAAGACTAACTGGAATGAATATTTAAGAGGCGTGTCAACACAGTGTGAAAATACCAATGCCATTAAATTCACACAAGTGGAGATATTGAGTGTTCAATTTGTCAACAAAATCTGCCAAGAATCATAAATGAAGATTGAGCTACTTCACTATTTCGGTCATATATTTCAAACTACAAAGCCTAATTTTGAAATCTTGGTCTCTCTGGAAATATAACTCAAACATATACAAGACCTATTTCAGAAAGAAAGTCAAGATTCGGAAGGATAAATGGCTGAAATTATCAATCTTTGTAGGCCACCGAATTGATTGCAAAAGTCCCTACAATGCACAATCTTGTGGCCTATATAAAGGGCTCTTTGGCAAATTTTGTGAGGCATCCAATTTCATGTAATACTCCTATCATTAGGCTAGTAACTCTCTGAAAAAAAATGAGTTGTGTTAGTATGAGTAGCTGTTGGGAAATTTGTAGTTTTGATGGAAGTTCCAAAACAGTTTGTAATAGGACCAGTCAGGTCTGCTAGCTGACTAATGATCTAGAATCAGGATAGGATGACCAGTTGAGATGTATAGACAACTGATGTAATAGATAGGTCACATAGTGAGGGGGAACTCAATATAAACAGGTTAAGTCTTGAAGAAGATCAGACAAGTCAGAAGATCAGAAGATCAGACAAGTCAGATAGTCAAATGATCAGGTGAAGACATGAAGAATCGGAAGACCTGAAGATCAGGTGATTACCAGAAAAACAAGACCAGAAGACCAACATCAGAAGTATGAAGAAGAGTCTACTAGTTGTGCTAAGACAACTTGCATTAGAAGACTCAGTCAGGTAGACTGATCGGTTTTATCTGATCAGGTCAGCTCACACCAAGTGACAACTAAAGATTCACCAAGACATACGAGGTTAATCAGACAAGAAGAATGTCAACCTTAGTTGGCAAAACAAACACTGAATAAGTGTACTTGTTAACCAATGAGAATGAGACACGTATGCACGGAGCTGATAATGCACAAACTTACATCAAACGACTAGAAAGGACAAACTTACATGCTTTTCCGCCATGCCTCTCTCAAAAACGCGTCACATCAAGCCTGCAAGCTACCTAAAATAGCCTGAAATTCAAATTGCACTCCAACGGCTCTTTGATTTCAAGGTCTATAAATATGGGATCAACCTTCATAGTAAGGTTACATAAATTATTATCAAGCTCAAGCTCAAGCAAAATTTCCGCACAAAGAACACAACTCAAGATTCATTCTAAGTGTTCATCCCATAAAGTTATTAGCATATAATTCTTATCCTCTAGCCTTAGACTACTCAAATACTAGGATAGAATTCCAGTTGGAAACACAACAAATCTTATACCCAAACCAAAAGTTAGGTTAAGTTTGTTTAGCAAGATTTCAGACTAGGGTTTCTAGTTTCTGATTTTTGGAATTGGTTGAGTGAGAACTCTTGAAACATCTGTTGTAATGTGTTGGATTAACACACTAAACTAAGTCCAGTTGGTTAAGTTGGTGCCCCTGCTGATAGGGAAGAGTGGACGTAGGACAGGTTGTCCGAACCACTATAAAAATCTTGTGTGCATTATCTGATTTACCTGCTTTACACTTTGTACACTACTTGTTTCTGTATTACATGCATATTCTGAGTTTGGATCAGATCTTCACCAAGCAACTGATCTGATCAGTTTGACACTTTGTCTTCTGATTCAAAACAGATAACTTAGAATACTGATTTAGCAAATTGGTTTTTCACACGGGTAAAACTTAGCTTCCGCACATCAGTTAAACTGATAGACACCGAACTGATCTGCCCTCAGGCGATCAGTAGTTGGATATCAGTCCAAACTGATTCACACGCACTCTGGTCAGGCATACTTGCTATTGACACCTGATCTAACAAAAAGTTTTCAGAAGTCTATTCACCCCTCCCCTCTAGACTTCTGCCCTCACGAAAACCCGTTCGGGACCTACAAGTGGTATTAGAGCAGTGGTTATACGGACCACTGGCTTTGAGTATCATCGGTTCTTGAGGAAGAACCGTTGTGGTCACTTGAACAGATCTTTGAAAAACCTGTTTTAAAACTCATCAGTTTACAAAACTCACATTCAGCATGGACAATACTTCGGGTATGTATCATGATCTGCCTAAGTTCTCGATTGATGAGTATGTTGACTGGACCATACTCATGAGCAACCATCTGGGTGCAATAAGCAGTAGAATGATGGAAGTTCTTGAACAAGGACCCATCATCATTTACTACAACAACCCAGCTGAAGGAGGTGATCCAGAATATCCAACTGGAGCCAGAATCAGAAAAAGTCATTCACTGATGGATGCCGAGGAAAGGAAACTCTCCAATCTGGATACTGTAGCCAGACACATCATCATGAAGACGATGGACAAGATAACACGTGATAAGATCAAGTATCTCAAGACTGCCAAGCAGATGTGGGATACCCTTGCTGAGATGTGCGAAGGAAACAATTTGATTAAGGACAACATATTGCAAGCCGAACTGGTAAAGTTTGAGAAACTCAAGATGCTGCCCAATGAAACCATAAATCAGTTCGATGGAAGAATCACCATGTCAGTCAACAAGCTTCGTGAACTGGGATGAGAAATGTCTGACAAAGATATCAACTACAAAATCTTGAGGTCCCTGACCAAGAAATGGGACATGAAAGTAACTGTGATAAAAGATTGCCAAGACATTGCTAAGATGAAGCCAAGCAACCTATTTCTCAATTTAAAGGCTCATGAATTCGATCTGATTGAAAGAGGCAAAGAAGAAGAAGATGAGTCGCCTGCTGAAGCCACACATGCCACATCAAAAGCAGTTACATTCAAGGCAGCTAGCAGCAGTTCGAAGTCTACTGAACCTATTAGAAATATTATGAGTCTGACTGAACAGATTGCTTTGCTGACCAGAAAGCTTGAAAGATCCAATATTCAACTGGGAAAATATCGGAAATTTTACAGAGACTATTAGACTAGCAGAGGAAGAGATAGGAGATCTACTGACATGTCACAAGAAAGGAATCGATCTGATGACTGAAGAGATGATCATAGAAATGACCGCAGAGAAGAGAAGAAGAGAGATGATTGTGTTAGTGTTAGTGTCCTAGAGACAATCCATTGTAAGGACATAATACTCAGATAATATTCAGTATTGGTTTAATATTATTATTTGTTTAATATTAAATGTATGGCGTTATACTCATTGGAATATTATGTTTGATTGTTTGCATTTATTCTTATATGTGTTCCCATGAATCACTGCTGTCATTGGGTGAGTGAGAACTCAGATGACTTAAGCATGATTCTTAAATAGCCCCAATCGAGGATCATCAAGAAAGGGATATTGATGATGCAATGCAGATTGGTGTGCGATCTGCATCATACTCTTAGAGAGTGTAGTAAGATCTCACTTACTACGAGATACTAGGTATCTCATGATGGATGCACAAATACCTTAGAGGGTATTGGTATACCCATCCGAGAAATCGTTTGATGTAGTTCCACTATATGTGTCTACGGGTGTCTCGGTTAGTGGGAGCGATGCGATACTCCTTTGACTTGAGGTCAATACGCACGATATGTGTGGAGTGATGAACTTTGACCATGACCGACACTTGCACCCGTCTATGGGTAGATATGGCTTGGATTGGGTTCATCACGAAGTGCATGGCGTGGTAGTTGAACCAAGAAAAGGATTCATTCCTCAAAGTGGATTTATAGAGAATACTCATCTTCTCATCATAATTCGATCTAAGTCATTGGCCAATGCACGTTAACTTAGACTTTGTGACTAAGTGTGACATTAATGATCAATTAGTGATTTGAGATAAATTGATTTAGTTATTTGAATAGACACTTCATCATGTTCAAGACTAATCGAGTATTCGTGAATGAAAGGAGGAAATCGCAATTGCCCACGTTACAGTTACAGGTAGTTGCATGTTTCTCGCAACGTACCTCATATATTGAGAATGTCTGATTTATTATCTAGGTTTCAATTAAGACCTCTAGTTTGACTAATCGCTCGATATATGAGGACCTATGGGTCACACAACAAGTAATTCCCTTTTACGGATTATAGTTTGTTGATTAAATGTTAAATTGGATTTAATATTTAATTTATGGAGAATAAATTAATAATAGATTAATTTAGAATTAATTATTATTAATATTATTTAATTGAATTTGATTTAGTTAAATAAGAATTCCCAATGATTATATTTGGAATATAATTATAGTATTTAATGTATATAGAAATAAATCGTAGAGATTTCATATAAGACATTTAAATCCGTAGAGATTTATATTTAGGGAATTAAATTAAATGAATTAATTTAATTCAAGATTGGGCTTTTATTCTAATTGAAATTAAATTTTAAGATTTAAAATTTGGGTCTCCCTATATATCTGATTTCTTGGGAATTCACAAACAACGTAACTTCATATTCTCTCCATAAGATCTAAAGTTTGGATTTTCCTAGCTGATTCAACTTGGGATTCAACATTGGCAAATTCGTGCAGATCCGTTCTTGGGGATTACGTGGATCCATGGTTGGAAATCTGCCATCGAATCACTATAAGGTTTCCGTTATGATTATTGTAATCAGTATGCAATTAATTGTTCGTTGTTGGTGAACTTTAATTTACTAATTTTTGGCGTGTGATTCGTGTTTTACGTTTTTCTAAATTCCAACAGTGGTATCAGAGCTCAGGCTCTTGATTAATTGATTGCTTAATTGCTCGATTTATAAGTTTTTTTTTTATAATTGTTGGTACGGTTTGACCGCACCTAATAGCAATAATTGAGGGCATGCTTATTAGATAAACATACCCCCTTTTTTATGGTTCATCCTCTTCGCTGCAACACACTTAAGGTTTTCTGGGCAAAACCTTTCGCCTCCTTGAATCGTGCATTCCGGTTCTGCGGGCGACCCGCGACGACGCTGGAGTGGGTGACCTCGAGTCGCAACTTGCGCCGGTCGCGCGAGCCCGTCCTGCCGAGTCATCGGATTAGATTCGATTTGGTCTGCACCTATTTTTCACTACGCGATTCGTCGAATCGCTTCTGAAATTGATCCAAGTTAGAGTGGTTACTCACGTCTTGCGAAGACGCGCTCCGATACGAATCGATTCACGGCGGAGCGCCGCCGTTTCATATGAACTCAGGGCGGCACCTCACGTTTTCTGACGATTCGTGGTGGTCCCTCCCTGTATCGATGATTCGAGGCGGTGCACCATTGAATTGATCGACACCTCGATGGTGTTCCTTTTTCGATTCAGTTCGACGGGCACGTGGCTTCACGCGCGACCCTCTGTGTAGCTCGCAGCGGCGAGTCGCCCGCACGCGCCTAGTGGCGGCGGCGACCTGATTGCGTCTGCTTCACCAAGCGATACTTCTCGCTCATTCTGTGTTGTTGTTGTTTGATGTTAAATTGCCTGCTATTTTCGAATTGGGTTTTTCTGGTTTGGACTTGATGAAACGATGATTAATTACGCTCTAATAGTTGGAACAGTTTTGCGAATTGTTTGGAATAATTCTGATAAACTTTGATGAATTATTGGACATTTGATTGATGTTGGTTGACCCGATTGGAAACGGTTTTGGAAACCGGGCGATGATGAGGGGAATGACTATGCCAAAGTTGGATTTAGGACAGACCCTTCCGTGCAGTTTTTGAAACTTGCACGTGAGCCCTTGACAAATAAAAGAATTAAAATTCGATTTAAAATTGAAAGGATTAATTTTAAGTCTTGAAATAAAATTATATTTTATTTTATAATTAATTAGATTAATTATTGAAGTTTAATAATTTAAAATCAAATTTAAATTGAATTTTGAAATTCAGTTTAAAAGGAATTATTAAATTTTACTTGTTTAACTGATTTTAATTAATTCTGTTAACGCTTTTTACGTTCGCATTATAATTGTTTGGGTAGGCGGCGCCCAATAATTGTCGGACCGTATTAATTGTTTAGGTAGATGGTGCCCATATAAATGTTAGTTCATATGAAATCATGTTTGGGTAGGCGGCCCAATAAGTGCTCAAATATGATGTAGATTAACATGATAGGATCTCGATTAAGCAATTAATACCCCGCCTTTAAAATGATCCTCGCTAAATTATGATTTTCATTGAATTGAACAATGCCTTCCATCAAAATTAAAAGTAAACCGGAGATTTCGTTCCAATGAGTATTTAAGGCCCAAGTCTTTTGCTCGGATCTACATCTAACGGGACTTTTATAGGGACACGAAGTGTGGCCGACGATGGTTGTAAATCATCTCGACTTTGTTTCACCAAAATTTGCTTGCGAAACGAAAGTCGAGGGCATCGAATTGAACTAGGTTCAATCAACTAGGAGATTGCAGGTTTTTGCAATTGGTTTGGAGACC
Source organism: Stenogyne calaminthoides (assembly GCA_037126765.1). Lineage (NCBI taxonomy): Eukaryota > Viridiplantae > Streptophyta > Magnoliopsida > Lamiales > Lamiaceae > Stenogyne > Stenogyne calaminthoides. The sequence continues at coordinate 11,629,704 of JBBCBC010000002.1, read as the reverse complement.
TACTGGGTTATCTTATTGCGATGTCGGCCCAAACAAATATTGTGATAGTAGGAATGTGGATCCCAGTCCATTATGATTTATATTAGATATAAATTCGTTATTCTTAGATGAGGTCGTTGAATATGTGAAAATAATGGAGACAAAATAAATTTGAAAGGTAGTGTTTATTTTGATTCTTTGAATATTGATCATAGTAATTATGTGTTTTAATTCCCGTTTTATTTTATTTCTCTAGGATTGTTGAAATGAATAACTTGTCATTAAGAAGCGTTTTGGAAACGAACAAATTATTTGGGCTAAATTTTCTCGGCAATCAAACGCGTGTGTTTGGTGCTCGAGCAAGAAAAGATTGAGTAGGTGTTGGACGCGTCGATCCTGCTACCGAGATTTCGGTCTTGAAGAAGCCGAGGCGTTTGATGCCGAGGCTCACAAGAAGCATCAAGAAGATGCTTCCCAGGCTCAGTGTGTTATGCTACTTGGGGATGACTCCCGAGTTGCAGAGGCAGCATGAGAAGATGCTTCCCTTCGAGATGATTAAGCTTCTGAAGGATCTCTTTGATTCTGAATCTCGTTCTGAGACTTATGAAGTGATGAGAGATCTGTTTAGATGCAGATTGTCTGAGGGAGGGAAGGTTTCTCCTCATGTGTTGAAGATGATTGGGCTAATCGAGAAACTTGGTCGATTGGGCATCGAACTCAAGACCAATGTTGTTGTTTATGCCATTCTTCAGTCACTTCCTGATTCATATTCGAGTTTCGTAGTAAACTTTAACATGAATAAGACGGAATCGACTATGTCCGAGCTACATAACATGCTAAAGACCTTTGAGGTCTTCCACTGCTAAGGAAAAGCCCGTGCTCATGGTGAGTGCCTCTAATTCTTCTGCTCCGAAAGGAAAAAAGAAGTGAAGGGGCAAGGCAAAGAAAGGCTCTAAGCCGAACTTCCTTAAGCCCAAAGGTGGAATTCAAAAGAAGGAGAGGGTGGACAAGGATGTATGCCTCTCTCTTTGTATGAAGAAGGGCATTGGAAGAAGGATTATGAAGGTTCTAGAAATTAAAAAGAAGACACAAGGTGTCTCGGCCCATCGAACAGTATGTTTGTTATTGAGATAAACATGTCCACAAATGATACTAAGCTAGCTTGGTATTAGATCTGGGTTGTGGCTCACACATTTGTACAAATGTGCAGGGTCTCAAGGATAGCAGGGCAGTTAGACCGGGTGAAGTCGCCCTACACGTTGGAAATGGAGCAAGAGTTGCTGCTGAACGTGTTGACATTTATGTTTTAAACTTACCCTCTGGTTTTAGACTTGAACTGAATAATTGTTATTTTGTTCCTTCTATTACCCGCAACATTATTTCTATTCCGATGTTGGATATTGAAGGTTTTTCCTTCCATTTTGCAAACAATAATTGTTATTTTTCGCTTAATGGTGATGTGTATGGAAATGCTCCTTTATCTAATGGTTTATACTTGTTGCATTGTGGATATGATGTTCTTAATATACAAAACAAACGACTCAAACTTAGTAATCATGAAAACCCGACTTACTTGTGGCATTGTAGGCTTGGTCATGCAAATGAGAATAGAATTGCAAGGTTAAGAAAGTTAGACTACTTAACCCCATTCGACTTTGAGTCTTATGGAAATTGTGAATCTTGTTTTAAGGGCAAAATGACCAACTAACCCTTCTCTGGGAAAGGGGTTCGTGCCAAAGAAGTTCTGGAATTGATCCACAGTGATGTCTGTGGACCATTGCCCACTCTAGCTAGGGGTCACTTTGCCTACTTCATCACTTTTACGGACGATTTCTCAAGATATGGATATGTGTATCTAATGAAGCACAAATCCGAATCCTTTGAGAAATTCAAGGAGTTCAAAGTTGAAGTAGAGAAACAGCTTGGTAAGAGTATCAAGACTCTTCGATCGAATCGAGGAGGTGAATACCTTAGCCATGAGTTCATGGATTACTTAAAGTTACATGGAATCCAGTCACAACGGACTCCTCCCGGAACACCTCAAATGAACGGTGTGTCCGAAAGGAGAAACCGAACCCTGTTAGACATGGTGAGGTCCATGATGAGTTTCTCCTTCCTTCCGACATTCTTGTGGGGATATGCGTTACAAACCTCAATATACATTCTGAATAGGATTCCATCCAAATCGGTTGAGCAAATGCCATATGAATTATGGTGTGGCAAGAAGCCAACTTTTTCCCATATCAAAACGTGGGGTTGCCCCGCAATTGTGAAAAAGATGCTCATTGATAAGTTGGAATCCAAAGGTGAAAAGGGCTACCTTGTGGGATATCCTAAGGAGACGAGATGGTATTACTTCTATCTACCTGAGAAACAAACAATAATTGTTTCCAGGCAGGCCAGGTTCCTCGAAGAAGACTATGTCTTTAAGGAACAAGGTTGTAAGATGATAGAACTTGAAGAAATTCAAGAACCACAGGATAACCAAGAGACTGATATATTGTCAAAGCAACATGACAAAGAATCAGTGGGAGAATTCAGCAGCTCACATGGTGGAAGTTTATCACTAAGTGATCCTCTTTCAGCTAGTGGGAGAGTAATTGGAGTTTCATTGCCCGATCAACGAACTCCAAGTAAGCTGAATGAGAACAGTATAGTTCAAACTCCTGCTCAAGAGGCATCCGGAAGCGTTGCTCTTGAGAACTCCCCGGTCAAAATTTTCACAATCAGAATGTGCAGCCTGAACAACCACAACTCCGTAAGTCCACTAGAGTTCGTAATCCAATCACCAGATATTATGGCTTCCTCGTGGAGGAACATGATAACGTGGAGATCCCGGATAAGGACGAACCTAGAACTTACACTGAGGCAACATTAGATGTTGACTCAGAGAAGTGGCATGAAGCCATGAAATCCGAGATGGACTCGATGTACGTCAATCAAGTTTGGGACTTGGTTGAATTGCCAAAAGGGGTTAGACCCATAGGTTGCAAATGGGTCTTCAAGCGTAAGACTGATGCAAATGGCAAAGTACAAACCTACAAGGCTAGGTTTGTGGCGAAAGGTTATAGTCAGCGCGAAGGCATTGACTATGACGAGACTTTCTCACTAGTTGCTAAGATCAAGTCCATTCGAATTTTACTTGCGGTAGCAGCACACCTAGACTATGAGATTTGGCAGATGGACGTCAAAACAACTTTCCTCAATGGGAACATTGATAAGGAAGTGTTTATGACTCAACCTGAAGGTTTCATATCAAAGCCAAAATCTAATCTTGTGTGCAAGCTTAAACGATCCATTTATGGATTGAAGCAAGCTTCTAGGAGTTGGAATATCCGATTTGATGAGGCTGTCAAATCATTTGACTTCATCAGAAATTCGGAAGATCCATGCGTTTATCGTAAACGCAGTGGGAGAAATATTATTTTCATAGTTGTGTATGTCGATGACATACTAATTATGGGAAACAACATTCCTCTTATGCAGTTGGTTAAAGATTGGCTATCAAGGACCTTCATGATGAAGGACCTTGGTGAGGCATGCTACATCTTAGGGATCAAGATCCACAGGGATAGATCCAAGAAGATGTTGGACTGTCACAGTCAACCTACGTAGATAAAGTGCTAAATTTGCGATGGAGAACTCTAAGAGAGGTTCTCTACCGGCATGTCATGAGATGAAGCTATCTAAGAAGGATTGTCCTTCCACAGAAGCTGATATCCGGCGCATGAAGGGTATACCATATGCATCTGCAATTGGCTCCATCATGTACGCCATGACTTGCACAAGGCCAGATGTGGCCTTCGCTGTTAGCACTACTGGTAGATACCAGCAGAATCCAGGTGAACCTCACTGGATTGCTGTCAAGAACATTCTTAAGTACCTTAGACGTACAAAAGACTGTTTCTTGGTCTACGGAGGACAGGCAGAGCTGGTTGTAACTGGCTATGCTGATGCAAGTTTCCAATCCGATTGTGATGATTACAAATCATAGTCGGGCTATGTTTTCGTTCTCAATGGTGGGGTGGTTAGTTGGAATAGTTCCAAACAAGAGACTACCGCAGACTCAACAACCGAAGCTGAGTACATTGCTGCGACAGAAGCTGCTAAAGAAGCTGTCTGGATGAAACAGTTCTTAAGTGAACTAGGGGTAGTTCCGAGTACCAGTAGTCCAATAAATTTGTATTGTGACAATACTGGTGCGATTGCGCAGGCTAAGAAATCGAGATCCAATAACAGAAACAAGCATGTACCGAGGCGTTATCACTTGATAAGAGAGATAATTGCTAGAGGAGAAATAGAGTTAGAACGTGTCCCCACGGAGGATAACCTAGCTGATCCTTTCACCAAGGCGTTGAGTGTTCATGTACACACTAGACATTTTGATGGTCTATGGGTTAGACATGTAGGTGATTGGCTCTAGTTCATGTGAGAGATTGTTAGTGTTAGTGTCCTAGACACAATCCATTGTAAGGACATAATACTCAGATAATATTCAGTATTGGTTTAATATTATTATTTGTTTAATATTAAATGTATGGCGTTATACTCATTGGAATATTATGTTTGACTGTTTGCATTTATTCTTATATGTGTTCCCTTGAATCACTGCTATCATTGTGTGAGTGAGAACTCAGATGACTTAAGCATGATTCTTAAATAGCCCCAATCGAGGATCATCAAGAAAGGGATATTGATGATGCAATGGAGATTGGTGTGCGATCTGCATCATACTCTTAGAGAGTGTAGTAAGATCTCACTTACTACGAGATACTAGGTATCTCATGATGGATGCACAAATACCTTAGAGGGTATTGGTATACCCATCTGAGAAACTGTTTGATGTAGTTCCACTATATGTGTTTACGGGTATCTCGGTTATTGGGAGCGATGCGATACTCTTTTGACTTGAGGTCAATACGCACGACATGTGTGGAGTGATGAACTTTGACCATGACCGACGCTTGCACCCGTCTATGGGTAGATATGGCTTGGATTGGGTTCATCACGAAGTGCATGTGCGTGGTAGTTGAACCAAGAAAATGATTCATTCCTCAAAGTGGATTTAGAGAGAATACTCATCTTCTCATCATAATTGGATCTAAGTCATTGGCCAATGCACGTCAACTTAGATTTTGTGACTAAATGTGACATTAATGATCAATTAGTGATTTGAGATAAATTGATTTAGTTATTTGAATAGACACTTCATCATGTTTAAGACTAATCGAGTATTCGTGAATGAAAGGAGGAAATCGCAATTGCCCACGTTACAGTTACATGTAGTTGCATGTTTCTCGCAACGTACCTCATATATTGTGAATGTCTGATTTATTGTCTAGGATTCAATTGAGACCGTTAGTTTGACTAATCGCTCGATATATGAGGGCCTATGGGTCACACAACAAGTAATTCCCTTTTACGGATTATAGTTGGTTGATTAAATGTTAAATTGGATTTAATATTTAATTTATGGAGAAGAAATTAATAATAGATTAATTTGGAATTAATTATTATTAATATTATTTAATTGAATTTGATTTAATTAAATAAGAATTCCCAATGATTATATTTGGAATATAATTACAGGATTTAATGTATATGGAAATAAATCGTAGAGATTTCATATAAGGCATTTAAATCCGTAGAGATTTATATTTAGTGAATTAAATTAAAGGAATTAATTTAATTCAAGATTGGGGTTTTTATTCCCTAATTGGGCTAGCTTAAGATTTAAGCTGGACCTCCCCTATATATACAGACTCTTGGGAATTCACAAACAACGTAACTTCATATTCTCTCCATAAGATCTAAAGTTTGGATTTTCCTAGCTGATTCAACTTGGGATTCAACATTGGCAAATTCGTGTAGATTCGTTCTTGGGGATTACGTGGATACCATAGTTGAGAAATCTGCTATCGAATCACTGTAAGGTTTCTCGTCATGATTATTGTAATCTGTATGCAATTAATTGTTCGTTGTTGGTGAACTTTAATTTCTGCTGCGCATGTGATTACGTGTTTTTCGTGCCTCTAAATTCCAACAGATTGTTCTGATGATAGAAGAGACAACAGATCAGAAAGAAGGAATTTTGATTACAGGCAAACTGGGAAGTCACCTGATAGATCCTACAGAAGAAATGATTCACCTGGCAGAAGAAATTCCGTAGAACCTGGAGCATGTTTCAACTGTCAAAAACCAGGTCACTACACCGCAAATTGCCTTGGCCTGACTCCAAAAGAAAGAGATGATAAGCGGAACAGAAGAGAGCAAAGACACAGAGACAGAAAAGCCATGGTTGCTGATACATCTGGGATAGACGACTTTTATCTACCTTCAGATGATTTTGGTTATTCATCTGTAGAAGACTTCTGCTTGATGACCACTGCTGATGATTTCGACAACTTCGACGATCTGATGTTCTCATCTGATGACAACATCTGCCTCATGGCTAAGGATGCTGATCAATCTGAGGTAACTTCTAAACCTTCTGTGTTTTCTGTTTCCACACCTATTATGCTGAGCACACCTGCTGGAGAGATTGACCTGCAACTCTACAATGAGCAATTGTTTGATGATCTCTAATGTAAAGAGACATTTATACAATAGTGGAAGCCGAGAACGATATCGAGGCGAGAACATTCAACTTGTTAAAGATAATGCTGCAAGTAAAAGTCTTTGAATCGAAATCGATTGAGACTGCATTGAAGATGACTGCAGAACTGGAGTTTCTGAAAGTCAGCTCTTCTGATCATGGTAAACTGGTTAAAGAACAACAAACTGATGATCTCAAAATCCTCCAAGGTAAGTTTGATGAACTCTTCCGACTGCATTAGAGTCTAAAACAAAGTGAGGACAGTTTGCGAAAGAAAGTAGAGATTTTTGGAAAAGCTTCTAAAAATGTTGATGAAATAACAAACTACTTTCAAAAGCCAACTGATAAGAAGGGTATTGGGTTTGATAGCCCTTATGGATCCTCATTTTTCCAATTTGGTTCATAGTCCAAAAGTGAATGTAGGAAAATTTCTGGACAAGATACACGAAATGCCAAATCTGTATCAAAGAAGGGAAAAAGACCTGCTGAACAGGTAAGACAAATGCCTGATCAGAAAGGGAACAAAAATGGACCTCAACTGATCAAGCATCAGCCGAGGAATCAACAGAAGAATCCTGTTCTTCTAAAGAGACCTCAACCTAGTCAACAGATTAGGAATCAAAAGGAACAATCTCACAAGGGAAAGTTCAATCTGAGACCTAATCAGGTCAAACTGCCTAATCAGCAAGCTAAGGGTAAACTACAGAAACCATTTGTGCAAAAGAGATATGAATCTTTTGATGGTAGCAATCGTACCTATCCTTTTAACCAGAAATCCAGGACATCTGCACCAGAACCACAATGGATTAAAAGAAGACAAACTAATCAGAAAAATCCCAAGTCTTCTAATTCATCCAAGGTTCACACTCATAATCATACTGATCAGAAAGCACATGAAGAGATGTATGATTATGTAGATGTTTATGGGAGACAAATAAGGCCTTCTGATCTTGAAGATTACCATAGAAGTGCCCTGTTTGTTTGGATACCGAAAGATAACACTAACCCCTTAGGACCCAATCCTACAGGGGTACCTAAAGCCTGATTTGATTGCAGGTTCGCGTGGGTTTGACCAATAAAGGAGGTGTACAAGAACTATCTGGTACATCGATAGTGGATGCTCAAGGCACATGACTGGAAACAAATATCTCCTCAGTTCATACACAAAACAAGAAGGCCCACGTGTACTCTTTGGTGATGATAACTTTGATTTTACCAGAGGATTCAGAACCTTAGAGAATAATGATTGTTGGAAAATTTAGAGTTTTGATGAAAGTTCCAAAACACATGTAATAGGACCAGTCAGACCTGTTAGCTGACTGATGTTTTTAAATACCTGTTATAAGATGACTAGTTGATAATTATTGTATAGAACAACTGATGTATAAGATAGGTCACATATTGAGGGGGAACTCAATGTGTATAGGTCAGGTCCGGAGATCAGAAGACTAGTATAGATCAGAAGACCATACGAGTCTAAAGACAAGATAAGATCAGAAGATCAGACGAGCAGATAGTCAGATGATCAAGTGAAGACAATGAAGATCAGATGACTACCTGAAGATCAGAAGAATTGAGGACCAGAAGACCTACATCAGCCGAGTCTGCTAGTTTAGCTAAGACAACTGGCACCAGAAGACTCAATCAGGTAGACTGATCAGTTTTATCTGATCAGGTCAGCTTACATCAGGTATCAACTGATGTTTCACAAGTCATAACGTTGTTAATCTGGACAAGAAGAATGTCAACTTTAGTTGGTAGAACAAACACTGAAAAGTGTACTTGTTAACCAATGAGAACAAGACAAGTATGAACGGAGCCGACAATACGGGATTTGGCGCTGCTTTGTCAAGCGGCTATAAAAGACAACTGTCCACGCTTTCGGCCATGCCGTCCCTGAAGCACATCACATCAATCCTGCAAATCTACCTAATATAGCCAAAAATTCAAATTGCTCTCCAACGACTCTTTGATTTTGAGGTCTATAAATATGGGATTACTCTTCAGAGTAAACATACGGAAATTATCAAGAAGCTCATACTATAGCAAGATTTCCGCACAAAGAACACAAACTTGAAGATTATTTCTAAGTGTTCATCCCATTGTTCTTAGCATAGAAATCACATCCTTTAGCTTTAGGCTACACAAATACTAGGATAGATTTCCAGTTGGAACAACAACAAATCTTACCCAAACCCAAAGTTAGGTTAAGTTTGTTTAGCAAGATTTCAGACTAGGGTTTCTAGTTCTGATTTCTGGGATCGGTTGAGTGAGAACTCTATAAATATCTGTTGGTTGTAATGTGTTGGACTAACACAATAAACCAAGTCCAAGTCGATTAAGTTGGTGCCCCTTGTGATAGGGAAGAGTGGACGTAGGACTGGTTTTCCGAACCACTATAAATCTTGTGTGCATTTATCTGCTCTTAACTGCTTTACACTATCGCACACTACTTTGCTTAAAATCTCATACATATTCTGAGTTAGGATCAGTTTGCATCAAGTAACTGATCTGATCAGTTTGACTCCTTGGTCAGCTGATTAAAAACAGACTCGTGAATCTGATTTGTTAAAACTGGTTTTTCACACGGGTATAAACTAGTTTCCGCACAATCAGTTAAACTGATAGACACCGAACTGATCAGCCATCAGGCGATCAGTAAGTTGGATATCAGTCCAAACTGACTCACTCGCACTCTGATCAGGAAACCTGCTTTCACACCTGATCCGCACGAAAAGTTTTTCAGAAGTCTATTCACCCCTCTCCTCTAGACTTCTGCCCTCACGAAACCCGTTCGGGATCTACAAGTGGTATCAGAGCAGTGGTTCTACAGACCACTGGCTTTGAATATCATCGGTTCTTGAGGAAGAACCTTTGTGGTCACTTGAACAGATCTTAAAAAATCGTTTTAAAACTTCATCTGTTTTCTAAAACTCACTCAGCTTGGATAACACATCCGACATATATCATGATCTTCCAAAGTTTACTATTGATGATTATGCAGATTGGGCCATAATCATGAGCAACCATTTGGGAGCCATCAACAACAGGATGATGGAAGTTCTAGAACAAGGACCAATCCTCATCTACCACAACAATCCAGCTGAAGGTGGTGACCCAGATTTTCCAGTTGGCGCCCGGATCAGAAAGAGTCCAGTTCTGATGGATGCTGAAGAGTGGAAGCTGTCAACTCTGAATACGGTTGCGAGACATATAATCATGAAAACAATGGATAAGATCACACGTGAACAAATCAAGTATCTCAAGACAACCAAACAGATGTGGGATACACTTGCTGAAATGTGTGAAGGAAATGATTTGATTAAGGATAGCAGACTGCAAGCCGAACTGGTGAAGTTTGAGAAACTTAAGATGCTGCAAAATGAAACCATCAATCAGCTCGATGGAAGAATCACCATGTCAGTCAACAAGCTACGAGAACTAGGACGAGAAATGTCAGGCAAAGACATTAATTACAAGATCTTGAGATCTCTGATAAAGAAATGGGATATGAAAGTCACAGTGATAAAAGATTATCAAGATATTGCGAAAATGAAGCCAAGCAACCTGTTTCTGAGTCTTAAAGCCCATGAGTTTGATCTGATTGAACGAGGGCAAGAAGAAGACGATGAGTCGCCTGCCGAAGCCACACATGCCACTTCAAAAGCTGTTGCATTCAAAGCAACCGACAACAACTCAAAGTCTACTGAACCTGTTGGAAACATCATAAGTCAGACGGAACAGATTGCTTTGCTGACCAGAAAACTTGAAAAGTCCAACATTCAACTGGGTAAATATCGAAGATTCTACAGAGATTATCAAAACAGCAGAGGAAGAGATAGGAGGCCAACTGACAGATCGCAAGAAAGAACCAGATCGGATGACCGAAGAGATGATCACATGGAGGATCGCAGAGAAGATAAGAAAATAGATGATCGATCTGATGAAAGGAGAGACAACAGATCTGAAAGAAGAAATTCTGATTACAGGCAAACAGGAAAGTCACCTGACAGATTCTACAGACGGAATGACTCACCTGGCAGAAGAAGTTCTGTGGATCGTGGAGCATGTTTCAACTGTGAGAAACCAGGTCATTACAGCGCAGATTGCCCGGACCTGACACCAAAAGAAAGAGAAGAGAAGCAGAACAGAAGAGAGCAACGTTATAGAGACAGGAAAGCCATGGTTGCTGATACATCTGGGATTGATGATTCTTATCTACCTTCTGAGGATTCAGGATACTCATCTGTAGAAGACTTCTGCCTGATGAGTAATGCTGACGATTTCTACCACTACGATGATCTGATATTCTCTTCTGATGATGAAATCTGTCTGATGGAAAATGAAGAAGACCAATCTGAGGTAACTTCTAAACCTTCTATGTTTTCTGATTCCACACCAGCTATGATTAGCACACCTGCTGGAGAGATCGACTTGTAGCTCTATTATGAGCAATTGCTTGATGAACTCTCTACTGCAGTAGACACTTATACAATAGTGGAAGCTAGAAACGATAAGCTAAGGATTAAGAATATTCAGCTTGTTAAGGAATATGATATCAGAAAAGCTGCTGAACTAAAATCAGCTGAAACTGCTCAAAAGATGACTGAAGAACTGGAAGTTCTGAAAGTCAGTTCTTCTGATCAGGATAAACTGATTAAAGATCAGCTAGCTATTAACAAACAGTAAGTTGATGATCTTAAAATCCTTCAGGCTAAGTTTGATGAACTCTTCTGACTGCATGAGAGTCTGAAAATAACTGAGGATAGTTTGCGTAAGAAAATACAGGTTTTCACAAAATCTTCTAAAACTGTTCAGGATATGAACAACTATTTTCGTACGATGACTAATAAGAAGGGAATTGGGTATGAAAACCCTTCTACATCCTCAAAAGCCCCATCTGATTCACTTCAGAAAAGTGTAATCAAACGAGTTTCTGATAAAGATACACATAAAGTAAAATCTGTATCTGATAAGGGAAAGAGACCTGCTGAACAAGTAAGGCAAGTGCCTGATCTGAAAGGGAACATAAATGGACCCCAACTGATCAAGCATCAGCCGAGGAATCAACAGAAGAACCCAGTTCTTTTGAAGAGACCTCAACCTGATCATCTCAAGGGGAAATCTGATCTGAAACCTAATCAGGGACAGCTGCCTAACAAGCAAGCTAAAGGTAAACTACTAAGACCATCTATGCCAAAAAGATATGAATCTTTTAATGGTAGCAGTCGTACATACCCTTACAATTAGAAACCTAGGGCTACTGCACCTGAGCCCCACTGGATAAAAAGAAGACAGATAACAATGAAAAGGCCCAAGTCTTCTGAGTCATCCAAGGCTCACACTCATAATCATACTAATCAGAATGTATATAAAGAGACGTATGATTATATAGATGTCTATGGGAGACAAATTAGGCCCTCTGTTTTCAACAAAGGTGCCAGATATATTTGGATCCCGAAAGGTACCTCTAACCCCCCAGGACCCGATTCTACTGGGGTACCTAAAGCCTGATTTGATTGCAGGTTTGCGTGGGTTTGGCCAATAAGGGAGGTGTACAAGCAACTATCCGGTACATCGATAGTGGATGCTCAAGGCACACATATTTGGAAGCAAACATCTCCTTAGCTCTTACACAGAACAAGAAGGTCCACGTGTACTCTTTGGTGATGATAACTTTGGTTTTACCAGAGGATTCAGAACCTTAGAGAATGATGATGTACAGGTTACTGGAGTCTCGTATGTCGAAGGTTTAAAGCATAATCTGTTATCAGTTTCAAAATCCTGCGACAACAGATTCAATGTTAAGTTCTCAACTAATCAGTGCACTATCAAGAATCGAGCTACTCAACAGATCTTGTTAACTGGTTCAAGGAAAGGAACGATATATACAGCAGATTGGAAAGTTGTCCAAGAAATGCATGCCTGATTGTTAAGAGTTTCAAAAGCAGCAGTTGGCTCTGGCATAAGAGAATGAGCCATCTGAACTTTAAAACTCTTAACAAGATAGAAAGGATGTCTTTGGTTGAGGGTCTTCCGAATGAGGTATTCTCTAAGGATCAGACATGTGTCGCATGTCTGAAGGGAAAACAGGTAAAAGCCTCATTCAAGGGAATCCCAGGACCAGCATCCAGTAGAGTATTGCAACTGCTCCATATGGATCTATTTGGACCCGATTACACGGTCGGTCTCGGTGGGACTTAAATATACTCGTAATCGTTGATGATTATTCCAAGTTTACCTGGGTTGTATTCTTGTATAAGAAGAATGAGACAACAACAAAGATACCCGAGCTGCTCAAGAAACTACAGAATGAAAAGGGTGTCAGTATAGTGAAAATCAGATCAGATAAAGGTACATAATTTCTGAACTCTTTTATTACTGATTTTTGTACTAAGTTTGGAATCTGACATGAGACATCACCGCAAGAACACCACAATGAGAATGGAGTAAGAAAACAGAGAAACATAACACTCAAAGAAGTTCGCTTTCGAACTATGTTATTTGAACATGCAACTCCAAGTCATTTTCAGGCGTAAACCATCAACATTGCATGCCATACTCGTAAGCGGATGTTCTCCGACTAAGACTCACTTCAAAACACCTTTATGAATGTGGAAGGGCAGAAAACCTCGTGTTTCTTACTTCCATGTTTTTGGGTGCAAGTGTTTCATACACAACAATGGGAAGAGCCAATTGAAAACTTTTGAGGCCAAGTCAGATAAGGGTATATTCTTAGGATATTCCTCATCCAGCAAGGCTTTCAGGGTTTATAATAGGCAAACCCTAGTTGTGGAAGAAACACCTCATGTGGTCTTTGATGAGTCATCTTCTGAACAAGAGAAATCTGCCTCAGAACAAGCAGTACCAGATCAACCGGTACCTGATGCACAGAAAATGGATCAGCTAAGTATCAAGGAAAAAGGATCAGATCACGTAATAGTGTATGTTCTAGAACTTGATCTTACTGATTCACCAGGTCAATCATACCCTAAGGTACGCATACAATTTGTCAATGAAGAAATTTGGTACATCCGAGGCGATAAGAATAACCGAACAATCTAGTTAGGGGAACACTGAAGTTCTATGGATGGGACATCAGCACATGATGAGTCCAACATCAGCTGAGACTTGTCCATGTCAAGTGGATCATAATTCTGCACCACTCCCAATCACTAGTAATGAACTACTATCAAAAGAGGATGATGTTCTCCAAACTGATGAAAATCAGAAAAGAAGGACCTGGATAACCAGTCATCCAACTGATCTGATCATCGGAGACCCATCTGATAGAGTTAAAACTAGACATCAGATTGGTGAAAGTGATATGTATTGTTGTTATTTGTCTTTGAAAGAACCAATCAAAGTAGAAGAAGCTCTACAGGATGCAAACTGGATTCTAGCCATGCAAGAAGAACTGGAACAGTTTAAAAGGAATCAGGTTTGGAAACTGGTGGACAGACCAACCCATCAAGATGTAATTGACACTAAGTGGGTATTCAAGAACAAGAGAGATGAGAATAATGTCATAACCAGAAATAAGGCAAGACTTGTTGCTAAGGGATATTCACAATCAGAAGGAATTGATTATGATGAGACCTTTTCACCGATCGCTCACACGAAGCCATTCATTTGTTTTACGGCATATCGCCCACGAGAGGGTTTATTGTGTATCAGATGGATGTAAAGAGTGCATTTTAAAATGGGGTACTAGCTGAGGAAGTTTATGTTGAACAACCTCCTGGCTTTGAAAAAGGCGACCAGGTGTACCGTTTAAGAAAAGCTCTTTATGGCCTGAAACAAGCTCCTCGAGCTTGGTATGATACACTCTCTCAGTTCTTGATAGACAGCGGATTCACTAAAGGAATAGTGGACATAACCTTATTCAGAATAGAAGATGGAGAAGATATTCTGATGGTTCAGATTTATGTGGATGACATCATCTTCGGATCTCCCAACAATAGTTTATGTGATAAATTCAACAAGCTGATGCAAGGGAAGTTCGAGATGTCCATGATGGGTCAGATGAGTTACTTTTTTGGTCTACAAGTTAAACAAAGTACAGAAGGGATATTCATCTGCCAGGCGAAGTACACTAGGACTTTGTTGGCTAAGTTTGGAGTTCAAAACTATAAGGAAGCCAGAATTCCTATGATGACTGGATTCAAGATGGATCCAGATGAGAATGGTCAGAAAACTAATCAGAAAGAATACAGGGCTCTCTTTGGATCTCTACTATACCTGACTGCCAGCAGACCAGATATCACTTTTGCAGTAGGTGTATGTGCCAGATTTCAGGCAAATCCAATGCAAAGCCACCTGGAAGTAGCTAAGCGGATTCTTAAGTATCTGAAGGGGACAGTAAACCTTAGTTTATTTTACCCATCAGATGAAAATCTAGAGCTTAGTGGGTATTCTGATTCTGATTATGGAGGTTGCGAGAATTGTGAAGTCAACCTCGGTACATGTCGGGTTTTAAGGTAGTAAACTGATCTCTTGGTTTTCAAAGAAGAAGACATCAGTTGCAACATCTACTACTGAAGCAGAATATATGGCTGCAGGAAGCTGTTGTTCCCAACTGCTCTGGCTAAGTCAGCAGCTGAGGGATTATAACATTGTAGCTAAGAACGTACCTATATTCTGTGACAGTAATAGTGCTATTGCAATTACTCAGAATCCAGTTCTACATACAAGATGCAAGCATGTGGATGTCAGACATCATTTTATAAGAGATCATGTTGAAAAGAAGAATATCCGAATGAAAAAGATCCATACTGATAAGCAGAAAGCTGATATTTTAACCAAGCCACTAGCTGAGATCAGATTCAGAGAATTATGCAATGAGCTAGGGCTTCTGGATCTCGGAGAAAGTGCACCAGAAATGTTTGGTGGACTGGTCTCCAGAACCAGTTGGTTAAGAGACTAACCAGGTTAAGAGGGATCAGTTGAGTTTGGTATCTCAATTGATCAGAAGACCAGTCAAGGAACTGATCAGAAAAGGCTTTACCAGACCAGTCAAGGAACTGATCAGATTGGTTGTTTCAAACTTTGTAAGTTGATTTAAGCAAGATTCAACAAGCAAGTTATACAAGTATTACAGTTATAATCGCATAAGGTAAAAGAGTCAACACAACAATGAAATAAAAGAAATTTTCATTAATAAAGACCCGGAGGTCAGAATTTACATTACATTCCATTACAATAGACCCGGAGGTCGAAAGATAAACCCTAAACCATAAACCCTAACCCTAGAAGGGGTGAGAGAGACTTTAAAGATTTTAAATCCAGAAGCCCCTAAAACCCCAATCCTAAAAGGGGTGAGAGAGGCTTTGAAATAATCCTAAGCCACCCTCAGAGCTTCGGAGTCAGGAGCGAGAGCGGCATTGAAGGATTTCTAAGCCAGAAGCCCCTAATCCTAAAATCAATGGGGCTCCCAACTTTAATTGGACACAAGTGTCATACATATGGTGTGGTACACCACATGGACACAAGTGTCACATGTAAATATTGAGTTTTAGTATGATCCAGATCTGGTATTCTCCGATCAAGATCGTATACTAAAACCATGTTACATATCAGATGGAGCCTAGTGATGCTAATTTCGTCATCTCGATAGACGCACAAGGCACATATGGTCAGGAGAAGTGTCTTCTCATTTGCGATAGCAGATCGCCGCCTCGGTGGTAGAGAAGCTTGGCAATAATCGTATGAGTATTCCTCGATGACGACGAAAGCAGTAATGAGGGACGCACAGGGTCGATTTGAGAAGCTGAAATCATTTGAGTAGGGTAAAGAAAGGTTTTTGCCGGAAGTCTCACCGGAATCAAGGGTTCACCGGAATACATGGTTTACAAAACTTGAAGAAGATAAGTATGGTGAATGGGTTATGTTGTGTATAAATCTTTGGTCCTATTTATAGAGGACAAGCAGGGGTGAATGTGCAAATTTGATTTCTCAAAGCCTTTCAGAGAAATTAGCACCTCAAGGACAGCGCGTAGGAGACACGCGACTGATGATTGGATGATTTTACGGCGTGTGATATCACAAAGTATCCAGATCATCATTGCGAATGTCAAATTATGCCGACTTAGGGAATCGAGATGACTCTTCGATTTCTCAAGATTAAGTTTTGGTTGTAGCACTCATCCCAAGACTTGGCTTGATCAAAGTAGATCATTTTAGATCAACAGAAATCTGATCAGATAAGAGATTGATCAGACGAAGGAGGATCAGTTGAGTATGGTATCTCAGCTAATCAGAAATCTCAGTCAAGGATTGATCAGATAACAATTGACGGGGGAACGTCAACGGATCAGAAAGGATCAGAAGGAGACTTATCGGATATGTGGGACATTATTGGGAAATGCAAGGGTCAAACAGAAACTAAGATTAACAGAATTCAGTCAAATCTTCTGCTACACGTGGTATTGACTGATTACAACATCAGTCAACCAGATACGCATTTCTGATTCCATCCTTTACTGATTACTTATCTAAAATTAAATGATAATATTTGCCTTTACTGTACACATACTTTTGTGATGCATACCCTGCAATTCATTTAATGCGGACGTAGGGTATATGTATTAAGTGTTATTAAATGTGTTTTTAAAATCCAAAAGGCAATCGCGCGTGCATACCTTGACCACACGATCAAAACCGCTCAATCTGAGTCGTTCCTTTTAAAAATGTTTGATCTTCCAGTCTCAATTTTCCCTCCTTCCTTATATAGAGGATCCATCAAACCCTTCCAAAGTACTCTTCTAAAAAATTCTTGCGATTTACACTCAGAAAATTTACATTTACCTTTCTGAAATTCAAAATCTTGTAAATCCTGATTATTTGATGATTTAGGTTCCTAAATTCATTGATCATATAGATTACGTCTGTTTATGTTCTTCTGTGTTATGCCTTATCATTTCTTGGTATCTGTTTGTATCCATCGATTAATAGGTCTGATAATCAATATGTGATATGTTTATGACGATGCACAAATCTTAATCGATTCCATTGTGTTGTAGATGGCTACTCACGGATTGGGCAAAATTATGTGTAATTATGCGGATTTGGCAAACAAAATTATTGAAGACAAATATGTAATGTTTGGTGTTACACGGGATCCAGAATCAATGGAGGTGGAACAAATTCTGAGGAGGTGCGGCCTCGAAAAGTACTGTGCTGCTCACTGCAATCCAGTGATGCAGTATGAGGCACTGGAGTTCTTAAGGAAGTTGAAGGTGGAATCTCGTGGAGATGAACTAGTTTCATCGGTAAATGGACAGGAGATTAGAGTCACTAATGCCGACATCTCTCGTATGTTCAACTTGCCCAAAGGGAAGATCTCTCCTGCTCACTACAAATAGAATGAAGACGAACTGATTAGGAATGAACTCTTCCGACAGGCTGACAAACACCAGACCGCAGGTTTTGTCAGGCCGATGTTGAAAAGGAAATACCGACTGTTGTTTGACATTCTGTCAAAAACAATTATGGGTATCTCTTTCAGCCCAGATGGATGTAAAAATGCATAGTATGGCTGCTATTATCGATGGTGCCAAAAATATTAACTGGGCTGGTTTTCTGAAAGCTATTCTGATCCAAGAGCATGACAAATTTGGAGTTAGTGAACAGAGACAAGTTTTTCTGAAGAAGAGAATCAGCAATCTCAACAAAGTTGCAGTCATTCTGGCGGACAAGATGCCTAATGCAGAATGGAATCAGAATGGACTAAAGTTTTACAAAGCTTTCCTATCAGCCACAACTGCCATCTATGGGCCGGCGGATGATGATATGCGGCCCACTCCTCCTAAGAAAGGGAAAAACAAGGAGGCTGCTACTTCTGCAACTGATAATCCTCAAAAGAAGAAGAGAAAACTTGTAAAGGCTCAGGAGAAGAGGCCAAAGAAAGTAAAACAGGCCCCCATGAATCTTTTTCTGGATGAAGAGTTAGATGAAGATGAAGCGCCAGATCGGCTGATCTTGATGAGAGATCGGTGAAAAAATCGATAGAAAGAAAGCTTCTCAAGTTGAGAGCTCGCTAGAGCAATCTGAGGGAGGAGCAAGGGACGAAAGATCTCCATCACCTCAATCTCGCGCTAATTCACCACTCGGAATTCTAGCTGCTGAGCATATCTCTCCTTCTCCTTCACCTGCTCGCGAACCTGAAAGTTCACCTTTTTGTGAACCCGTAAGATCACTGTGGCGTAACACGTTGCGTAACCCGCCAGAGAAGAACCGCACGCATGAGCCGCCATGTAACTCGCCGCAGACCCTTACCGCAGTAACCTCTACAGATTTAACCAATCAGTCAACATCCAGCTACTCAGATGCCACCATAACCCTCTACATCTCATCAACCTGAACCTGGTCGATCTGAACAGTCAATTCCTAAGTCAAGATCGTCCAAGACCATCACCGAAAAATGGCCAGGATGAGAATCGAATGTGAAATTGATGAGTTGTACCCAGAGTTGGAAGCCCATCCAGTTATTCGGGAAGAAGTGATGGAGATCTTGACCTGGAAAGATCTCCATTTAAAGAACTTCTCAGATTTCATGATCATTATGGAACAGATGGGAGGTGCTGATGCGTTTGCAGATTTTGATTTCGACATGAAAAAATCTGCTCATGTTAGATCACCAGCTGAACTGATAACTGCTGAGGCGATCAAAGCCCTGATCCACAGAAAGCTGGGAATAAATGAACAAGTTGAACTGGAGACTATTGAAGAAACTCCTAAGGAAGATGATCCAATGAAGGATGTAGGAGTTGCCGATGAAAGTGAGCCTGGTGATGCAGTTCATGACCAGCCACTGGAGGCACAAACAACTGGAACGTATCAGGTGATACAAAATATTCCTGCAACACACATCACCACTGATCAGCTTAGGGAAATCAGATCTTGTTTTAAAGATCTTCTGAAGGAACAAGTTGAGGGTGTGTTGGCTAATGAAGTTAGAAACACAATAGCTGATCAGAGGCAGGCTGGCCTCAGAGAAATAAAGGATCAAAGGGAATTTGCTATTTCCCAGATTGAAGCAATCAAAGATCAGTTCTCTCAAACTGTGACCAACCTGACTACTGAATTTAAGAAGACTGTTGATGACAAGTTAGTCCAGGTTGATCAACAACAAGTTTCTCTCCGATGGTCTTTGAAAAGCTTGAAAATGGTGAAGAAAAACTTGACAAACTCATTCTTACCCTCTCCACTGCCGTCGAATCTATCAAGACTGAGCTGATCTCAAAGATTCAAAATCTATCTACTAAAGCTCAAGGTTTATCTGTTGCTGATCTTAACAAGGCCATATCAGTCAGTTTTGGATCTCTGACTTCCCACCTCAATACTCTTTTTGATCAAACCAAAAAATGGGGAAGGACAGGTTGAGAAACCAGCCCGACTTCATCGTAACAAATGTAAGAACTGATTCAGACAGTTGAATCCTATGGCCAGAGACTAGACCATCTGGATCTATTTGCAAATGAAGTTTCACATAAGATGGAAAAGTCTAAGGCAAGGAAGATAGCTGCAGGAGCAGGAGCTGGTACTTCAAGATCTGCCAGCCACTCAGGCTAAGAGAGTCACGAGAAACACAACAAGCCAGATACAGGCTGATAAAGAACTAGCAGAGAGACTCTCCAAGGAACAGATAGCTGAAGAAGCTCGGATAAGTGAAGAAGAGAGAAGGGCAGAAAAATGGCAGAGGCAGAAGGCCTGAAAAAAAATACAGATCGAGGGTGAAGAAGGGCCAAGTCGGAAAATCTGGAGCAGAACCTCAATTGCCAGCAAGAGTTGATGAAATCATTCCTAAAACTGCTGCTCATGCTGATAAGTTTGAGGAATGGAATAAGATCAGAGGTGAATGGCTCCTGGATGCATTTGTTATGGACTTAGTGCCAAAAGAAGAATCACCAGATGAGGAATTTCTCAACTGGTTGGAGAACAAGCATCTAGATTTTCTGAAGTATCTGGGGAATGAGGCCAGAAAGATAAACGTGAGACTAGCCCATCAAGATTATGATGTGATGGACTATACTAAGAAGGTGGATGACTCATTGGACAGATTGGCATTTGAAAGATTCTACTTTGACATCTTGAGCAAATCGCACATAACTGATCCACAACAGATCAATGATGTCAAATGGAAATTATATAGGATCTTCAACGTTCCTCAAGATCAGCGGGAAATGCCATTGGGATATGTTCCAAGAGTTTGAAGAATTAGAAGACTTCTTAGGATCAACTGAACTTTAAACTGCAAACTTTTCAGATGTAACATGTAAACGATAAATCAGTTAAATGAAAAGTTCATTTTTTACTGATCCTAAGACAAACTCTCATTGTGTTCTGATTATTTGTTCTTTACTGTTTTATATTTATCAACTGTTGTTGGTTTCTCAAAGTGTTTTGGTTTCATCAAAAAGGGGAAAATTGTTGTGAAATTTAGAGTTTTGATGAAAGTTCCGAAACACATGTAATAGGACCAGTCAGACCTGTTAGCTGACTGATGTTTTTAAATACCTGTTATAAGATGAGCAGTTGATAATTATTATATAGAACAACTGATGTATAAGATAGGTCACATATTGAGAGGGAACTCAATGTGTATAGGTCAGGTCCGGAGATCAAAAGACTAGTATAGATCAGAAGACCAGACGAGTCTAAAGACAAGATAAGATCAGAAGATCAGACGAGCAGATAGTCAGATGATTAAGTAAAGACAATGAAGATCAGATGACTACCTGAAGATCAGAAGAACTGAGGACCAGAAGACCTACATCAGCCGAGCCTGCTAGTTGAGCTAAGACAACTGGCACCAGAAGACTCAATCAGGTAGACTGATCAGTTTTATCTGATCAGGTCAGCTTACATCAGGTATCAACTGATGTTTCACAAGTCATATGTTGTTAATCTGGACAAGAAGAATGTCAACTTTAGTTGGTAGAACAAACACTGAAAAGTGTACTTGTTAACCAATGAGAACAAGACACGTATGAACGGAGCCGACAATACGGGATTTTGCGCTGCTTTATCAAACGGCTATAAAAGACAACTGTCCACGCTTTCGGTCATGCCGTCCCTGAAGCACGTCACATCAATCCTGCAAATCTACCTAATATAGCCAGAAATTCAAATTTATCTCCAACGGCTCTTTGATTTCGAGGTCTATAAATATGGGATTACTCTTCAGAGTAAACATACAAAAATTATCAAGAAGCTCATACTATATCAAGATTTCCGCACAAAGAACACAAACTTGAAGATTATTTCTAAGTGTTCATCCCATTGTTCTTAGCATAGAAATCTCATCCTTTAGCTTTAGGCTACACAAATACTAGGATAGATTTCCAGTTGGAACAACAACAAATCTTACCCAAACCCAAAGTTAGGTTAAGTTTGTTTAGCAAGATTTCAGACTAGGGTTTCTAGTTCTGATTTCTGGGATCGGTTGAGTGAGAACTCTATAAATATCTGTTGGTTGTAATGTGTTGGACTAACATAATAAACTAAGTCCAAGTCGGTTAAGTTGGTGCCCTTTGTGATAGAGAAGAGTGGACATAGGACTGGTTGTCCGAACCACTATAAATCTTGTGTGCATTTATCCGCTCTTAACTGCTTTACACTATCGCACACTACTTTGCTTAAAATCTCATACATATTCTGAGTTAGGATCAGTTTGCATCAAGCAACTGATCTGATCAGTTTGACTCCTTGGTCAGCTGATTGAAAATAGACTCGTGAATCTGATTTGTTAAAACTGGTTTTTCACACGGGTATAAACTAGCTTCTGCACAATCAGTTAAACTGATAGACACCGAACCGATCAGCCATCAGGCGGTCAGTAAGTTGGATATCAGTCCAAACTGACTCACTCGCACTCTGATCAGGAAACCTGCTTTCACACCTGATCCGCACGAAAAGTTTTTCAGAAGTCTATTCACCCCTCCCCTCTAGACTTCTGCCCTCACGAAACCCGTTCAGGACCTACAATGATGTACAAGTTTCTGGAGTCTCGTATGTCGATGGTTTGAAACACAACCTGTTATTGGTTTCACAATTCTGTGACAACGAATTTAGCGTTGAGTTCTCGATTGATCAATGCACTATTAAAAATCGAGTTACTCAACAGATTTTGCTAACTGGTTCAAGGAAAGGAACGATCTACACTGCAGACTGGAATAGTTATCCAAGAAATGCATGCCTAATTTTTAAGAGTTAAAAAAGCAGCAGTTGGCTCTGGCACAAAAGAATGAGCCATCTGAAATTTAAGACTCTTAACAAGATAGCAAAGATGTCCCTGGTTGAGGGTCTTCCGAATGAGGTATTCTCTAAGGATCAGACATGTGTCGCATGTCAGAAGGGAAAACAGGTTAATGTTGGGGTTATACTGAAAAGTATGCTTTTTACTTTGTATAACCAAACTGAATTTCTTATTTATTTATTAAAATAAATAATTTATAAATGTTGCACTAAATATGAATGAATGTTATATATATTTACTGCATACCTGTTCAATAAATAGTACGTGTTACATTGTAGTTAATTTGGTGATACCAGATCACGGAAGATCAAATTAACAGTTCCTCGTAACTAAGTACAAAGTTCACAACCTAGATGGAAATGAACAATCCATTGTGAAAGGTTGAAGTTTAAAGCTCAGATTGGCTTGTCTTGACCAAGTGATTACACTAGTGCATTATGATGCACTGAATAGGACCTACAGGAGGATAAATTCTTCAGCACTGAATATAGAAGAATTAGACCTCAGTGGTTCGTTATTTCTTAATCTCCATTCCTTAAATAAGATCGTGTGAAATTAATAACTATTGCTTTGACTTATGCTGAGAAGAGAATCAACGTGATTCTATACCTTATATCTTGGGCAATATTATTGATTACACGACGATTGCTAAGATTTAATATGGAGAATCGTGTGCAAGTACGGATTGCTTGATTTGTCCCCTTGGTGGGCTCAGAATCTTTATCATACCAAATCTTGCAAGTGGAAATTTATTTCCGGTATGGATAATAACGTTGAGCTGTCTTTACTCCAAGGACAAAGATATTAATTAATATAAAGTCTGTTCAGTGGCCTAATTAATTAGTGGACTGAGATAATCTTAAACACGGGAAATAATGACCGGGAGCCATATTATTGTGAAGTCGTAATATGGGTTAAGATGGATAGTTCAATATTAATTTTATAGTGGAGTAAATTAATATTAATGGGCTTGAATAATATTTTGGCTAAATATTAAAGTTTCATAGCCCATTGGAGGTCCAATATTAATTCTCCTAAAGGCCCCTCAAATAGCCCAAATTAAAGTCCAATTAATGAAAAGGAGAAGAAAATATTTTGCCTATTTTTCCTTAAAATTTTTGAAAAATATGAGTAGGAGAGAGAAAAGATTTTCTTGATTTTCTTGGAAAGATTTTTATGGAATAAGTATTCTAGAGATACAAGTTTATCCCATAAATTCAAGAAAGTAAAAGATCTTATTTCTTCCCTATTTTATTGGATATTTTCTAAAATTGTGTGACAAGAAGGAGGAGAAGATTTTGTTGGGAGATATTTTGGAAAATAGAATATATTGGATATACTCTAGATTGTATCTTGAGGAAGAAGCAACGAAATTTCCCAATGCCCAACTTGACCTAATTTTCGACCACCCTTGTCCTATATATAGGGGATGAATTTTTCATCCCCAAGGTAATTCCATGTGTTGGAAAAATTAGAAATCCACAAAGGTGGTGGCAAAATATTTTAATTTTTCTCCTTTATTAAAATCGTTCGTGTGAATCCTCCCACTGGATTACGTTCGTGGACGTGGGACATGTTGATGTTGCCACCGATGTTACAACATTGGTTACAACATCAGTATTCGTCCTTTCTTCTTAACCACTAACACTTCTATGTTCAATGTTGTCTTTGATGTTATTGACTGCAGGTTGACGATCTAGGTTATTCTGCAAGATTCCAGAAGGTTCCACAAGCTTCAAGAATCGAGTAGAAGAGACTAGATCATGCGACTGTTTTTAGAAGATCAGAGAAGACCCACTACCTGGACAGTTACAAAGATCATGGAAGAGTGGATTGAAGAGTTTCTAGATCCTTCAAGGAGGCTCTAGTAAGGCTACACAAAGTCTATAAATAGAAGACCTTGATGTTCACATCAAGTGCCGAACATTGCCATATATCGTGTGTTGTTTAGTCGAAGCAACAACCAAACATCAACTGTTGAGTGCGTGAGTGCATCCAGAGTGATAGGGTCATTGTTGTGGGGTTATTTTACCATAGAGAGTAATTGTAGGGTTTACAATACATCGAGTTGGTGCTAGATTTGTTTTATGTGGAGTGTTAGTCTCGGTGTTAGATAGTTTCACACTCATAGAACAGGTCACCTTTGGTAGTGTAGAAATACACCTTGCCTTTAGATCATATGCTTGATCTTGTTTCAAGGGGATTTGATTTGTGAACCTCTTTGTATTCATTATTTTGATAAATAGTGATTTCGGCCATAAGGCTTCACAATCTATGCATGTCATGGGTATGGTTATTATGCGAATGAATGTGCTAATACTTGCTTAAATTGAAATTGAACTTCAATGCTACTTTAAGTGATGAATCTGATGAAGAGCATAAAGAACAAAATGAAGAACGTGCATTCTATGCTAGAATAGACTATGATGATTCCTTAGATGATGATCTGGATTATTCTGATTCTGATGTTGAAACAGATGTTACCACATCTGGAGTAACATTAGATGAAGATTGTTCTGATAAAACCGTTAATTGTTTTAGTGGTTTAATTAATGATAAAGGAACATTTGTTGTGAATAGTGAACCATGTGGATCAGGCTGTAAAGATTTGTTTGATAAATGGGAATCTCAAAATCAGATTCTAAAGTCTATGACTAAGGAAAATGATGACTTGAGAGACTCACTAACCAAACTTGAAGTTGTCTTAACAAGAAAGGATTTGGAAATTTCTAAACTAAAGGAAGAATTGAAAAGTTCAACCTTATGTTTTAAGAAATATGCCAAAGGATCAGAAATGTTGAAAGATGCTTTGTTGGTTGGTAAATCTGACACTACTGGTCTTGGTTTTGAAACTACTTCTAAAAGCTTTAAACCATTGAAATTTGTTAAAGCTGGAGAAAAGACAAATGTTGAAACTCCAGTAAAAACAAAAGTTCACATTAAGAAGAAGAAAAAGAAGTATGTGTGTCACTATTGTTCTGGTCATGGTCATATTTGTCCTTATTGTGATAAGTTGAAAGAGGATATGAAGGTGTTACAAGCTGAAGTTTCTGAGTCACAATGTGCTAAAACTGAATGTGTCAGTAAACAAAGTGTGACTTGTAATGTTGTGTATACATCTCTGAAAGCATGTGTGCCTGGTTTATGGTATTTTGATAGTGGTTGTTCTAGGCACATGACTGGTCAAGTGAATTTCCTGTCTGATTATGAGAAATTTGATGGAGGAAATGTCACTTATGGTGGTGGTTCAAAAGGAAAGATTGTTGGGAAAGGTACTCTCAATGTTGAAGGATTTCCTAAGTTGTCTAATGTCTTACATGTTGAAGGTTTGCTTGCTAATTTGATTAGTATAAGTCAATTATGTGATGACAATTTGCATGTCAAGTTTGATAAGAATTCTTGTTATGTTCTGAATAATGAAAATGAGTGTCTTATGACTGGTAATAGGTCAATTGATAATTGTTATCTTATTGGAACTAACAATGTTTGCAATCTTGCCAAAAATGCTGAGGAAGCTTTATGGCATCAAAAGCTTGGACATGTTAACTACAGGAATATCCAGAAACTTGTGAAGATAGGTGCTGTAAGAGGTTTGCCAAAGCTGAATATAGGAGAAACCATAATTTGTGGTTCCTGAAGGTAAACAGATCCGAGTGTCACACAAGATGTTGTCACATTGTTCGACAACACGGTGTTTTGAGCTGCTACATATGGATCTTATGGGTCCTATGGAAACAGAAAGTCTTGGAGGTAAAAGGTATTCATTGGTTGTGGTAGATGATTTCTCTAGATATACCTTGATTGAGTTTTGAAAGAAAAATCTGAAACTTTTGCTGCTTTTAAGGTTTTGTATAAAAGGTTTAAAACTGTATACAACTTGAAAGTGAGTAAGATTAGGTCAGATCATGGTAGGGAATTTGAAAATATCTTGTTTTCTAATTTCTGTGAAAAGAAGGGTATAATGCAGAAATTTTCATCTCCTAAAACTCCACAACAAAATGGAATAGCTGAAAGGAAGAATAGAACTCTTCAAGAAATAGCTAGGGTAATGTTGCAAGCTAAACATCTTTCTAAAAGGTTTTGGGCTGAAGCATTAAACATTGCATGCCATATTATTAACAGAGTTTTTATGAGGCCACAAAGTTCAAGAACTGCTTATGAGATTCTGAACAACAAGAAACCAAATCTGAAATATTTTCATGTGTTTGGTTGTGTGTGTTACATTCTGAATGATAGATATCAACTTCGAAAGTTTGACTCTAAAAGTGACAAAGGTTTTTTCTTAGACTATTCTAGAAATAGTAAAGCCTATAGAATTTTCAACCTTAGGTTAAACACTATTCAAGAATCTGTGAATGTTGTTTTTGATGATACAGCTAACATAGCAGGAAAAAGTACTGAAGGAGATGTGTCTGAGCATATTGAGATTTCTGCTGGAACTGGAAATTCTGGAGATTCAAAGGATGTTACACCTAATGCCACGGTATCTGGGACAACATTCTCTGAAAATCCAAAAACAGAAAGTTCAGAAGGCAATCCTCAATACACTCATGACAAGGTACCTGCTTCCAGAATCATGAAAAGCCATCCTTCAAACCAAATCATTGGTGAATCTTCTGTTGGAGTACAAACCAGAAGAAGGGTAAGCTCAAAAGATGTGGTAAGATCTGTTTGTATGTCTTGTATATGCAACATAGTTAATTCTGAATGTTATCATTCTGTAATTGAGCCTAAGAATGTCAAGGAAGCCTTAAGTGATGAAAATTGGATAAATGCTATGCATGAAGAACTTAATCAGTTTGAAAGGAATGATGTTTGGACACTAGTTCCAAGACCTGGTAACTCTAATGTTATTGGAACCAAGTGGATTTTTAAGAACAAAACTGATGAGTCTGGAAACATAGTAAGGAATAAGGCTAGATTGGTTGCCCAAGGATACACTCAAGTTGAGGGTATTGATTTTGATGAAACATTTTCACCTGTATCTAGGATTGAATCTATCAGATTGTTATTGGCTATTGCATGTTTTATCAATATCAAATTGCATCAAATGGATGTAAAGGCTGCATTTTTGAATGGTATCTTGAATGAAGAAGCTTATGTTGAACAACCCTTAGGATTTGAAGATCCTCACTATCTTGAGCATGTTTATAAGCTTAAGAAAGCATTGTATGGCTTGAAACAAGCTCCTAGAGCTTGGTATGGCAGATTGACTAACTTTCTTTTGCAGTTTGGATTTGTTAGAGGAGAAGCAGACAAGACTTTATTCATTAAACAGGTTGATGGAGGATTGATGATTGCACAAATATATGTTGATGACATAGTATTTGGAGCAACATCAGACAAGATGCTGAATGAATTTGTTGAGGCAATGTCATCTACATTTGAGATGAGCATGGTTGGAGACTTGAATTATTTTTTAGGTCTGCAGATCAAGCAAAAAGATGATGGAATCTTCATTTGCCAAAGCAAATATGCAAAGAACCTGGTTAAGAGATTTGGTCTTGAGAACTCGAAGCATATGAAAACACCTATAGGATCAACTCAGAAGTTGAACAAAGATAGTGCTGGTCAAGATGTTGATCACACACTATACAGATCTATGATAAGTAGTCTTCTTTATCTTACCTCTAGTAGACCTGACATTATGTATAGTGTTTGTGTTTGTGCTAGGTACCAAGCTAATCCAAATGAATCTCACATGAATGCTGTGAAGAGGATTATCAGATATGTTGCTGGAACACAGATCTTGGTATATGGTATACAAAGGACACAAGCAATGTATTGACTGGATATAGTGATGCTGATTGGGCTGGAGACATTGATGATAGGAAAAACACAAGTGGTGGTTGCTTTTACATGGGTAACAATTTGATTTCCTGGCATAGTAAGAAACAAAATTGTGTTTCACAATCTACTGCAGAGTCTGAGTACATTGCTGCTGGTAGTTATTGTACACAACTTTTGTGGTTGAAAAAGATGTTTGATGACTATGGACTTGAGAATGATATTTTGACTATGTTTTGTGATAATACCAGTGTTATTAACATTTCTAAAAACCCAGTACAACATTCTCTTACCAAGCACATAAGTATAAGACATCATTTCATAAGAGACCTTGTAGGAAAGGAAATTGTGAAGTTAGAGTATGTTCCCACTGATAATCAACTTACTGATATTTTTACTAAAGCCCTTGATCATGAGAGGTATTCCTTTCTGAGGAAATCTCTTGGTTTGTGTACTATCTGAGGTCTGTATGGTGGATGTTGCAACAAATGTTTCTACATTTGAAGCAACATCAGATTTGATTTTTGTAGCACTTGGTTGATTTGATCGATTCTCACTGATTAAATGATATTTTGGGTAAAATTCTTATTGAGTCAAGTCATTGTGATTTTCTGGACACACACTCCTTGAATGCAAAAAAAAAAAATACACACATTGGATGTAATCTCTCACTGAGTAACTATGGAGCACGGAGTTCGCTACTACGATGTCTTCTTTTCAAAAGGTGATTGATATAACATCAGTTTGCTCATAATCCACTGAGTAACTATGGGGCACGGAGTTCGCTACTACGATGTACTCTTTTCAAAAGGTGGATCAATATGAGTTAAGTGTATAAAAGAAAAGAAAAGTGCAACATTGACTGAGTAAATCAGGCAAAATGAATATTGAAGTGTGTGTGTGTCGTGCTTGATTACAACATTGACTTGATTTAACTGATTTTTACTTAGATAATTATTTAATGGTGACTATTTGATTAAATTGATTATTTAATACAAAAATTGGCCACACTTTATATAATTTCAGAATGTACATTGTGTTTGTTTTTATTTTTCGGGCATTTTTATTGGCAGAAATCATGTGGTTTGGATATTGGAAGTAGTGGGAGTGATGGTTTCATCACATTGCACCCCATGATCTCCATTTCTAGAACTTTCATTTTGTGGGATCATGCTTGTAACTTGCTGATTTCGGTTTCTATTTAAGGATTGAATGGGTGTTGTTCTTTGTACTTAAACTTGAACTGAGTCTTGCGTACGAAAGTTTGAAGAAACTGAGGTATTACTGGTTTTGTCATAAAGTATTAGTTGGAATTGATTTTTTAATTCTATTTTGTCACTAACACTTTTGATATATATAGCACAATGCTGGAAATCAGGACACATTGCCAAACACGCCTTCAAACCCTTCCTCTGAAAACCCTGAAATCGCGAACCCGCTACACCTTCTTGCATCAATGACAACTTCGATCAACTCACCAAATGCCACACCTACTGTTGGATCATCCAACCCAACACTCCAGAATCCGCTGAATCCTGAACCAATTTCGGTTGCATTCTCTAAAACTGAACATCCGCTGAATGTGAGCTAGGCGATCATTTCGCTTCAACGCTCTGAAACTCCTGCAACGATCACGTTTGGGGAATTCGAGGTAAACATTCTACCATTCTCGAATGTCTCATCATCGAACCCTCTTCATGGTGTTTTCCCAAATGATTTCACTGTTGGGGTCGAAAATTCAAAACCGGCTGCTAAAAATGTTGAGCCCGCGCAACCCGATGCTCAAGCTGATGTTGAGATGGAAGATACTTCCATGGGGGAGCCCGTTGAGAAGGCTAAGGCTGACATTGATGCTACTGGTCCTTCCTCCAAGAAGTCGAAGAGGAAGAGAAGCCCTATGAAACCAAGAAGAAGGTCGAACCGCTACAAGCCCAGGGTTGACTACTCTTAAACAAAGAGGGGTAAGATTTCTGATTTGGGTAAAGCCTCAAGGCCAATTGTTGATTCATCTGAATCAGAAAAGAGTTTGAAAGAGGCCGAGGAAAGTGAAAAATCTGCTGAGGAAATTGAACACTCTGTTGAGAAGAGTGTTGCTGAGAAAAGTGAAAAATCTGTTGCTGAGGAGAGTGAAAAATCTATTGATGAGGAGAGTGAGAAATCAATTGCTGAAGAAACTGAACCAAGTGAAGCATCTGAGCATGCGACTGATGATGATGATGATAGGACTGCTAATGCTCATGCTGATTCAGAGAGTTCTGATGAAATCATTCCTCTTGCTGATTTGTTGGCTAGGAATGAGAGAAGAACAAAATCCAGAAATGATCCTGAAGCTACTACAAATGCTAGAACTGAGTTGAGAACAAAGAGGAGGCATGAACCTGTTGCTGACTCTGATGTTGATGAAGATGTTGAGCAAGTCTTTGCAGAACACCATCGGGGAGAACCAGATGATTCTGATGACCTTGATGAATCAGACTCAAGTATTTCAGGTAACACATCTTCTGAACCTGATGATGATGATAGTGATGATGAATATCATGGTTTTGCCAGTTCTAAGTTTGCTATTATGAGAAGGAGACTTTTATTGTCTGAAAGGAGGATAAGAGTTTATGAATTTGATAGGAAAAATCTGATTCAATTCTTTGAGGAAAGGGATCTTTTGCATGTTGTACAGTTAGCTTCACCTTTCTTTGACACTTGGGTATATGAATTTTACTCCAATTTGAGGAAAGGAACTGGTAGAAGGAACTCTAGGAGATATGGGAATGTGAGGTTTAGAGGTCATAATGTATGCTTCAATCCTGGTGTGATAAATGCTTTCCTGAGAACACCTGATGTAGATGAAGAAGTTGTCCCTTGAATGAAATTGTGACTGCTATTACTGGTGGAATGGTTAGGAGATGGACAACAAAGGTGTTGTGTCATCAGTTGACAAATCATTTTTTGGTTGTTCACAAATTTGTTGTGTACAACTGGTTGCCAACTACCAATACTACCAAGATCACTGAAGCTCAAGCTATCCTGATGTATAGGATAGTGGTCATGAATAATTTCAATCTGGGAAGAACAATTTTTGATCATGCTATGAAGTGTGCAGGTGGTAAGAAAAGTGCTTTACCATATCCATGTATGATCTTTGCTCTGCTGGACAATTTGGATATTACAAGGGAACCTGTTGAAAGTCTTGGTGGGATGATACCTGATTTAGGAATCTCCAAGGTTCTGTTGAGAGGAAACAGGATTAGGGACTTACCATACAGGAGGCCTAATGCAGAGGGAGATGAAGCTGAGCCTGAGGTTGTTGAATCTACTGTTCAAAATCCGGATGCTGCACCAAATGCTGGCAACAATGATGGTGACACTGACTTGAGAAATTCTCCAGTTCAGTCTGTTACTATTCACAGGGATTTCATACTTCAACAAATTGAGAATTTGCAGGATCAGATTGCTGAGCTGAATGTCATGAAAAGCTTCTGGGAGAGGTTGTTTTCTGCTCCACCAGGGGGAGTAGCACCTGGTGCACCTGAAGTTGTTGTTGAGATTCTTGCTGCTGAAGTTGTTCCTGATGTTGCTGAGGCTGCTGTGCATGAAGAAGATGAGCCAGATCCTCCGGTTGAACAAGCTGCTGACCAAGGTGATGATGATGAAGAGGCTGACATTGATGATATCATAGAGGAAATCTATGGTGATCTCCCATGATGGTTGAATGGGGGAGTTTGATTTGAGATCATGAAGACAGGGGGAGTTAAGAACAAGTTGAGGGGGAGCATGTGCAGGACTTGATGATGCTGCAGCTGATTGTTTCAGTTTGATCACCTCCAACTCTCCTTGTTTGTCCTTCTTTATTCATATGATCTTATTTTTGTTTTTGCATTTTATTTACTAAACTCTGTTCATTTGATTATGTAATTTTTGAACAATAGTTGGTAGGTTTTGCTTGCTTTTGAATATTGGTACTGATGCTCTGATATTCTGTTTATTTGTGAGTATTATGACTTGCTCTGATATTCTGTTTATGTTTGAGTATTGATGATTAGTTTACTCTGATTGTCATATTCTGTTTTAGGTTAAGATTGTGTATCTTCGCTCTGATATCCTTGTTTTCATTGCTTTGATAATCTTACCTTGTGTTTTTGGAAAAGAGAAGTCTGTATAGATTGTTCAGAATGGTCTGTTAACTTTCTTTCTGACAGCTCTACTCTATTTCCTTGATGATTTGTGGAAGTATGTTCAAGTAATATATGTTCTACTTTGTCTGCAGGCTTAAGGATGGATACATATTGTACTTGTATCATTTTTCCTTACTCTGAGATGTTCTTACATCTTGCTCTGATGAGTGTCAATGTAATATACATATACTCTGGTATGTCACATGCTCTGATATGTTATACATTATACTCTGATAAGTTTTTCTGCAGATTGAAGTTTATCAAACAAATGAAATTGTTTGATTATGTTTATTAGATTCTTGATAGCTACAAAATGGTTTGACACTTAGTAGTGTAGCTGATATGATTATGAGCACTATCATGCACAGTACCTGATATAATTTGGTATTTCAGGTATGATATAGCAGAAAGATCGAATGAGGGAGATTATTGATGTTGCCACCGATGTTACAACATTGGTTACAACATCAGTATTCGTCCTTTCTTCTTAACCACTAACACTTCTATGTTCAATGTTGTCTTTGATGTTGTTGACTGCAGGTTGACGATCTAGGTTATTCTGCAAGATTCCAGAAGGTTCCACAAGCTTCAAGAAATGAGTAGAAGGGACTAGATCATGCGGCTATTTTCAGAAGATCAGAGAAGACCCACTACTTGGGCAGTTACAAAGATCATGGAAGAGTGGATTGAAGAGTTTCTAGATCCTTCAATGAGGCTCTAGTAAGGCTACACGAAGTCTATAAATAGAAGACCTTGATGTTCACATCAAGTGCCGAACATTGCCATATATCGTGTACTGTTTAGTCGAAGCAACAACCAAGCATCAACTGTAGAGTGCGTGAGTGCATCTAGAGTGATAGGGTCGTTGTTGTGGAGTTATTTTACCATAGAGAGTAATTTTAGGGTTTACAATACCTCGAGTTGGTGCTAGATTTGTTTTATGTGGAGTGTTAGTCTCGGTGTTAGATAGTTTCACACTCATAGAATAGGTCACCTTTGGTGGTGTAGAAATACACCTAGCCTTTAGATCATATGCTTGATCTTGTTTCAAGGGGATTCGATTTGTGAACCTCTTTGTATTCATTATTTTTATTGTAGGGTGGATAAACCCGACCTCCCACCTGGGCACGAAGGACCACAAACAATCCAACAAGGACTGCATGAAGCAACCTCTGTAAGGGGACCAAGGGACCAGCCTACGTAATTCCCGCAAGACCAAACCTTCAAGTCACAAAGGTCGGAAACTCGGGTAGTCGGCAGTTCGGGAAGTCGTGATGCGATTTCCACTTTATACCCTCAAGCTGGGAGCGACCTGCACCAGCCGTAACTATACAGTTCACGTGGTCAATGACAACTCCCGACACACCACTAATCCGCCCTCCACATCCGCTCCATGATTGGCGCACGCTGAAAATGGGCAATTCCTGACCTGTCAAGGCGAGATTAATGGTTCCCGGTATTGTAGCCCTTTCATAGGCATTATTCCTTATGTAAATTCCCCCCAAAGGGTGGGAATCATAGTATAAATAGGCCACCACGGCCACCTCTTTAAAAGGTTGAACACCTTAGACTTCTAAGCATATACATATATCCTCTCCCTGGCTTGGACGCCCCTGGACGTAGTCTGATTCCAAAGACGAATCGGGTCACCAATTTCTTTCTCTCTTTCCCTGATTCGAGTGCCTTTAGCATACACATTTCATAATAATTATTTTTTAACTGAGTAGATAATAGCCAGTTACAACAATTGGCGCCGTCCGTGGGAATCATTTCTTGAGAAATTTCATCAATTCTTAAGGAGACCTCACCTTCCGAACTCTAAGAAAAACAAATGACAATCAACCAGGGGAAAGCTGTAATCGGAAATGAAACCGATGTTTGTGACAGAGTCGAGGTTTCACTGAGTTCTCAACCCACTCATCGGGCAGCCCCGACTGGTTCCCCCGACTAGTGGAATCTTGTCCAAACACCGGAGGATGCCAAAGGGGTGATGGTCATCCTCAACAAGAAACGTCTCAATTTCGGCGCTGAGGAGGAACAACCCCCAGCCAAGAAAATAGCCCATGACGCTAGAACCTCCAAGGGTAAATGCGTTATGACGAAAAAGGGACGGTCCACGGGCCAACTGGCGTATAACGTGGCTAAACATGCCATTGTTCGGAACCACCGGGCCCTGGACAGATCGGAAGCTGCGGCCCTCATGAGGGGCGAGGACGAAGCTCACTCTCAACTACGCCATGATGAACAAATGGAAAGAGATATTGCCATGGTCCTGGACATGCACCACGGAGGGTCGCCGAGATATTCGGCATACCACCATGGTCACGCAGTGGGGGGGCAAGAACCGTGATGACACTCGTGTCGCGGATTGCTAGACCGCCCAACAAATTGAAAAGGTGGGTAACCAGGATGGACCGTCTGGGTCTAACAATGACCTTGTCATCGCAGATTCGCCATTGGGAACTATGATCACTCTGGCACCTGCCCAGAGGAAAATCAGCATAGCGGCTCTAGATCGCTTCAGCGGAGAGTCTGAGGACCCGAGTCCATATGGCGGGCAATCGTATATGGCCTCAATGGGGGCATTGGATGTGACGAAGTGTAGACGGCGGCCGGGAAATGACGAGGCCCACATGTGGTACAGCCATCTCTCTCCATTGATACTTTCGAGCAACTGACTCGATTATTCTTGGGCCACTATACGGTGATGGCACCCCGACCTGCGACAAGGCAGAGGCTCATGAACATGCGTCAGGGGGAGATGGAGTCGGATCGATCCTATGTTGAGAGGATCAATAGACTCATCATTGAAGGCGACCCCATTGGGGATGAGGCCAAGGCTCTTTGAGGCGATGTCGGCCTCGAAGAGACCAAGTTATGGCGGCGCATGACCCCCGACTACTGACTTCACGCCGATTTGGGAAAAGGGCCAGCGACCTCATCCATACCATGGAATTGCTAGAGACCCAACTCTCAGAGACAAAGGAAGTCGCAGAGCCCAAGAAAGGTTCCAAGAAAATTGGGGGTCATTACAAGACACCCGGCAGCTTCAAACCATTTAAGGAGTCCATTCCGGTGAAACTGATGGAGGCTCTGGGTATGACGCCTGGTAACGTTTATACCCAGATCCAGGGAAGAGACATGTTGCGAGCACCCCACCCCATGAAAGACAAAAGCTGGCAAAACCCGAATAAGTATTGCCACTATCATGACCAGAGGGGACACTACACCAGCGAGTGTAGAGATCTGTTGAAGCAATTGTGGAAGCTTTATGAAGATGGCCGACTGAATGAGTTTGTCAAGAATCCTCGGGCAAAAAATCAGGGGGGGCAAGGTCGGCAGCATGACCGCCAACCTGGGCTGGGAGATCGGGTGCAAAGAGAGCCCGTGATAGGGGCCGCACAGGGAGAGCTGTCTGTGCCACCCATACTAGAGGGCACAGGAGGCCGCATCATCCACACTATCTCGCCCCTTGCCATGATAGGGGGCCTGTCTCTAGCCTTCTCATCAAAGCGTCGCCTAAAGGCGGAAGTCAGGGCAATGGAGAATGCCCAAAGAATGGTTCTGCCATCTTGGTTGTGACCGAAGAAACCAGCAAAATTGAGTTTGGTGAAATAGACAAAGCTGGAGTCGTGTACCCGAACATCGACCCATTGGTCATAAAGGCCAATATCATGGGGACAACTGTATGCCGGATGTTGGTCGACGGGGGGGCCTTCTGCAACATTCTGTTTGAAAAGACCCTAGACCAACTCGGGGATTACGAAGCATACATCACCCCCTGCGATAATACAGTGAAGGGCTTCGGGAACGCGATGGTCAAACCTCTGGGCATGATCCGACTGTCTGTAGAGCTCGTATCCATCTTGGATGAGAAGGTCAGGAACACTAGGCTCCTAAATTTCCTTGTAATCGACCTCCCGAGCACCTATAACGGCTTCCTCGGGAGGCCATTTGAGCATGAATTCGAGGCTGCGTCCTCCACCTATTATTTTTGTGTAAAATTCCCCACCAAGGGTGGGCTGGTTGGCACCGTTAAAGGTGACCAAGTGGATGCGAGAGGCTATTTGCTTTATTTTTTGCCATATTTAAATTCAGCACGCACGTCTAGTCGCCACATAATGACACTGGATCACAAAATGCATGATAACATGCTGGATACTAAAAATAAGAAGAGGAAGCGTGACGAGTTTGATCCAAGAATGGGTCCAGAGCCTGAAGATTTTATACTCGAGGCCGAGATAGATGATCCACGACTTGGGGGACCCAGAGCGGTACCCGGGGAGGAACTTGAAAGGGTTAAGGTGGACCCAACCCAGCCAGACCTGGAGATCATCATTGGGTCAAAAATTCCCGATGACATGAAGATTGAAGTCGTTGACTTCCTCAAGAATAACCTGGACGTTTTCGCTTGGTCACACAAGGATATGGTCGGGATCGATCCTGAGATCGAATGTCACCGGTTAAACATTGACCCAACCCAAAAACCAGTAGCTCGGAAAAGAAGGAAATTTGGTCCAGAAAAATATGCGGCTCTCGCTGAAGAGGTAAAGAAGTTACTTGACAACGACCTGATCATGCAGGCAGACCAACCACAGTGGGTCGCAAATGCGGTCCTCGTAAAGAAGTCAAATGGGACTTGGCGACTTTGCATCGATTTCACAGATCTTAACGAGGAATGCCCCAAGGACTTCTTCCCAATGTCGCATATCGACCACTTAATCGACAATACGGCGGGCCATGAGATGATGTCTTTCATGGACACGTTTGCCGGATACCATCAGATAGCTATGCACGAGCCCGACAAGCAGCACACTTCATTTTTAACAGAGAAGAAAATATACTGTTGGAAGAGAATGCCTTTTGGTTTGAAGAATGTCGGGGCAATGTATCAAAGGCTGGTCAACCGTATGTTTGTTGAGCAGATAGGCAAGTCGGTGGAAGTGTACGTTGATGACATTGTCGTGAAGAGTCTGAAAAAGGAAGATCATTTGGCTCATTTGGCGCAAGCCTTCGAGATACTCAGGAAGTATAATATGAAAGTCAGCCCGAAAAAGTGCAACTTCAGAGTGGAGTCAGGGAAGTTCTTAGGGCATCTGGTCAGCAGACGGGGGATTGAAGCAAACCCAGCCAAGATGCTCCCCCAAAACCAAAAAGGACGTTCAAAAACTAACGGGGTGCCTTGTCGCTCTGAACAGATTCATCTCCCGAATGGGGGATAAATGTAAGCCCATGTTCGACACCATGAGAAAGAAGGCAAGGTTCGAATGGACATCTGAGAGTCAGGATGCTCTTGACAGGATCAAAGCATATCTGGCCGACGTCAGCATTTTAGCCAAGCCGATCTGGCGAAACTGTTTATACCGGGCACCTCGCAGGGAACTGAAACCGAAGCTTAGTTGTTTGCGAGGGTAATTGCCCATCTTCCCATTTACTTTGTCAGTCGGATGCTAAATGAAACCGAGCAGCGATACCCTCTTCTAGAAATTAGCCTATGCTCTAGTTATGAGTGTGAGAAAGTTGAGGCCTTAATTCTTCGATCACCAAGTGGAGGTCCTCACTTCCTTACCCCTACGCAATGTGCTCCATCGACCTGACACATCAGGTCGATTCCTCAAATGGGCCATCGAGGTTGGAGAGTATGGGGTAACATACGCGCCTCCGGCAATAAAAGCTCAGGCCTTGGCCGACTTCATCGTTGAATTAACCCCTCCTCCAGGGCCAATGATTCAACCGCCCACCATGGGATTTATCGTAGGCGGCTTTAAGAATCGCCAATAAATCAGGGGCAGGAGTTGTGTTAATCAGTCCAGATGGGATTTCTTTTCAGAATGCCATCATTTTCGATTTCCCTGCCACCAACAACGAGGCCGAATATGAAGCGCTGATCAATGGTCTAGAAATTTTCCATATTTTGGGCATCAGCGACTTCAAGTACACACTGACTCCCAGCTCGTAGCACGCCATATATCAGGGGAGTATGAGGCCCGAGATGAGCGGATGTCGGCCTACCAAGAGGTCATCAAAGCACTTTGCTTGAAATTTGAACAAATCTACATCAAGCTAGTACCAAGGGAGGCGAACTCCCGAGCCGATGCATTGGCACGACTAGCGACCGGAGGGACCAGCGAGAGATGAGGATGTCACCATCACAAAACTCTCCCACCTCCACTACTTAATGAGTTTAAAAGTTTGGATGACCCCCATGTCGACCTTAATGGTGGGGCATTACCAATTGTAATCTGTGCAAAGCAATTGCAACTAAGGGCGACAGAAGGTACACATTGGTTGGTAAAGAACTATATAAGCGAGGCTTCAACATACCACTGCTCCGATGTGTTACCCCGGAGCAAGGGCAGGCTATCCTGCAAGATATTCACGATGGGGTATGCGGAAACCACACTGGGGGGCAGTCGCTCGCTCATAAGACGATGA
Source organism: Stenogyne calaminthoides (assembly GCA_037126765.1). Taxonomy (NCBI): domain Eukaryota; kingdom Viridiplantae; phylum Streptophyta; class Magnoliopsida; order Lamiales; family Lamiaceae; genus Stenogyne; species Stenogyne calaminthoides. Next base: position 11,590,481 of record JBBCBC010000002.1, on the reverse strand, counting down.
GACAGGGGTATTTTTGGCCAACTTTAAAGGCTGATGCCATGGTTTTCGCACGGAAATGCCACAAATGTCAAATACACGCACAATCAATCAAGGTCGCACCTGAGGAACTCACCAGCATCCTCAGTCCTTGGCCTTTTACGAAGTGGGGGATAGATATCATCGGGCCGTTACCAACAGCCCCGGGTTCAGTCAAATACGCCCTAGTCGCAGGCCGAGGCTGAGGCTTTGGCGACCATAGATCAGGATCACGTCATCAAATTCATATGGCGAAACATCATCTGCAGATTTGGCCTATCACAAGCAATTATATCCGATAATGGGAAGCAGTTCGATGGTCATAAGGTCGATAGTTTCTTCAGAAAATGGAAAATCACCAAGTTTTTTCTACTCCTTATCACCCTCAGTCAAACGGTCAAGTCGAAGCTGTGAACAAGATCATTAAGCACACCCTGAAAACTAAGATTGAGGGAGGAAAAGGGAGGTGGGCGATGAACTACCGGATGTCTTTGTGGTCATCTGAGCGACACCGCCAAAATTCGACCGGAGAGACCCCTTACTCAATGGCATTTGGCTCGGAAGCAGTCATACCCGCAGAGGTTGAATTCCAAACTCTCAGAACCTCGCAGATCGCGATCGACCGCAACGATGAGGCCTTGGCCAGAAACCTAGACTTGCTCGAAGAGAAGCAATTAGAGGTAGGTATCCGAAATGCGAGATACAAACAACAGTTTGAAAAATACTACAACTCTAAAGTGCGACTTCGAAAATTCAAAGAAGGCGACTTGGTCCTGAAGAAGACTCTCGGAGTAACCAAAGGAACTTTCGGACCAAATTGGGAAGGACCATACAAGGTCGCTCGAGTATTATCCAACGGGGCATACGAGCTCGAGAACCCAGATGGCACTCAGTCTCAGTACCCGTGGAACGCATCTCCTCTGAAGAGATACTATCAGTAGGGTCGAGGCCAGTGTACTTGTAATCTTTCAGGCGAGTCAATAATAATGAGTTAAATTTTCTTTCTCATCAATTCCTGTGTTTAAACCCAGGGAGGTCGCATAGATGAAACATCGACCTCCCCCAGGAATGACTTTCGATATATTTGTGGCGAGATCGCCACCCCTAGCGGTGTGATCCTCCCCTAACTTTATAAGATGACTAAGCAAGGTTCAATCTAAAATCGCAATGCCAATAAGATGAATGAACATATGTGTAGGTCCCGAACGGGTTTCGTGAGGGCAGAAGTCTAGAGGGGAGGGGTGAATAGACTTCTGAAAACTTTTTCGTGCATATCAGGTGTGATTGCGGTTACTTTCGATCGAGTGCAAGTGGATCGGTTTGATCGATATCAACTTATCCGATCGCTCGAGGAGCATCGGTTTTGGTGTCTATCGAGTTTAACTGACAGCGGAAGCTAGTTTATACCGTGTGAAAAACCGGTTTATAAAAAAATCGATTCAAGTTGTTTTTCAATTAGATGACTATGGAGTCAATCGATCGGATCAATAAGCTTGGTGCTAGCTGATCCTAACTCAGAATATGTATGCAGATTAAAACAAGTTGTGTGCAATAGTGTAAAGCAGTTAATCAATCAGGTAAATGCACACAAGATTTATAGTGGTTCGGATAACCGACCCCACGCCCACTCTTCCCTATCACAAGGGCACCACCTTAACCAACTTAACCAACTGGACTTAGATTATTGTGTTAGTCCAACACATTACACCAACAAATATTTATAGAGCTCTCACACAACCGATCCCAGAAATCAGAACTAGGATCCCTAGTCTGAAATCTTGCTAAACAAACTTAACCTAACTTTGGGTTTTGGGTAAGATTTGTTATTTGTTCCAACTTTGAAATCTATACTAGTATTTAAGTAGCCTAACAGCTAGAGGATAAGATTTATGTGCTAAGAACTATGGGATGAACACTTAGAAAATAATCTTCAAGGTTGTGTTCTTCGTGCGGAAATTTTGCTATAGTATATGAGCTTCTTGATAATTTCCGTTTTTCACTCTGAAGAGTAATCCCATATTTATAGATCCCGAAATCAAAGAGCCGTTGGAGAGCAATTTGAATTTCCGGCTATATTTGGTAGATATATAGGATTTGATGTGACGTGCTTCAGGGATGGCATGGTTGAAAGCATGAATAGTTGTCTTTTATAGCCGTTTGACCAAGCAGCACCAAATCCCGTATTATCGGCTCCGTTCATACCGTTTGGCCAAGAGGCTCCATGCATCCTGGCTGTGAGCTACTTGGCGTGGCAATTCGAGACGGAATTATTTTTCGAGACGAATGAGTGGGAGAAATTCAAGACAACGTTTCTTCAAAATCAAGCCAAGAAAAATCTAACCATGACAGTTGGATAATTTGTGCCCAATATGTTTATTTTCTGCTTTGCTTGATTTATTGTTGTATTTTCTTGTGCTTTATTTAATTTGTTTAAATGTGTTTGCATGAGAATTACCCAACGAAAAATCTCAAATTCAAAAATTACTAAGTATGTTTTAAACAATTAATTCGGTTTTGAATCGAATTAATTTTGACCTTCATGATTTATTTATTTGTGAAATCTTTTGGAGAAATTCTCCTAAGGGACGGCCAAAAGAAAGCTTTCACATGAATAAATTCTCAAAAGGATGACTGTGAATTATTATTAGTGGCGACGATGACCCTCCCAAGAGGCTCGATCAAAATGAAGTAGTAATTCTGTATTTAATCATGGTTATTACTTAGGTACAAAATTGATATGCATATACTTCGCTGAAGTCCCTGTCAATTTTGTATTGGTCAAGTGGGAGCCAACTATTAATTAATCTTAATTAAAGGTTTGTAACTGTTCTTGTTTGTAACCTGCTTGAATGTGATTTAAATGATGACCCTCCCAAGAGGCTCATTTTAAACTTTTTTGAGATGTTGGCTGATGCATGTTCATATTTTTTTGAGATTTCAATATGAATCATGTGATCGAATTATGTGATTTTCTTTGTGTTGATCTGGACATTGACACAAATACATGTTTATTTTCAGTATCATCATGTCACAACCTTTTAATCCACTGTTCAATATACTGAAAGACAATTTGCTTACTGGAGATAACTATTTTGTTTGGAAACAAAACCTTATGAATGGCCTTACTTTGCATGATTCCAAATGGGTACTTAATGCACAAAACCCGAAAAACCAGCTAAGGATGCTAGTATATGGGAAGAGATGGAATATAATGAATGGGAGCTGGCAAATGAATTGATAAAGGACACAATCTTGATACACATGTCGGGTTTGTTGAAGCGCCTTCATCAAGGATTTGCATCAGCTGCAGACATTATGGGAAATCTTGAAGCGATGTTTGCACATCTGGCCCATATGGCAATCCAAAGCATTAAGCATGACTTGGTCAAGCTGAAAATGGAAGAAGGAATGACTGCAAAAGAACACGTTCTTAGGGTTATGGTTATCTTTGAAGAACTTGCATATCTTGGCGAAAAATGTGACTTCAAAAGCAAGATTGATTTCATTCTCAGTTCTCTGCCAAAGAGCTATGATCATCCTTATGTAAGATATCTAATGGAAAATATGGACTTTATTGTGGATGATCTTGTAAGAGCTCTTTCATTGGTCGAAGAGGACATTGAGCGCAAGAAAGTGAACATGGTTGCAAAAGGGTCTTCTTCTCATTCTAGGCCAATTGGTGGTAAGAATAATGAAGAGACAAAAAGGATAAACTAGTTCTATTCAAACTTCAAAGATAAAAGTCTAAGTACAAAGATCTATTTGGAATGTGGCAAGAGAGGACATTGGAGGTGGGCCTGTTCCAATCCCAAGCGGAATGGAAGGAAAGGTAATTCTCACGCACTAGTTGTTGAAACTTGTTTAGCGGCGTATGCTACCCATTCGTGGGTAATGGATACGGGGTCCACTAATCATGTTTGTTTCACATTACATGGGTTCAAGCGGACCCGACAACTTAGTGGAAGAGAGATCATCGTCACACTAGGCGATGCTACGAGAGTGGCAGCTGAAGCAGTGGGAGACGTGCACCTGTCTTTTGAAGACAAGAGTTTAATTTTAAGAGATGCTCTTTATGTTCTGGTTTTTTTGGAAAAACCTTATTTCTGTTTCCAAACTATTTGCTAATGGATATTTTGTTCGTTTTAATAAACATGTTACTGTTTTCGTAACGATGTGGTTATCTGTCATGGAACTTTACGGAACAATCTCTATATTATTAACTGTGCACATCACTCACAGAATGCATCCTATAACACATCTGTTATGTCAAGTAAACGTTCGACTAATGTGAACGAGACACTTCTTTGGCACCTAAGATTAGGTCATATTAACCCGAAAAGGATCCAAAGGTTGGTCCAAGATGGTTCATTGGAGTCCCTCCGGATTGAACCATTTCCAACTTGCGGAATCATGCTTGGAGGGTAAGATGACCAAGAGGCATTTGGAGCCAAGGGGCTTAGAGCTAAAGAAGTGTTGGAGATCGTTCATACCGATGTGTGTGGTCCAATGCAAATCAAAGCTAGAGGTGGCTACGAGTATTTTGTTACGTTTATCGATGATTACTCACGATATGGGTACGTTTTCCTAATGAAGCATAAATCTAAGACCTTTGATAAATTCAAAGAATTTAAGGCTCAAGAGAGAATCATAAGGAAAAGAGTATCAAGTTTCTACGATCTGATCGTGGAGGCGAATACCTCAGCGATGAATTTTTGAACTACCTGTTGGATTAAGGGATTGCATCCCAGTTGACTGCACCCGGTACCCCTCAACAAAATGGGGTTGCAGAGCGAAGAAATAGAACACTTCTAGAAATGGTAAGGTCAATGATGAGTTATGCGGATTTACCAAAATCGTTCTGGAGTTATGCCTTGCAAATAGCAACTTATATTCTAAACTTAGTGCCATCCAAATTGGTTCCCAAAACCCCTAGAGAATTGTGGACGGGGCGCAAGCCCAGCTCAGGACACATGAGGATCTGGGGGTGTCCGACATACGTGTTGGATAAAGAAGCTGGTAAATTGGACGCACGTTCGGAATTAAGGTTGTTTATGGGATACCCCGAAGGAACAAAGGGATGCACGTTCTATGGTCCCAAAGATCAAAAGGTCGTAATTAGTACGCACTTTATATTTTTGGAAGAAGACTATATGAACGATAAAAAGCCTAGAAGCAAGATTACCTTAGAAGAACTTAGTGGGCTAACTTCGTTGCCAACTGTACAAGACGAAGTACCAAGCGTCACACCTACACAACCAGAACCTCGTCATAGTGGGAGGGTTGTTAGACAACCGAGCGATTCTTGGGGATAGGAGAGTCCTCGAACTTGATCTCAGGAGAAGAATCAGATCCATGGTCCTACAAAGAGGCGATCCAAGATAAGGATGTAACTTCTTGGCAAACCGCAATAGAAGTCGAGATGGGTTCAATGGATCACAATAAAGTGTGGGAGCTAGTCGAACTACTTAATGGGGTAAAACCCATTGGATGCAAGTGGGTATACAAGAGAAAAAGGGGACCGGACGGAAAGGTTGAAACCTTTAAAGCAAAACTCGTGGAGAAAGAGTACACTTAGAAAGAAGGGATCGACTATGAGGAAACCTTTTCGCCCGTAGCCATGCTCAAGTCCATCCGCATTCTCTTGTCGATTGCTGCGCACCTAGACTTTTAGATCTGGCAAATGGATGTCAAGATCGCTTTCCTTAATGGAAGTCTTGACGAGGAAATCTATATGCAACAACCCGAAGGCTTCATTGAAAAAGGCCAAGAGCATCTGGTTTGCACGCTAAAGAAGTCCATTTATGGGCTAAAGCAAGCATCCCATGCTTGGAATCAGTGTTTTGATCAAGTTATAAAATCCTACGTTTTTTATCAAAACAATTTCGAAAGTTGTGTTTATAAGAAGTGTGACGGAACTGCCTTGGTATTCTTGGTACTATACGTAGATGACATTCTACTCATTGGGAATGATGTAAAGATGTTGTCAAACGTAAGGGCATGACTTTCAAAACAGTTTGATATGAAGGACTTAGGAGAAGCCGGTCATGTCCTAGGGATCAAGATCACTCGAGATCGCAGGAAAATAATGACCGGGCTTTCTCAAGCCTCATATATAGACACCATTTTGAAAGTGATTCAGCATGCAAGATTCCAAGAAAGGCTTTGTGCCTTTCAGACACGAAATCCATCTATCAAAGGAGATGTGTCCCAAGACACAAAAGGAAATAGATGGCATGAAGGGAATTCCTTATGCTTCGGCTGTATGAAGCCTCATGTATGCAATGATGTGCACGAGACCGGATATCTGCTTTGTCGTAGGCATGGTGGCAAGATATCAAAGTAACCCTGGGAAAGACCATTGGACACGGGACATAATGTTAGTTTATCAATCAGACAGTCTAATCCCCATCGGTTATACGGACTCAGATTTCCAATCAGACATAAACTCCAAAAATTCAATCTTGGGTAGTGTGTTTTGCATGGGGGGAGGAGCCATGATATGGAGAAGCGTTAAGCAGAAATGCATCGCCGATTCTACCATGGAAGACGAATATGTGGCTGCTTGTGAAGCAGCGAAAGAAGCGGTTTGGCTCAAGAACTTTCTAGTGGACTTGGACGTTGTTCCGGATTTTCCCAGCACGATCACGGTTTACTGTGATACACCGGAGCAGTTGCAAATTCTAGGGAACCGAGAGCCCACAAGGCCAGCAAACACATAGAAAGAAAATACCATCTTATACGAGAAATCATTAAGAGAGAAGACATAAAGGTGGCAAAGATTGCGTCGGAAGACAACCTAGCAGATCCATTCACAAAGGGTCTGCCTCAGAGTACATTCGAGAGACACGTGGAAGGAATGTGTGTCAAGAGCGTTGCCAATCTGCTTTGAGTATAAGTGGGAGAAATATTATTAGGTTCGTGTAGGTGACATTAGATGTCACATAGAACACGAGACATGTTGTAGTATACTTAAAAGCAGACTTTGAGTATAAGTGGGAGATTGTTGGGGTTATACTGAAAAGTATGCTTTTTACTTTGTATAACCAAACTGAATTTCTTATTTATTTACTTAAATAAATAATTTATCACTGTTGCACTAAATATGAATGAATGTTATATATATTTACTGCATACCTGTTCAATAAATAGTACGTGTTACATTGTAGTTAATTTGGTAATACCAGATCACGGAAGATCAAATTAACATTTCCTCGTAACTAAGTACAAAGTTCACAACCTAGATGGAAATGAACAATCAACCGTGAAAGGTTGAAGTGTAAAGCTCAAATTGGCTTGTCTTGACCAAGAGATTACACTAGTGCATTATGATGCGCTGAATAGGACCTACAGGAGGATAAATTCTTCAGCACTGAATATAGAAGAATTAGACCTCAGTGGTTCGTTATTTCTTAATCTCCATTCCTTAAATAGGATCGTGCGAAATTAATAACTATTGCTTTGACTTATGCTGGGAAGAGAATCAACATGATTCGATACCTTATATCTTGGGCAATATTATTGATTACACGACGATTGCTAATATTTAATACGGAGAATCGTGTGCAAGTACGACTTGCTTGATTTGTCCCCTTGGTGGGCTCAAAATCTTTATCATACCAAATCTTGCAAGTGGAAATTTATTTCCGGTATGGATAATAACGTTGAGCTGTCTTTACTCCAAAGATAAAGATATTAATTAATATAAAGCCCGTTCAGTGTCCTAATTAATTAGTGGACTGAGATAATCTTAAATACGGGAAATAATGATCGGGAGCCATATTATTGTGAAGTCGTAATATGGGTTAAGATGGATAGTTCGATATTAATTTTATAGTGGAGTAAATTAATATTAATGGGCTTGAATAATATTTTGGCTAAATATTAAAGTTTCATAGCCCATTGGAGGTCCAATCTTAATTCTCCTAAAGGCCCCTCAAATAGCCCAAATTAAAGTCCAATTAATGAAAAGGAGAAGAAAATATTTTGCCTATTTTTCCTTAAAATTTTCGAAAAATATGAGTAGGAGAGAGAAAAGCTTTTCTTGATTTTCTTGGAAATATTTTTATGGAATAAGTATTCTAGAGATACAAGTTTATCCCATAAATTCAAGAAAAGTAAAAGATCTTATTTCTTCCCTATTTTATTGGATATTTTCGAAAATTGTGTGACAAGAAGGAGGAGAAGATTTTGTTGGGAGATATTTTGGGAAATAGAATACATTGGATATACTCTAGATTGTATCTTGAGTAAGAAGCAAGGAAGTTTCCCAATGCCCAACTTGACCTAATTTTCGACCACCCTTGTCCTATATATAGGGGATGAATTTTTCATCCCCAAGGTAATTTCATGTGTTGGAAAAATTAGAAATCCACAAAGGTGGTGGCAAAATATTTTAATTTTTCTCCTTTATTAAAATCATTCGTGTGAATCTTCCCACCGGATTACGTTCGTGGACGTGGGACATATTTGGAAAGACTCTTTGGGTTGATCCATCGTCTCAACGGTTGTCTCTACAAGAGGCATATAATCTCGTAACTCTTAGATTCCACATGCTTAGGATTTACGAGGATTACGTGTACGCATGTTGCTTATTTGCATGTTTAATTATTGTGATTGAATTGATTTAGTATTAATTCATGTTAGTAATTAATTGATTAATTTAAATATGTATTTAAATTCATCTCGAATAGATCCGGGCACCCCTAATTTCCCAACAGTTAAAGTCTCATTCAATGGGATCCAGGACCAGCATCCAGCAGAGTACTACAACTGCTCCACATGGATTTGTTTGGACTAGTTACACCACCTAGTCTCAGCGGACACAAATACACTCTCGGTAATCGTGAATGATCATTCCAAGTTTACCTGGGTTGTATTCTTGTATAAGAAGAATGAGACTACAACAAAGATACATGAGCTGCTCAAGAGATTACAGAATGAGAAGAGTGTCAGTATTGTGAAAATCAGATCAGAAAAAGGTACATAGTTTCTGAACTCCTTTATTACTGACTTTTGCACTAAGTTTGGTATACAACATGAAACATCAGCCGCCATAACACCACAGCAGAATGGCGTAGCAGAACGGAGAAACAGAACACTCAAAGAAGTTGCTCGCACAATGTTGGTTGAACATGAAACTCCAAACCGTTTATGGGCAGAAGCTATCAATACAGCATGTCACACTCAGAACAGATGCTCTCTGACTAAGATTTAGTTCAAAACACCTTATGAACTGTGGAAGGGCAGAAAACCTCGTGTTTCTTACTTCCATGTTTTTGGGTGCAAGTGTTTTATTCACAACAATGGGAAGAGTCAGTTGAAAACCTTTGAAGCTAAGTCAGATGAGGGTATATTCTTAGGATATTCCTCAACTAGCAAAGCCTTCAGGGTGTTCAACAGATGAACCCTAGTTGTGGAAGAGACACCTCATGTGGTCTTTGATGAGACATCTTCTGAACAAGAGAAATCTGCCTCAGAACAAACAGTACCAGATCAACCAGTACCTGATGCTCAGAAAATGGATCAGTTAAGTATTAAAGAAATGGGATCAGACCATGTATCAGTGTATGTTCCTAAGCTTGATATTAATGATTCACCAGGTCAATCAGACTCTAATGTACGTACAATTGTCGATGAAGAAGTTGGTACAACTGAGACAGTAACAACTGAACCATCTGGTTCAGGGGGAACACTTGATGTTCCGGAGGACATACATCAGCCTATGATGATTCCAACATCAGCTGAGACTTGTCCATGCCAAGTGGATCCTATTACTGTACCACTCCCAACCTCTAGTGACTCAATATCAGAAGAGGATGACAATATCCAAATTGATATACATCAGAAAAGAAGGACTTGGTTGAAAGACCATCTGACTGATCAGATAATCGGCAATCCTAATGCCTGAGTCCAAACTAGACATCAGGTTGGTGAAAGTGCCATGTATTGTTGCTATCTGTCTTTGAAGGAACCTACCACAATAGAAGAAGCTCTACAAGATGCCAGCTGGATTCTAGCTATGCAAGAAGAATTAGAGCAGTTCGAAAGGAATCAGGTTTGGAAACTGGTAGACAGACCAACTCATCAAGATGTGATAGGCACCAAGTGGGTATTCAATAACAAGAGGGATGAGAATAATGTCATCACCAGAAATAAGGAAAGACTTGTTGCGAAGGGATATTCACAATCAGAAGGAATTGATTATGATGAAACCTTTGCACCAGTCGCTCGCCTGGAAGCCATTCGGCTATTTCTGGCATATGCTGCCCACAGAGGATTTACTGTGTATCAGATGGATGTAAAGAGTGCATTCTTAAATGGGGTACTAGCGGAGGAAGTTTATGTTGAACAACCTCCAGGCTTTGAAAAAGGCAACCAGGTGTATCATTTAAGAAAAGCTCTTTATGGCCTGAAACAAGCTCCTAGAGCTTGGTTTGATATACTATCTCAGTTCTTAGTAGACAACGGATTTACTAAAGGAGTAATAGACAGAACATTGTTCAGAATAGAAGACGGTGAAGATATTCTGTTGGTTCAGATTTATGTGGGCGATATCATCTTCGGATCTCCCAACAAGAACTTGTGTGATAAATTCAGCAAACTGATGCAAGGGAAGTTCGAGATGTCCATGATGGGTCAGATGAATTACTTTCTGGGTCTTCAAGTTAAACAAAGTATAGAAGGGATATTCATCTGTCACGCAAAATACACTAGGAATCTGTTGGCTAAGTTTGGAGTTCAAAACAGTAAGGAAGCCAAAATTCCTATTATGACTGGATTCAAGATGGATCCAGATGAGAATGGTCAGAAAACTAATCAGAAAGAATATAGGGCTCTCATTGGATCTCTACTATACCTGACTACCAGGAGACCAGATATAACATTTGCAGTAGGTGTATGTGTCAGATTTCAGGCAAATCCGATGCAAAGCCACCTGGAAGCAGCTAAGCGGATTCTTAAGTATCTGAAGGGGACAGTAAACCTTGGTTTATTCTACACATCAGATGATAATCTAGAGCTTAGTGGGTATTCTGATTCTGATTTGGAGGTTGCAGAATAGATAGAAAATGAACCTCAGGTACATGTCAGTTCCTAGGTAGTAAACTGATCTCTTGGTTCTCAAAGAAGCAGACATCTGTTGCCACATCTACTACTGAAGCAGAATACATGGCTGCAAGAAGCTGTTTCTCCCAACTGCTCTGGCTTAGTCAGCAGCTGAGGGATTATAACATCGTAGCTACGAACTTGCCAATATTCTGTGACAGTAATAGTACTATTGCAATTACTCAGAATCCAGTTTTACACACAAGATGCAAGCATGTGGATGTCAGACATCATTTCATAAGAGATCATGTGGAAACGAAGAATATCAGAATGAAAAAGATCCACACTGATAAGCAGAGAGCTGATAAACCAGTGCACTAGAGAACTATGTAATGAGCAAGGACTTCTGGATTTAGGAGAAAGTGCACTAGAAATCTTTGATGGACTGGTCTCCAAGACCAGTTGGTTAAGAAACTGACCAGAGAAAAATGATCAGTTGAGAAATGGAATCTCAACTTATCAGGAAGGAACAGTCAGGGATTGATCAGAAAAGGGATAACAGTTGAAGGGGAAACTTCAACTGATCAGATATAATCAGAAAGAATCTGATCAGATAAGTGGAACATTATTGGGAAATACTAAGGATTAGGCTACAATCAGTAAGGTCAACAGTAATCAGGCAAGTTAGATCAGAACATCATGGTAGCTGACTGATTACAATATTAGTCAGTCAAATAAGTTTTCTTATTTATTTTTTCTATAAGCCTATGCTAATCTATGCTAGTTATTATTGTGCCCATTACTTGGTGACGTCATGCCTGCAAGCATTAAATGCGGACATGGGATTATTGTATTAAATGAATTTATTGCGAGTTTTTAAGTCCAAAAGTTTGTCGTTTTAAATCCCTGACCGCACGATTTAATTACTTTTCAACCGCTTAATCTTGATCGTCCGATTAAAACATGGACACTCAAGTACACTCAAAAATATTCATGCAAAACTTTTCCCTCCCACCTATTTAAAACCCCAACACTCTTTTTCAAAAATCTTTTCGCATTTTCGTATTCATACACGCAAACTTATCCAGAAAGTTTCTCAATTTTTGACATTCATCCAGCGATTAAAACTCATTTCAAAAACTACAAATCGATTTTCTGGTAATTTGTTTACTTTGAATTATTGATTATGAATATTATGCACTAGGGTTATAGGCTGTATATGCATATGTTATATTGATTCATTTGTTCATGGTATATTTTTATGCTTATCCTTTGAAAACTATGAACAATATGCAAATATGGGGATATTATTTATGCAAATATTTAACATATTGCATACTGCATTTTGCACTGATTGGGACTTAATAGGGTTTGGAAAACCTAACTTAGGTTGTATATGTGTTTGCAGAAATGGCAACTTCATAAGCTACCCCTGAAGTTTGTGATTATGCATCAATGGTAAAGGAGATCGTTGATGGGAAATATGTTGATTTCACAATGACAACAGATCCAGAATCTCTGGAAATTCTTGATTATCTTCGTCAAAGTGGGTTAGAGCAATTTTGCTACAGACATCTAGACAGTGTCGCCGTCATTGAATCCCTTGAGTTCTTGAGGAAATTAAGGGAGACGGATAACAAGGAACTCTATTCGTTTGTTGGGGGAACGAGAATAGATGTTTTAAATGATGATCTGCAAAGGATCTTTGCCCTACCAGTAGGAAGGAATTCCCCCGATGAGTTCACGGCTGGGATGACGGACAAAGAGTACCTTCAACAAGTGCTTCTGAGACCAGCTAACATATCAAATATCACTAATGTCAAAGCACCATTCTTGAAGAGGAAGTACATGTTACTTTTTGAGATTGTCTCAAAAGTAATCCTGGGGATCGCATTCAATCCTGATGTCGTGACCCAACAGAAACAAAACGTGATGGCTGCTATAATTGAGAAGGCACCGGATATGAACTGGCTAGGTTTATTCAAGCACCGATTGCTGCAGGAGACAGACAAATTCATGATTGATGAGCACAATCATGTTGTGTTATCTAAGAAAGTCAGCAACATCCACAAGGTGTCTCTCATTCTTGCTGACAAAATACCTGACTTCCGATGGTCTGATCAAGGAAGAAAGCAATACTTGCCCAAATTCAAAGCCATTCTCTCAAGAGACGAAGAATTCCCCGGCCAAAAAATGATGACCCTACTCCCTATGTGCCCAAATCAAAGAAGATCAAGGCACAAACTTCATCTGTGCAATCTGAAGCACAGGGTCAGCCCAAAAAAAGGATCGTGAAAAGAAAGCAGATGGCAACAAAGCCAGCTCGGGAAGCTGAAGAGGCAAGTGAGAAACGACAGAGGAAGCTCACTACAATGCTTCCGAAGAAGAAAGGATTACCATCTGAGGGACTTAAAGACGAGGATTCTGATGTAGAAATTTTGGGGGAAACTGTTGTTGAACCTATAGTTAGCTCTGAGCATACGGGTAGTGCTGAGAAAGATGGAACTAAACTGGAGGAAACTATTGAGGCAGAAGAAGGACAGGGAGATTCGGAGCTTTCTGATTCTACCCACTTAAGCTCACTATTCAAAAAGCCAGCTCAAGAACCCATACTCATTCCCAGATCACCCACCCCCACTTCAAAATCTCCATCACCCTCTTTCACAAAATCAAAAACACCATCACCCATCAGACAACCCACCCCACCTCAACTTGAGGCTGCTCAACCGGACCAGATTACACATGAGCAACTGGAACCAGAACAAGCCTCACCACAACCAATTCCTTCAGAGGTTAATCTGCCAGAAGAACCCTATTCGCCTGGCCAGTCAGATCGGCAGAAGGCAATATTTGTTTTTGTGATCAACAACCCCTTCAACCGCAGGACGATGATTGAACCTGACTCCCCAGAATAGATTCACCCTGCTGTCAAGTTCTTGAGACAACGTGTCGATAATTATTTGAACAAGATCTTCCCTTATCTGGTGGAACACCCAGGGGTCAGACAGCAGGTGGCGGATATTCTGTTTTGGAGGGATATCAGACTGCAGGAAATTGAGGATTTTCTGATAATCCTGGAAGTGTTGGGCCAACCTGCGTTTGTTGACATGGAATTAAAGATGAAGCAGTTAGCTAGAGTCAGCAGTGCAGCAGAGTTAGCATCAGATGCTGATGTTAACTGGTTGATTAAAAAGAAGGTGGGTTACCCAGATGAGAAGGAAGATGCGATGTATGCTGATGAGGAGATAGCTGCCGATGAACCAGCTGAGGGTGAAGAAGATGAGACCCTAACTGGCGAGGCATCAACATTTGAGAAGGCTATCATGATTACACCTGAGACCCTAGATCTGATTTCGATGACTATTCAAGATGGGGTAAAGGTATCCATTGAAGCTCAATTCAACGTACTGGCGGTGAATCTGATGAGTCAGATGGAAGAAAAGACAAGGCAAATAGTTGAGTCAGAACGGAACCTTACAGCTGTTAAGCTCTCCGATATGCATACTGATATTGCCGAATGGGAGATGAAGCGAATTGAGCTGCTGGCAGACTAACTTGGAGCTGAGGTGTCTACGTTGTCTGACATTAGAATTTTGCTCGAAGAAGTTTACAAATCTCTGATGAAGGCAGACACCAGTTTTGATGCAGCTTGGCGAACATTTGAAGTGTCTATGTCTAAGGTTAGAACTGTCTCTGGAAAAAGTAGTGAGTAGGATGTTGGGACCAGCTCAGTCAGACACAACCATTCGCATCACTCCTATGGAGATTGATGAGCTGAAGCAGGAGATGCTGAAACAATTTGGGATACTTGAGCGAAAACTAGCCACTCTTTTTGATGAAACCAAAAAGGGGGAAGGAAGTGGACCAGAAAAACAAGTTGAAACACCTGAAGGTAAACAAGTTGAAACACCTGAAGGTCCACTCGCCATAGTCGCTACCCAAGTCCCAAAACAAGTTGCTGTTGAGGTTCCCAACACTGAACTTGCTGAAATGTTCTCTACTATTGAAGAACACAACAGACAACTCGAAGCTCAAGACAAGACTCTATCTGAACAGAAAGTGTCAGTGGGAGATCTGACTGCTCGTGTAGACAAGATTGAGGATTTTTCCTCAACTGTTCAGAAACGCTTTGAAACCGATGATCAAGTGAAGAGTCTTGAGCTGATAAAGAATATGGAAGCAAAAGAAACGACTGAAGCTGAAGCTGAAAAGAAATAACAACTGAAAGGAAAGAAGCCCATTCAGAAATCAGTTGTTACCAGATCAGAGATGTTACTGAGCAAAGAGCAGATGAAGGAAAAGAAGAACCAAGACAATAGAAGGAAAGTCATTGAGGAAGCCACTAGGAGGCATAAGTTGAAAGAGGCAGCTGGGCTTAATCGAGCATACGTCAGAAGACAGGGAAAGAAATTTGCCATTGCTGAAGATACTGACTGGGAAGAAAGAGCAATACCTGCTCCGATTCTGAACATTCTGGTATGTCGTGAAGATCTGCACGAACAATGGAAGATGATCAAAGCAGACTGGCTCTGTGATGTCTATATTATCCAGCGCATACCAAAAGACCCAGATCAGGTGAAGTTCGATAAATAATTCCTCAACTGGCTAGAAATCAAATACGAAGATTTCTTCAAAGTGCTGATGCGAGAAGGAAAAATCATGTCCTTAGTGCCCACATCACCTAGGTATGAAACAATGATACCACCACTCAGGTCAGATAAGTCCTTTGATCATGTTGCCTTCAAGAAATTATACTATCAGACTCTGGAACGAGGAGATATCATTGAACCTGACAGACAGAGAGATGTAATTATCAAATTATATGATATCTTTGAAATTCTTAGGGATCTGAGGACTGCTCTGTAAGTTTTTTTTTTAATATGTCAGGATCAAATGTTAGGTTTCCTGAGATTCTCTGTACATGTATCTCCTTATATTTAATGAGAATCATTGTCTTCTGATTTCTGTTGTTTCTGTTCTTTACATTATTGGTTATCTGTTTTTCTGATTTAATGTTTTGGTTCCATCAAAAAGGGGGAAATTGTTGGGAAATTTGTAGTTTTGATGGAAGTTCCAAAACAGTTTGTAATAGGACCAGTCAGACATGTTAGCTGACTAATGATCTAGAATCAGGATAGGATGACCAGCTGAGATGTATAGACAACTGATGTAATAGATAGGTCACATAGTGAGGGGGAACTCAATATAAACAGGTTAAGTCTTGAAGAAGATCAGACAAGTCAGAAGATCAGAAGATCAGACAAGCCAGATAGTCAAATGATCAGGTGAAGACATGAAGAATCGGAAGATCTAAAGATCAGATGACTACCAGAAAAACAAGACCAGAAGACCAACATCAGAAGTATGAAGAAGAGTCTGCTAGTTGTGCTAAGACATTCGAGGTTACACTGATCGGTTTTATCTGATCAGGTCAGCTCACACCAGGTGACAACTAAAGATTCACCAAGACATACGAGGTTAATCAGACAAGAAGAATGTAAACCTTAGTTGGCAAAACAAACACTGAATAAGTGTACTTGTTAACCAATGAGAATGAGACACGTATGCACGAAGCTAACAATGCGGAATTCGGCGTTGCACAGTCAAATGGCTAGAAAGGACAAACTTACATGCTTTTGGCCATGCCGTCTCTGAAGCACGTCACATCAAGCCTGCAAGCTACCTAAAATAGCCTGAAATTCAAATTGCACTCCAACGACTCTTTGATTTCAAGGTCTATAAATATGGGATCAACCTTCATAGTAAGGTTACGGAAATTATTATCAAGCTCAAGCTCAAGCAAGATTTCCGCACAAAGAACACAACTCAAGATTCATTCTAAGTGTTCATCCCATAAAGTTCTTAGCATAGAATTCTTATCCTCCAGCCTTAGGCTACTCAAATACTAGGATAGAATTCCAGTTGGAAACACAACAAATCTTATACCCAAACCAAAAGTTAGGTTAAGTTTGTTTAGCAAGATCTCAGACTAGGGTTTCTAGTTTCTGATTTCTGGGATTGGTTGAGTGAGAACTCTTGAAACATCTGTTGTACTGTGTTGGACTAACACACTAAACTAAGTCCAGTTGGTTAAGTTGGTGCCCCTGCTGATAGGGAAGAGTGGACGTAGGACAGGTTGTCCGAACCACTATAAAAATCTTGTGTGCATTATCTGATTTACCTGCTTTACACTTTGCACACTACTTGTTTCTGTATTACATGCATATTATGAGTTTGGATCAGATCTACACCAAGCAACTGATCTGATCAGTTTGACACTTTGCCATCTGATTCAAAACAGATAACTTAGAATACTGATTTAGCAAACTGGTTTTTCACACGGGTAAAACTTAGCTTCCGCACATTAGTTAAACTGATAGACACCGAACTGATCTGCCCTCAGGCGATCAGTAAGTTGGATATCAGTCCAAACTAATTCACACGCACTCTGATCAGGCATACTTGCTATTCACACCTGATCTCACAAAAAGTTTTCAGAAGTCTATTCACCCCTCCTTCTAGTCTTACGCCTCAATAAAAAACCCGTTCGGGACCTCTGATAGCAAGTGTTTTTGCTAGAGTTAGGGAGAAAGCTTTAGTAAGATGCTAGTAATGTTCTTGGCTTATCAATAAAGATCTTCAAAGGTACAATCTTTTTACTTATTTAATGAATTATATAACCTCTTTTATTATGTTGAGACTTTGATTTGTTATAGACATATTGGCACAATGAATGCTTAGCCTTACATTTCAATAATTGATTTCATAAACTCATTAAGTTAACTAAAAGAAAGTCTTCAAAATTCTCTAAGTGCTTAACGTTTTATCTTCCGATTGAAATCACTTGATTGTTAAATTTCAATTGAGTTATTAAAGATAACCAAGAGTAATTCTAGTGTTTTATTTAAAATGGAATCCCAAAACTCTAGTATTTATAATATTATATAGACCCTTGAATTATTACCTACTGATTGACATCTTTTCTTCCAAACCTCCTCGTGGTTCGACACTCGGACTTCCGAGAAATTTTATTACTTGAGACAAACCTACACTTGAGTGTATAACTTCAAGAGTTATCAGGCGGCTCTCCCAGTTAGGTATTCGGCTTGGCACCCGCCACTAGCTGGGTCGGTCAAGATAAACACGGATGCCACTTTTTTTATGGAAGCATCGAGAACTGGTATTAGGTTGGTGACGAGGAATTCGGTTGGCGAGTTTATTCGTACAAAATCTAAGATGATCCCACGGAACTTCAATGTGGATGTTGGTGAGGCATGGAGATTCATGGAGGCAATTATTTGGGCTAAGGAATTGGGTTTTGTGAATATTATTATTGAAGGGGATTCACAGGTAGTGGTGAATATTATTATTGAAGGGGATTCACAGGTAGTGGTGAATGCTATTAACAATGGAGAGCGTTATAACATGGTGTTTGGCGACTATATTCATTGTTGTACTCAGCTTCTTGCCAGTCTTTCTACTTTTACTTTTTTTTGTTAAACGGGAGGCCAATTTATTGGCCCACGAAATTGCGAGATCCTAGATTAACTTTGGAGGTTTTTATTGTTGGATTGACTCGTTGGAATTTGTGGTTGGGCTTTCTCACACTTCTTGTTCGTGCAATAATATGAGCTACAAAAAAAAAAAAGTTGGAAGACATGTTTTCGAGTCTGGAATCATTTTTGGAAGGATCTCATGATTAACCTTGACCACTTCAGATCAAACATCATCGATTAAGTTTCAAATGAGACAATTTTCAATCTTTTTTTGCTACGCAATAACGATGAATAAAAATCAATGTCAATCACTATGGTAGTAGGTGTAATCCTTTCCAAGCCAGTTTTTGCATAGGGTCAACTATGAAAAATATTATTTTAATGCTCGATAACTTAAGGGAGGTGACAACTTAAGGATAACCATTTTAGTTGGGAAAAGAAGTAGGATAATAACATATTTTTTTTGGGGGCAAAAGTGGGATATTAACTTTTTTTTTGGAGCGAATATAGGCCATTTTTCTCACACCGACGGGTCTAAATTTGTAAAAATTTAAAACTTACGGGCCTACCTTTGCGAAACTCAAAATTTACAGACCTAAATTTGTGTAAACTCAATACTTACAAGCCTACTTTTGCCAACATGAAATTACCTAATCTACTTTTTCCAAACTGAAACATATTGTTCTTAAATTGTCACCCCCATAGTTATGAACCTAAAAAACATACCGTGTTCTACTATATAGTCTCAATAGTGAAGATCGAAGAAAATTAAAAACACTGTCTTGATTATGCTGGAAAATTATGCAAAATTATAACTAATATTGTTTACAAATTTATGATTTTAAACATTAACTTGTTTTAGAGTTAAATTTATTGTGTTAATATTATTATATTTAGTGTCAAATAGTTACATTTTTTTTCTTTCTAAATTATAGTTTCAAATTAAATATAATTGGGTTAATTCCATATAAATACACGACCTTTAAGTTCAGTCTCAATTTAATCACAACTTTCAATATTTTTGTAAAAAGTCCCAACCTTTTACCATGTTTCAATTTAATACATGTTTTTTAAGTCTAACCGGTCATTGATGACATGCCATGCCTGAGCTTGTGTATTTGGCCATGTTGCATTCCATGTTGGAAGCAAGATAGGAAAAAATGTCCACCTCATAATATATTTTTAAAAATAAAAATGTTGAAACTAAAAATAACATTAAAAATAATTTAAATATCCAAATAAAATAAAATCTGAAGTAAAAATTCAATTGGCTCATCTTCCCCAATTTGTTTTTGATTGCAAATATTATATTTCCACCGTCCCGCCGCGGCACCAACTCGTGTACCGCCACAGTCCCATCCCTTCTCATGTAATTCCCAACCACGCCGAACCCTCCACCCTCCTCCAATGAATAATCTTTTGTCACGAAAAGAAACCCTCAATCAAGTTGCAGAAGTCTCACCCAAATTTTCACAAATAAATTGCACAATGGCAACAACATAAACCCTCGAGGAACAATACATATTTCACCAAGAAATTGCATTAATCTCCAATTCCGTTAAAAAAAATTAAAGCCGTCCAACTCAAAATTCAGCAACAAAATCTAACCAAAAGCGAGACAAAATCAGAAATACATGAATATAAAAATTGACGAAAAATCTATTATGTGCGCCTATTTGTTGCAAGAAAATTTTAAGATATAGGATGATAAAGCGAGTGAGGTTGTTGAGGAGAAGAAGAGGTTGTTTCGTGCAATGAAGCGGTGCCGAAAGGATTTTTTATTTTTATCTTTAAGAAATATTTTTTAGGACAAGGATTAATTGTTTAGATTTTTTCTCTTATGATTTTTATTTTATTTCATTAGATTTTTATATTTTTTTCATTTTTAAATATATATTATTATGACGTGGATAAGTATGAATATGTTGTATTCATTATGACATCCTACCTGGCATAAACACACCAGCTCCAACAAAACACGTTCGACCGAAATTAAAAAATATGTATCAAATTGAAACATCATAAAAGGTTGGGACTTTTTACAAAAATATTAAAAGTCGTGATTAAATTGATACTTAGCGTAAAGGTAGTGTATTTATATGGAATTAACCCAATATAATTTAGATAGTAATTTTTTTTATAGAATATATATACACACACATATGCACACTTTTAAAATTTAAACCACTGCTATTATTGAAGCGGATAATTTACGTACACAAAATTACTTTGAGGATAGAACAATACTTGCATCTATACATCGTGAAGGGGAGTCTATTAATGAGAGGCTTCTATCTATAATTTCTGGTGATACTGGAGTTTTTGATAGTATCTACAGAATAGAGTTTCAGTCTGGAGCTAATGGAGGGTTGTTTTCTGTTGATTTTTTAAACTATATTAATTGTTCACGATTACTGAACCACTGTTTGATTTTGAAGTAAGGAGTGTCGATAATGCTTCTTAGAAATGTTGACCAAAATTTAGGTTTATGCAATGACATGAGGTTGATTGTCACAAAACTTGGAAATCATATTCTTAAAGCAGAATTAATTTCATGAAGAAATATTGGAAATAAGGTGTACATCACAAGAATGACATTTAGTAATCCCGACCAAACAATGTTTATAAAGTTTAAGAGTCTATTTTCAATCCTATTATGTTTTGCGATGATGATAAATAAAAGTCAGAGTTAATCTTTTTCCACTGTAGGTTTGTATCATTCCAAGTCGATTTTCACACACTAACAATTATAAGTATCTTGGTTCGAACGGGAGACCATACAAGTATACAACAAATAAAATTTATACTTTTTTTGTTTTTGAAATTTTAATTTGTGAACTCATTTTTTTGTAGAGTCGTGGAGTATAATAAAGTTAATTTCACTTCTTGCATATTTGGATTACATTTTCATTTTTAATGTTTTGTGAATTACAAATGATTTTAATTAACTATAGAAAATATTAAACTACCAAAATAAATTAATTTATTTTTTCATTTTACATTTATTTTTTCTTTTAACCCGCGAGGTTCGTGGGGCTAAGCTCTAATTATTAATATAGAGAGATAAATGGATAGAAAGATAGAGAGATATTAAATGAGGGGGCTAAGCTCTAATTATTAATATATTAATTAATATAATGAAATAAAGGGATAGAAAGATAAAGAGATATTAAATGAGATACTCCTTTTATATGGAGAATGTTTAGTGTGAAACTTGTTTACCGTGAAACTGATTTTCATATTTATAAGAAATGACTCTTCATTTATCACGATTAATACCCTTTTGTAATATAGATCATACGCTTCAGTTATCACTATTAATACCCTTATTGTAATATAAATCACAACCTTTAATGTTATGAGTAATACCCTTTATGTAGTAATAAAAGATAGTCCCTTCAATTAACACAATTAATTCATCCTATACTTTCCTATCCTTTGCCTACATTTTGGTTAAAATAATAATATTAACGTGGACTATTATCCAAGCTGATTTCCTTTAAAAAGAAAAAAATAAAAAATTATCCAAGCTGATTTAAAAATAACTGGGTTTTACAGGTAATCCACCAAACAAAAGAGACTGATTACTTGGCAGAATAACATAGTGTGGATCGCATCGGAAGGAAGTGGTAAAACCCAGAGGGCCACCACTCACAAAACCACCGCTCAACGGCTGACAATTTAGACACATACAGAGATTCCGCCGTTGACTTCCAAAATCAGTTGATCTCACCCCCAATTTCGAAGAACCCTAGCCTTTCCAATTCCCCGGTACTATTAATTTTATTATTTTATTTCTCAATTGTTTCTCAGTTTATTTGATTTTGTAATTATTCATCGATTTAGAGTTGCGCGCACCCGATGATCTATCGTTTATTTATTTTTGTTGTGCCTATACTATTTGATTTGCTGGAATCTTCGGGTTTCCTTTACTTTCATGATCTTTTTTTCTTTTAACTTTAATAATATCGTTTATTTGCCTTTACTTTCATGATCAAAAAATATTTTGCTCTTTTCTTTTGAGATAAATTAAGATGCAGTGTTTAGAGCATTTAGCTTTTCTAGGAACAACCTGTCCCCTATTTAGTTTAAGTTTGCAAAGACTCTACATTGTGATCATGTTGCTTGAATTTTGCTAAGTAGAGCTGTTGGTGCAATGGAATAAATTTTTATTGAAAACTCAAGTTTGTGTTTCTCATTGTATCAAATTTAGTTTGGATGAAAACTGATATTCATTTAAAATTCGTCTCAGGATAAAAAAAGAAAAAGAAATTCTGAACAATATGGCCCCACCATCCATATTCCTCACTCTTTTATTTCTTTCCCTGATTTCTCTAACTTCCCCAATTCTTCAAAATTCAAAGATGATGGAGAAATAGTGATTCTTCAATCGGACTTTCAAATGGCATTTTTTTTAGAATTTTTTGATTCGATTTCCAAAACTTTCAAGTTCTCAACTTTCTGGGTTTTATGTTGCTTTCTGTTGAGCAATTGGTGATCTACTTTAGTTAACGCTTGTGGTGTAGGTGAGACGCCTCCTCCAGTGGTTTATTTGTGATTTGTAATTTTTTTGGACGAACTTTGTGGATTATGGTTGATGGTAACTTGTCGGTGGATGACGGCGGTACGGAGGACTTGGGTGGTTTTGTCGTGGCGGATATGACAGTAAGGCAGTACATCGTTGTGGTTCACGGTGAAGGGCTCAAGTTAAAAATCTTTTGCTTAGGTAACAAATCTTTTTGCTATGGAAAGAAGAATCAAAGTGGGGATACAATTATAAATGTGAGCATTTGTTGAATTATTAGTATAAATCCACTTTATCAATTTAGGATATTCAATATGGGGATACGATTATAATTTAAATAGTATTCATTTTGTCCCAAACTTGTTTACCCATTTTCTCCAAAAGATACGTCTCAAACTTTTTTACTCATTTTCTCCTAAAGATATATCTCAAACTTGTTTACCCTTCCATAAAAAAGAATAAAGTATGTTGGGAAAATTTAGAGTTTTGATGAAAGTTCTAAAACACATGTAATAGGACCAGTCAGACCTGTTAACTGACTGATGTTTTTATTACGGGTTATAGGATACCAGTTGATAATTACTGTATAGAACAACTGATGTAATAGATAAGTCACATATTGAGGGGGAACCTCAATATGTATAGGTCAGATCTGAAGATATGAAGAACAACTGATATCCGACAGGCCAAAAGGCAAGAGAAGGACAAAAGATCAGATCGATCTGATCAAGTCAGATATCACAGCTGAAGTCATGAAGCTCAAATTCAGAATACTTGAAGATCAGATGACTTCCAAAAGATCAGACCAGAAGACCTACATCAGCCGAGTCTGCTAAGTTGAAGCTAAGACAACTGGCACCAGAAGACTCTATCAGTGATCGATCGGTTTTGATCGATCAAAGTCGGCTCACCAGTGAAAATCGATGTTTCACCAAATCATACGTCGATGATCCGAACAAGAAGAATGTCAACCTTAGTTGGAAGAACAACATTTGAAAAAGTTACGTTAACCAACAAGAACGAGACACGATATGATCGGAGCCGGCAATTCTGGATTTGGTGTTGCTTTTTCTACTTGGCTATAAAAGACACTATTCACGCTTTTCGGTCATGCCGTTCTAAAGACGCCACATCAATCCCGCAAGTCTACCAAATATCTTTGAAATTCAAATTGCTCTCCAGCGGCTCTTTTTGATTTTTGAGGTCTATAAATATGGGATCACACTTGAGTGAAGACACCTTAAACTATCAAGAAGCTCAAGCTATAATCGATTTCCGCATCGAAGAAAAACGAACTTGAAGATTATTGTCTAAGTGTTCATCCCATAAGTTCTTAGCACATAAATTTTTTCATCTACCGACAGGCTACTTATAAACTAGAAAAGATTTCAAAGTTGGAACCAAAACAATCTTACCCAAACCCAAAGTTAGGTTAAGTTGTTTAAGAAGGCATAGGGTTTCTAGTTCGATTTAAGGATCGGTTGAGTGAGAACTCTTTAAATATCTGTCGATTGTCTTGTGTTGGACTAACACAAAAAATCTAAGTCTAGTTGGTTTAGTTGGTGCCCCTTGTGATAGGGAAGAGTGGGACGTAGGATTTGGTTTGTCCGAACCACTATAAATCTTGTGTGCCTTTACTTGCTTTGATTTCTTGTTTACACAATCGCACACAACTATTAAAAGTATTGCATACATATTCTAAGTTAAGATCGAGTTAGCACCAAGCTTATCGATCCGATCAAGTTGACACTTTAGTCATTTGGTTAAAAGATCGACTTTGGAATCGATTTATCAAAACCGGTTTTTCACCACGGGTTAAACTTAGCTTCCGCGTGACTGTCGTTAAACCGATGGATACCGAATCGATCCGCCTTGAGACAATCGGTAAGTTAGATATCAATCAAACCGATTCACTTGCACTCGATCATGCTAACCGCCATCACACTTTGATCAAGAAAAAGTTTTGAAGTCTATTCACCCCTCCCTAGACTTACGCCCTCACAGCTTGGATTCGGGACCTACAAGTGGTATCGGGCGGTGGTTTCTACTGGACATTTGGCTTTGTGTATCATCGATTCTTGAGGAAGAATCTTTGTGGTCATTTGAACAGATCTTAAAAAACCGTTTTTAAAACTCATTCGTTTTTCCAAAATCACTCAGCATGGATAATACCTCTGGTATGTATCATGATCTTCCGAAGTTCTCAATTGATGAGTATGCAGATTGGGCCATTTATATGTGCAACCATCTAGGTTCGATTAGTGGCAGAATGATTGAAGTCATTGAAAGAGGACCCATCATCATATATCACGACAACCCTGCAGTTGGAGGAGATCCAGACTTTGCCCCGGGAAGTCTTGTGCGAAAAAGCCCAGCCTTGATGGATGCAGAGGAAAGGAAGTTGTATACTATAGATATAATCGCCAGGCATAATATCATGAAGACGATGGATAAAGTCACCAAGGAAAAGATTAAATATCTCAAAACTGCGAAAGCAATGTGGGATACTCTAGCTGAGATATGCGAAGGAAATGATCAGATCAAAGACAGCCGACTACAAGCCAAACTGGTGAAGTTCGAAAAACTGAAGATGCTACCCAACGAGACCATCAACGAACTCGATGGAAGGATTACTATGTCAGTAAATAAGCTACGAGAACTTGGTAGAGAGATGTCAGACAAAGATATCAACTACAAGATCTTAAGATCTCTCACCAAGAA
This sequence comes from Stenogyne calaminthoides, assembly GCA_037126765.1. Classification (NCBI taxonomy): domain Eukaryota; kingdom Viridiplantae; phylum Streptophyta; class Magnoliopsida; order Lamiales; family Lamiaceae; genus Stenogyne; species Stenogyne calaminthoides. The sequence continues at coordinate 11,564,681 of JBBCBC010000002.1, read as the reverse complement.
ATGGGACATGAAGGTCACGGTAATCAAGGATTGCCAAGACATTTCAAAGATGAAGCCGAGTAGCTTGTTCTTAAGCCTTAAAGCTCACGAGTTCGATTTAATCGAAAGAGGACAAGCATGAGATGAAGGCGAGGCACTCTTTGAAGCCTCAAAAGTCTAAATCGATTTTGCGTTTAAAAGCAAACCAAATTTTTGCAGATCGAAGGTCACGAAACTCGTTGGAAACATAATAAGTCGCGTATCAGACGCTCGCTTACAGAAACTTGAAAAATCAAATATTCAACTTGGTAAGTATCAAGATTCTATAAAGATTATCAACATACCGAGGAAGAGATAGGAGATCAGTAACAGATCTCCGAAAGAACTGAATCGATGATCAAGAGATCACAGAGATGAAAAGAAAAGAGATAATCCGATCGATGAGAAGAAGAGATAACAGAATCGATAGAAGGAGTTCGATTATTATCGAAAGGAAAGTCACCCGATAGATCCTACACGGAGTGACTCACCCGGAAGAAAAGGTTCCGTGGATGGATCGAGAGCGTGTTTCAACCGTGAGAAGCCAGTCACTACAAATAAGCAGACGCCTGCACTGACGCCAAAAGAAAGGGAAGAAAAGAGGAACAAAAGAGAGCAACGTTATAGGGGAAGAGAATGGTTAGCTTATACATCCGAATTGATGATTCCTATTCGCCCTCCGAGGATTCGGGTACTCATTCAGAGAAGATTTACTCCCGAGCAAGCAATGTTGCTGACTATGAGAATGAAGATTTGATATTCTTCTTCGGATGACGATGAGATCTGCTCGATGGCCAAGGAGGACCAATCTGAGGTAACCTCCAAACCTTCGCTGGTTCGCCACACCGCTATTATTAAGACACCCGGATTGGGAGATTGACCCGCAGGACTCTACTCGAGCAATTGCTTGATGATCTCTCCAATGCAAAGAGACACTTATGTTATAGTGGAAGTCGAGAATGACAAGCTAAGGATCGTAAATAATCACCTTGTTAAAGAGAACAATCTCAAAGAAAGCTATCGAACCGAAATCTCTTTGAAATCGCTTTCTTTTTCAAGGGCAACCGAGGAACTTAACATTCGAAAGTTAAGTCTTCGACGGGAGAAGCAGATCAAAGATCGCCTAGCAATTAACAAAACAACAAGTCGATGACTTCAAAATCCTTCAAGCTAAATTTGATGAGGCTATTAAGACTACATGAGAGTCTAAAATCTTTCGAGGATAATTTTATGCAAGAAAATAGAAGTTTTCACAAAATCTTCTAAAAACCATTCAAGATATGAACACCTATTTTGAACCCCGATTAACAAGAAGGGACTTGGGTATGAGAACCCTTCAACATCCTCAAAAGCCCCGTTTGATTCACCTCAAAAAGGTGTAATCAAACGAGTTTCTGATAAAGATACACTAAAAACCAAACTTGTATCTAATAAGGGAAAAAAGACACATTGAGAGGGTAAAAAGTGCCTAATCGAAAAGGAACATAAATGGACCCCAACCGGTAAAGCATCGGCCGAGGAATGAAATGAACCAAGAACCGATTCTTCTCGGAAGAAACTCAACGATCAACAGATCGTATCGAAAAAGACAACACGATAAAAGGGAAGTCTAATCGAGACCCAATCAAGGTCATTTGCCGAATAAGCAATTTATAGGTAAACCGCAAAAACCACTTATGCCAAAAAAGATATGAATCTTTTTTGATGGTAGCAATCGTACCTACCCCTATAATCGTAAAACCAAGGGTCATTTATTTTTTTTGAGCCACATCGATGAAAAAAGACAAACAGAAAAGATAAATCTCAAGTCTTCTTCTAAGTCACCCAAGGCTCACACTAATAATCATACTAATCAGAAAGCATATAAAGAGACGTATGATTATGTTGATAGGTATGGGAGACAAATCAGGCCTTCTGATCTAACTGATCACAATAGAAGTGATCTATTTGTATGGATCCCCAAAACCAAATCTAACCCCTCAAGACCCAATCCAAAAGGGGTACCTAAAGCCTGATTTGATTGCAGGTTCGCGTGGGTCTGGCCAACAAAGGAGGTGTACAAGCAACTATTTGGTACATCGATAGTGGATGCTCAAGGCACATGACTGGAAGCAAACACCCCTCAGCTCTTACATAGAACAAAAAGGCCCGCGTGTACTCTTCGGTGATGATAACTTTGGTTATACCAAAGGATTCGAAACCTTAGAGAATGATGATGTACAGGTCACTGGAGTCTCGTATGTCGAAGGTCTAAAGCATAATGTTGGGATAAATTTAGTTTTGATTATTATGCCAAAACATCTTGTAATAGGACAAGCTAACTTGTATAGAAAGCTTGTGTTTCTAGACTTAGTTTTATTCTTACAGTAACAAGTTGAGGGAACTCATCAAGAGAAGATGAGGTATTTGATCGTAAAGGAACGTAGACCGATGAGTTCCATATAACCGATGAGATTTAACAAGAAGAACCATGTTAATTTGTGAAGAGAAAGTTTGCTGGAATGATCGAAAAAATGATTATGCAGCGATCTGCAAAGATCGATCTTGATCAGGCCGAATCGACCGCAGCTTCGAATCGATTCGCTGTCTGAATCGATCGCAGAAGAATAATCGACCGCTTTTGGCCGAACCGATTTGGCATTTGAATCGATCTAGTTGAATCGACTGCGATTCTTCGGAATCGATTGGGCCAGGCTTGAATCGATCACTTCCGAGATCGATCTTTGCCGAATCGACGCATCTCGATGTTGAAGCGATCAAGATCTTGATATCTTTGAATCGATTCAAGATCCGATGCCGAATCGATGCAAAGATCGATGTTGAACCGATGAAGCGGTAATCTTGATATCTTCGAATCGATCAAAGATCGATCTTCGATGCGTTTGGTATAAGATTAATGTCGAATCTTTGCAAGATCGAGGATCTTGAATCTTTGCGCATCGCACGAGACCGGACCGTAAAGACCAAATCTGCGGACCAAATTTGCCAGGACGAAATATGCATACCAGATATGAATAATTCGACGATCCGATTAGACACACAAAAGCAATTTGGACAATAAGAAGATAACAACACATATATGAATGTGACATAAAGCTGCAAACAACAGTGCAATAGGACAAAGAAAAGCTGGAAGACTATTAGTATGGATTTGAATATTACTCTCCAACGGTAATATTCAAATCCACACTATAAATACATTGCACTATCTTCAAAAGAAGATGGTGGAGTTTGCTGCAAAGTGAAGATTAAAGCCAAATATTCAAGCATCTCCATTCAAGAAACTGAGAGCACTACATATCCAAATTTACCCAAGAGTGTTCTTCAATAGATCTAAGCACAAATGTAATATCCTAAGCTTAGAGAGATTTTCCCATCCTAAGCATTGAGGCTAAACAAATGTAAGGGAAAATCTCAACCTAGTTGGAAACCAAACAAACCTTACCCAAATCAGTTTGATAGGATAAGTTTGTAGGTGAGTGTGAACTCGGTAAACATCTAGCAATCCCGAAAGGGAGGGTAGGCAATCCCGTGAGGGAGATAAGTCCCGTTTGAGTGTGAACTCGGTAAACATCAAGCAATCCCGAAAGGGAGGGTAGGCGATCCCGTGAGGGTGATAAGTCCCGTTTGAGTGAGAACTCGGTAAACATCTGTTGGTTAAGTTGGTGCCCCATGAAGGGAAGAGTGGATGTAGGACGAGTTGTCCGAACCACTATAAAATCGTGTGTTCTTATTTGCTTTCATATTAACTGTCATACATACTTTAGCAAATCTGCATATCACATTCGAAAAAAAAAAAATTAAGTCACCTCCCATTGAAATTTTACGAGTTTTAAATCGAGTTTTTCGGGACCAACACATAACCTATTATCGGTTTCACAATTCTGCGACAACGGATTCAGTGTTGAGTTCTCGACTGATCAATGCACTATCAAAAATCGTGCCACTCAACAGATTTTGCTAACTGGTTCAAGGAAAGAGACGATCTACACAGCAGATTGGAACAGTTGCCCGAGAAATGCATGCCTGATTGTTAAGAGTTCCAAAAGTAACAGTTGGCTCTGGCACAAAAGAATGAGCCATCTGAACTTTAAAACTCTTAATAAGATAGCAAGGATGTCTTTAGTGGAAGGTCTTCCGAATGAAGTATTTTCTAAGGATCATGTTGGGGAATGAGATACACAGATCTATTCGGGGTGAATATTTAAATACAAATTTAATTCATTAATTATTACTAGCATGAATTAATCCTATATTAATTCAAATAATAATTGCAACAACATATCATGCATATAAAAAGCCACGTAAAACCTACGCATGCGGAATCTACGGGTTTACGTGAACGCATTCTCTCGGGACGATGGTGACTTGGTCGGACGGACTAACCAAAAGGACTTCCCAAGTATTCCTTAGCCCTTGCTCGACAATCCGGTGGAAGGATACTCTGAACAATTAACAAAAAAAAAAAAAATAAACTTTGTTGCACCACGATGTGGATTTGCTAATATTTTCAAAGACATGGAATTGTACTTGGGAATGAACTAATCATCCCCTATTTATAGGAGATAAGGTGGACGAAATTTGTGTTGTTTTTCAATGTGAGATAAGACTTTTCTTGGTCACCAAGAAATCTTGAATATATCCCATATATTCTCTTTCCCATAATTAAAATATTCCACAAAAATCCACCTCCTCTATTTTATGGAATTTTCGAAAATATTAGTGTGCAAGAATCCAAGATTTGGATCTTCTTGAATTTATGAGATATTCTTGTATTTCAAGAAATACATATCTTCCATAATATCTTTTCAAGAAAATCAAGAAAATCTTTTCTTGCCCACTATATTCCAAATTTTCGAAATTTCATTATGTATAACCAAGTGGGAGATTTCTTGAATTTAATGAGACAATCTTGTATTCCAAGAATACATATCTTCATTCCATAACAAAATTCAAAGAAAATCTTTCTCCCTCTTTTATCCATAATTTTCGAAAATAAGAGGAAATATAAAGCAACAATATTTATTTTATTTTAATCACCTTTTTAGGTTATGGGACTATATGTTGGGCTACTCGGGGGCCTTTAGGAGAATTAAGATTGGACCTTCTAATGGATCTTGAATATCTAATATTGAGCCACAATATAATTCAAGCCCATAAATATTAATTAATCCCACTACATAATTAATATTGCACCATCCATCTTAACCCATATTACGGTCAATATGGCTCCGGTCATTATTTCCGTGTTTAAGATTATCTAGCCCATTAATTAATTCAAGCCCATTGAAATAGCTTTTTCGTTAATTAATATCTTTTGTCCTTGGTTAGAGAACGGTTCAACATTATTATCCATCTAGGAAACTAATTCCACTTGCAAGATTTGGTATGATAAAACTTATGAACCTCCCAGGGGCAAATCAAGCAAGCGTACTTGCACACAATTCTTAAGATTAAATCTTAGCAATCACACGTGACCAATAATATTGCCCAAGATAAAAAGTATTGAATCTCTCCGATTCGCTACCCATGATAAGTCAAAGCAATAGTTACCAATCCCACGTGATCCTATTTAAGGGATGAAGGTTAAGAAACAACGAACCACCGAGGTCTAATTCTTCCTTGTTGATTTCTCAAGAATTTATCCTCCCAGAGGTCCTATTAAACAAGATCGGTCATGTACTAGTGTAATCTCTTGGTCAAGACAAACCAATCTCGAGCCTTACACCTCAACCTTTCGCGATGGTTGTTCATTTCCATCTAGGTCGTGAATGGCGACTTATAGTTACAAAGGGATCATTAATTTAATCTTTTGTGATCGGGTATCACTAAATTAACTACAGTGTAACACGTACGAATTATTGAACAGTTATGCAGTAAATATATGTAACATTCAATCATATTTAAAGCATCAGTGATAAACAATTTATTTCAGTAAATAAGTCTGGAAATTCAGTTTTTGATTATACAAAGTAAAAAGCATACTTTTCAGTATAATCCCAACAGATCGACATCGCGCCGATGTCGGGAAGGGAAAACAGTCAAAGCATCATTCAAGGAATTCTCGACCCAAGCATCCAAAGCAGAGTATTGCAGTTGCTTCATATGGATCTATTTGGACCAGTTACACCAGTCAGTCTCAGCGGACGTAAATATACTCTGGTAATCGTGGATGATTATTCCAAGTTTACCTAGGTTATATTCTTACATAAGAAGAATGAGACGACAACAAAGATACCCGAGCTGCTTAAAAGATTACAAAATGAGAAGGGTGTCAGTGTAGTAAAAATCAGATCAGATAAAGGTACAAAATTTCTGAACTCTTTTATTACTGATTTTTGGTCTAAGTTTGGTATACAGCATGAGACATCAGCTGCAAGAACGCCACAACATAATGGAGTAGCAGAACGGAGAAACAGAACACTCAAAGAAGCTGCTCGCACGATGTTAGCTGAACATACGATACCAAGCCGTTTTCTGGGCGAGTTTATCAACCTTGCATGCCATACTCAGAACAGATGTCTTCTGACTAAGGCTCACTACAAAACACCCTATGAACTGTGGAAGGGCAGAAAACCTCGTGTTTCTTACTTCCATATTTTTGGGTGTAAGTGTTTCATACACAACAATGGGAAGAGTCAGTTGAAGACTTTTGAGGCCAAGTCAGATGAGGGTATATTCTTAGGATATTCCTCATCTAGCAAGGCTTTCAGGGTTTACAAATGCGAACCCTAGTTGTGGAAGAAACACCCCATGTAGTCTTTTGATGAAGCATCTTCAACAAAGAGAAATCGCCGTAACAAGATGTACTCGATCAACCAAGACTGATGCTCAAAAAATGGATAAGCTAACAATCAAGGAAAAAGGATCGTAAATCGTAATAAAGATACATTCCGGATCTAGCTGATTCACCAAATCAATCGATCCTAAGGTACGAAAAACCGCCGATGAAGAAGTTGGTACGGTGAGATAAGTATCAATCGAACCATCCCGGTTGGGGAACACTGAAGTTCCCGCGAACGACATCATCGACATGATGAGTCCAACATCACCGAGACATGTTCTTATCAAGTGGATCATAACTCGCACCACTCCCAATCGCTAGTAATGAACTATTATCAGAAATGGATGATGTTCTCCAAACCGACGCTAATCAGAACAGAAGGACCTGGATAACCAGTCATCTAATTGATCTGATCATCGGAGACCGATCTGATAGAGTTAAAACTAGACATCAGGTTGGTGAAAGTGCCATGTATTGTTGTTATCGCCTATGAAGTAACCAACAACAATAGAGGAAGTTTCTACAAGACGCAATTTGGATTCTAGCCATGCGCAGGAGGAGTGGAGCGATTCGAGAGAAATCAAGTTTGGGAACTGGTGGACAGACCAACTCATCAAGACGTAATTGGCACAAAGTGGGTTTTCAAGAACAAGAGAGATGAGAAAAATGTCATAACTAGGAATAAGGCAAGACTTGTTGTTAAGGGGTATTCACAATCAGAAGGAATTGATTATGATGAGACCTTTGCACAAGTCGCCTAGGCTAGAAGCCATTAATTTGTTTTCGCATATGCTTCCTACGAGAGGGTTCACTATGTATCGATGGACGTAAAGAGTGCATTCTTAAACGGGGTACTAGCAGAGGAAGTTTATGTCGAACAACCTCCAGGCTTTGAAAAGGGTAACCAAGTGTACCGTTTAAGAAAAGCTCTTTATGGCCTGAAACAAGCTCCTCGAGCTTGGTATGATACACTCTCTCAGTTCTTGATAGATAGTGGGTTCACTAAAGGAACAGTGGACAGAACCTTATTCAGAATAGAAGATGGAGAAGATATTCTGATGGTTCAGATTTACGTGGACGACATCATCTTCGGATCTCCCAACAAGAGTCTATGTGAAAGATTCAGCAAACTGATGCAAGGGAAGTTCGAGATGTCCATGATGGGGCAGATGAGTTACTTTCTGGGTCTACAAGTCAAACAAAGTACAGAAGAGATATTCACCTACCAGGCAAAGTACACTAGGAGTTTACTGGCTAAGTTTGGAGTTCAAAACTGTAAGGAAGCCAGAATTCCTATGTTAGCTGGATTCAAGATGGATCCAGATGAGGATGGTCAGAAAACCAATCAGAAAGAATATAGGGCTCTCATTGGATCTTTACTATACCCGACCGCCGGCCAGACGGATATCACTTTTGCAGTAGGTGTATGTGCCAGATTTCAGGCAAATCCAATGCAAAGCCACCTAGAAGCAGCTAAGCGGATTCTTAAGTATCTGAAGGGGACAGTAAACCTTGGTTTATTTTACCCATCAGATGATAATCTAGAGCTTAGTGGGTATTCTGAGTTTGATTATGGAGGTTGCAAAATTCGATGTAAAGTCAACCTCGAGAACATGTCGGTTCTTAGGAAGTAAACCGATCTCGTGGTTTTCAAAAAGCGGACATCATTCATTCGACATCTACTACTTGAAGGCGAAATATATGGTGCGCAGAAGTCATTGTCCCTAATCGCTCCGGCTTAGTCGGCGGTGAGGATTATAACATTGTAGCTAAGAATGTACCTATATTCTGTAACATTGCAATCACTCAGAATTCTGTTCTACATACAAGATGCAAGCATGTGGATGTCGACACCATTTTTAAGAGATCATGTTGAAAAGAAGAATATCGTAATGGAAAAGATTCATACCGATATCTGAAAAAGTCGATATTCTAACCAAGCCACTAGCCGAGATCGATTCGAGAGAATTATGCAATGAGCTAGGGCTTCTGGATCTTGGAGAAAAAGCGCCTAAAATGCTTGATGGACTGTTCTCCAGAACCAGCTGGTTAAGAGACTAACAAGGTGAAGAGAAATCAGTTGAGTTTGGTATCTCAACTGATCAGAAGATCAGTCAAGGAACTGATATGAGAAGGCGATCGATTATTTGGATTATCGTTAAAGGAACTGATCAGATTAAAGGATTATCTGATTAAATCAAGTTGGTTATTTCTCACTTTGTAAGTCGATTAAGCTGATATTCAACAAGCAACATTCACAAGATTAAAGCTTACATCGCATAAGAAAACAGGAAATTTACACAACAATGGAATAATAGAAATTTTCATTGATAAAGACCCGAAGTTCAGACTTACATTACAAGTTACAAGTACAAAAGGACCTGGAGGTCAGTACATAAGTCATAAATCCTAAACCCTAAACCCTAAACCCTAAGCCTAACCCTAGAAGGGGGGGAGAGAGAGAGATTTTAAATCTGATGCTCCCATTTTCCCCCACTTAACAGGGGTGAGAAAGGCTTTGAAATAATCCTAAAGCCACTCGTAGAAGCTAAAATCAATGGAGCGAGAGCGGCGTTGATAGGATTTCTAAGCCAGGAGCCCTTAGACCTGAAATCAATGGGCTCTCTAGCTGTTAAATGGAGCACATGTGCCAAGAAAGTGATACGAAGATCATATGGGCACATGTGTCGCATGAAAAAATTGAGTTGATAGACGAAGATCAGCTGTTGTCTGATCAAGACCGTATATCAAACTCATGTTTTATATCAGACTGAGTCTGTTGATGTTAATTCCGTTATCTCGATAGACACACAAGGTGCATACCAGTTAGGAGAAGTGTCTTCTCGCCATTCATGACAGCAGATCCGCCGCCTTGGTGGTAGAGAAGCAGCAACAATTGTATGTGTAATCTTTGATGACGACAAAAACAAAGAATAAAGGACACCGGGGGTTGATTTGAGAAGTGAAATCATTGAAAAATGGGTAAAGGTTTTTTTAGGAAGTTTCACCAGGAAATAAGGGTTCACGTAATACATGATTTACAAAGAAGATAAGCATGGTGAATGGGTTATGTTGTGTAAAACATTGGTCCAATTTATAGAGGCCAAGCAAGGGTGCAAATGCAATTCTGAGTTCTTAAAGCCTGTTAGAGAAATTTGCATCAAAAGGACAGCGTGTAGGAAACACGCGACTGATAATTGGATAAATTTACGGTGATTTGACATTACGAAGTATCCAGACTACTATTACACATGTCAAATCGTGCCAACTTAGGGAATCGAGACTACTATTCAATTCTTCAAGAACTAAGTTTTGGCGGTAACACTTATCCCAAGAATTGCCTTGGTCTGAGTAGAATCAGATTAGGTCAACTGAAATCTGATTAGATAAGAAACTAATCAGATAAGGAAGATCAGTTGAGCTTGATACCTCAACAAATCAGATATATCAGTCAAAGAAGAAATTAGAAATATCAGTTGAAGGGGGAACTTCAACTGACCGAGGAGGATCAGAAAAGGGAAATCAGACGCAAAGTGAAGCGGATCAGTTGAAAAGGACAGTTGGGAAATTATAAGGATTAGGCAGAAAACTAAGATCAACAAGTGGAATCAACAATTACAAGTGGTATTGACTTATTACAATATCAGTCAACCAGATACGCATTTATGTTTCCTTGTTTATTGCTTATTTATCTGATTTTATCTGATATTATTTGCCTTACTGTACACATTACCTCTGTGACGTATTTCCCGCAAAAAATTTAATGCGGACGTGGGGTACTTGTATTAATTGTCACAAAATGTGCTTTTAAATCCAAAAGGCAATCGTACGTGCTTTTCCTGACCACACGATCAAAACCGCTCAATCTGGATTGTTTAACCTTTTCAAACGGTTGATCTTCCAATCTCATTTTTTCTTCCCCCTCCTTATAAGTTTCATCAAAAACCCTACCAGAGTTTTCTTATTCTCAAAACTTGGGATCTATTCTCTGAAAACTCAAATTACTTTTCTGCGATTCAAAGTGTTTTTCTTGCAATTCAAACTTATCTTTCCGAAAAATAGAATCTGGTAATTTCTGGTTGTTTGATGATTTTCTTTTTCAAAATCCATTGATCTCATAGATTATGTATCTATATGTTATCCTGCGATATGCCTTATCTTTTCATGATATCCGTATGTGTTTATCGATTACTAGGCCTGAGAATAGGTCTGATAATCAATATTTGATATCTTCATGATTATGCACAATTTTAATCGAGTCTATCTTGTTGTAGATGGCCACTCACGGAATGGGAAAGATAATGTGCAACTATGCGAATCTAGCGGCAAAAAAATCGACGACAAATTAAATGCAGATTTGGTGCTACGCGGGATCCAGAATCCATGGAAGTTGAACAAATCCTGAAGAAAGGAGGCCTTGAAAAATTCTGTGCTGCTCACTGCAATCCAGTGATGCAATATGAAGCACTAGAATTCTTAAGGAATTTGAAGGTGGATACGGACACTCCTGGAGATGAACTGATCTCTTCAGTCAACAGAGAGGAGATCAGACTGTCGAATGCGGACATAACACGTCTGTTCAGCTTGCCCAAAGGAAGAATCTCGTCTGCTCACTACAGGGAGAATGAAGATGAGCTGATCAGAAATGAACTCTTCAGAGAGGCTGACAAACATCAGACCGCAGGTTTTGTCAGACCGATGTTAAAAAGGAAATACCGACTATTGTTTGACATATTTTCAAAAACAATCATGGGTATTTCGTTCAGCCCAGATGCTCTAACATCCGTAAAATTGTACAGCATGGCTGCGATAATCGATGAAGCCAAGAACATCAATTGACATGGCTTCCTGAAGGCCATTCTGCTCCAAGAACATGAAAAAATTTGGAGTTAATGAACGGAGGCAGGTCTTTCTGAAGAAGAGGATCAGCAATCTCAACAAGGTTGCAGTTATTCTGAAAGACAAACTGCCAAATGCTGAATGGGACCAGAATGGACTGAAGTCCTACAAGGCCTTCCTCACAACCACTTCAGCTATATATGGGCCACCTGATGATGATATCGTGACCCCACTCCTCCAAAGGTGAAGAAAGGAAAAACAAGGAGGCGCCCACGTCTACACCGGATGCTCCCCAACAAAAAAAGAGAAACCGGTGAAGGCTCGGGAAAAGAGGCGAAGAAGCAAAACAGCCTCAATGACTCTGTTTTCGGAAGATGAGTCGACGAAGAAGGAGTGCCAGAGCAAACCGATGAGCCACGTAAATCACCGAAAAAAAAATTAGGACAGCGGGGCTTCTCAAGTTGAGAGCTCGCCGAGAACATTTCGAGGGGAAGAGCGAGACTAATGATCTCCTTCTCCTCAATCTCGAGGTGATTTGCCACTCCGAATTATGGGCTTGGAGCATATTTCTCCTTCTCTTCCATTCTGCCCGCTGAACTCGGTTCATCGGTTCGCGAACCGTAAAAGATCACCGCCGCAGAGAGCCGACGTAATTGCTTCAACAACAATGTAACCTCTGCGGGTTAGCCAATCGGCAAACTTCCATCTACTCGGGCACCACGTAACCCTCTACATCTCATCAACGGAATCGGTCGATCCGAACAAATAATTCTCGAGTCCAGATCATCCAAGACCATCAAGGGAAAATGGTCCGAATGCAAATTGAACGAGATATTGATGCGATGTATCCAGAAGCCGGTAGCTCATCCATATCGAGAAGAAGAAGTTATGGAGATCCTCTTTGGAAAGATCTCGGGTTAAAGAGCTTCTGAGATTTTATGATGATTATAGAACGGATGGGAGAAGGCTTTGATGAATTTGCAGATTTTGACTTCGATATGAAGAAATCGCTCAAGTAGATCACCAAATCGAGCCGATAAATCTTTGAATCAATTAAAGCTCGATCCACGTGAAGTTGGGGTTGATGAACAAGGTGAATCGGAGATTTGAAGAAGCTCGGCGGATGTTCTTATGAAGGATGCGGAGCGCCGATGATAGTGGAACTGTGTTAGCTTCATTACCAACCCGACTGAGGCATAAACAATCGAAAGTGATCAGGTGACGCCAAATATTCCTACATCTCACATCACCGCTGATCAACTTCAGGAGATCAGATCATGTTTCAAAGATCTCCTGAAAGAAGAAGTCGAGGGAGTGATAACTGATCAGAGGCAGATTGGCCTCAAAGAAATAATGGATCAACGGGAATTAGCTATTTCCCAGATTGAGGCAATCAAAGATCGGTTCTTCCCAAATCGTGACCAACCTGTCTAATGAGCTTATAAAATCGGGTTGATGACAAGCTAATTCAAAGTTGATCAACAACAAGTTTTTTTCCGATGCTCACTGAAAAGCTAGAATTGACTGAAGAGAAACTTGACAAACTAATTCTTACCCTCTCTACTGCCGTGGAATCTGTCAAGACTGAGCTGCTCTCAAAGATTCAAAGTCTAACTGCTCAAGCTCAAGGTTTATCTGTTGCAGATCTCAACAGGGCGATATCAGTCAGCTTTGGATCTCTGACTTCCCACCTCAATGCTCTTTTTGATCAAACCAAAAAGGGGAAGGAAGAGTGAGAAACCAACCGACACGATCGTAACAAAAGAAGATCCGATTCGATACGGTTGAATCCTATGGACAAAGACTAGACCATCCGGATCTTTTTTTAACGAAATTTTCGAAAAAGATGGAAAAGTCAAAGGCAAGAAAGGGCGCTGTGGTCTTTGGGACATCACAACTTGTACCGACCACTCGGACTAAGAAAGTCACAAGAAGACAACTAGCCAAATTTAGGCCGATAAAGAATCGCTAAGAAAAGCATGGCCCAAAGAGCAGTTACAAGAAGCCCGAATTAGTGAAGAAGAAAGAAAAAAAAAAAAATTGGTAGAGGCGTAAGATCCAAGAAGAAATTCAGATCGAGGGCTAAGAAAGGAAAATTGGAAAAAATCAGTACGTAACCTCACCGCCAAAGAAGAGTTGATGAGATCATTCCAAAAACTGCTGCACACGCTGAGAGGTTTGAGAAATGGAATAAGATCAGAAGTGAATGGCTTCTGGATGCTTTTGTTCTAGATCTTGTTCCACAAGAAAATCTCTAGATGCTAAATTCCTCAACTGGTTGGAAAACAAATATCCAAATTTTCTGAAGTATCTGGAAAATGAGGCCAAAATAATCAATGTAAAAATATCTCGCCAAGAGTATGATGTGTTAGATTACTCGAAGAAGGCGGACGGCTCATTTGACAGACTGGCATTTCAGAGGTTCTATTTTGACATCCTGAGCAAAACGCGCATAACTGATCCTCAACAGATCAATGATGTCAAATGGAAACTTTACCAGATTTTCAACATCCCTCAAGATCAGAGAGAAATGCCAGAAGGATACAAGCCTAAAGAGTGAAGAATCAGAAGACCTCTCAGGATCAGCTGTTTTTAAATTCAACTTTTCTGATGTAATATGTAAACGACAAATCTAATGAAAGAAAATTTTATTTTCTGATCCTAATACAAAAACTCATTGTCTTCTGATTATGTGCTCTTTACTGTTCTATATTTATCAACTGTGATTGGTTTCTCAAGGTGTTTTGGTTTCATCAAAAAGGGGGAAATTGTTGGGAAATTTAGAGTTTTGATGAAAGTTCTAAAACACATGTAATAGGACCAGTCAGACCTGTTAGCTGACTGATGTTTTTATTACCGGTTATAGGATACCAGTTGATAATTACTGTATAGAACAACTGATGTAATAGATAGGTCACATATTGAGGGGGAACCTCAATATGTATAGGTCAGATCTGAAGATATGAAGAACAGCTGATATCCGATAGGCAAAAAGGCAAGAGAAGGACAGAAGATCAGATCGATCTGATCAAGTCAGATATCACAGCTGAAGTCATGAAGCTCAAATTCAGAATACTTGAAGATCAGATGACTTCCAGAAGATCAGACCAGAAGACCTACATCACTTAGTCCGCTAAGTTGAAGCTAAGACAATCGGCACCGAAGACTTTATCAGTAGATCGATCGGTTTTGATCGACAAAGTCACCACCAGTGAAAAATCGATGTTTCACCAAATCATACGTCGATGATCTGAACAAGAAGAATGTCAACCTTAGTTGGAAGAACAACACTGAAAAGTACTTATGTTAACCAACAAGAACGAGACACGTATGATCGGAGCTGGCAATTACGGGATTTGGTGTTGCTTTCTCTAACGGCTATAAAAGACACTATTCACGCTTTTCGCCATGCCGCCTCAAGACGCCACATCAATCCCGAAGTCTACCAAATATAGCTTGAAATTCAAATTGCTTTCTCCAACCGGTTCTTTGATTTCGAGGTCTATAAATATGGGATCACACTTCGAGTGAAGACACGGAAACTATCAAGAAGCTCAAGCTATAATCAGATTTCCGCACGAAGAAAACGAACTTGAAGATTATTGTCTAAGTGTTCATCCCATAAGTTCTTAGCACATAAATTTTTTCATCTAGCTGATAGGCTACTTATAAACTAGAAAAGATTTCAAAGTTGGAACCAAAACAATCTTACCCAAACCCAAAGTTAGGTTAAGTTGTTTAGCAAGATTTCAGACTAGGGTTTCTAGTTCTGATTTCTGGGATCGGTTGAGTGAGAACTCTTTAAATATCTGTCGGTGTACTGTGTTGGACTAACACAAAAATCTAAGTCTAGTTGGTTTAGTTGGTGCCCCTTGTGATAGGGAAGAGTGGACGTAGGACTGGTTTGTCCGAACCACTATAAATCTTGTGTGCCTTTACTTGCTTTGATTTACTGTTTACACAATCGCACACAACTATTAAAGCTGCATACATATTCTAAGTTAAGATCAGTTAGCACCAAGCTTCTGATCTGATCAAGTTTGACACTTTAGTCAACTGGTTAAAAGACTGACTTTGGAATCTGATTTATCAAAACTGGTTTTTCACACGGGTTAAACTTAGCTTCCGCACAATCAGTTAAACTGATAGATACCGAACTGATCTGCCTTCAGGCGATCAGTAAGTTAGAAATCAATCCAAACTGATTCACTTGCACTCTGATCAGGCTAACTGCCATCACACCTGATCTGCACAAAAAGTTTTCAGAAGTCTATTCACCCCTCCCCTCTAGACTTCTGCCCTCACAAAACTCGTTCGGGACCTACAAAGTAACTACATCTTTTTCAATTATCCATCTGAATTACATCCCATTTCGTTACTTTTACCCACAAAAAGTAATTTACTTTAATAATAAAGCAAAAAATACTACAATATTTCCAACCAAAAAATCACTTTATCACTCTAAATACTAATAAATAATTCTCACATTAAAACTCGTGCTAAAAGCAAATGGGTAAATAAATTTAGAACGAAAATAGTATTAATTACTTAATATTTAAAATTTCAGAGATCGATGCTAAAATATATAGTATTGAGATGATATTATAATTTTTTATTTTTATTTTTTGACAGAGGAGATGATATTATAATTACACTTGAATTAATTGAATCTAATTTTTTAGAAACCTTCTAAAATAACATTCTAAAATTTGGAGTACACTTAAACTCTTTTTAAGAAAAATACATATTAACTAGTACGTATTCCCGCGAATTTCGCGGCCTGAAGAAAAAAAATTGAGTTGGTCTTCTATGAAACTTGTACATCGTGAAACTGATTCCATATTTATAGAGATGACCCTCCAGTTATCACGATTAACACATTTTTGTAATATAAGTCACATCATTTAATCATTACCACTAATACTCTTGTTGTAATATAAGTTACACCGTTCATTAATATGAGTAATACTCTTTATATAATAAAAGATTTACCAATATATAGTATTAAGGTTAGGATTATAATTTATCAGAAAATAAAAGATTTCCACCCATTCCCATGAAATATATAACAACTCTAAACAAATTCATAACAAATTTAAACACAACCATTACTTTCGTTAACACTTTACACTAAAGGAGAGTAAAAATAATATTCCTCTACTTCTCCAAAATATTGAATGCAACAAAACATAAATACAAAGAAAAAGTTGAAACTTGCTGCATGCATGACAAACTGTCATCTTGGCCAAATCTTAACACAAAATATTAATACAATCAATTGATTCAAACACCTACTCTCCTTCTATGTTTATGGGATAAAAAAAATACTATCTAGCGTGTGGGACTACAACTCTATATAAAAATAACACACTGCGGCCCCGATTGGTAGCATAGACAGAAATTCCTTAAATATTAGTCTCAAGACTATTTTAAACAGTTGAATCCCTATAATATTGCTTGGTAGGAACACCTAAAAAGGTGTGTTTAAAATAATTAGTTGATTGGTAGGAACCTTTATAACGATATATAAATTTAGTGGGGCAATTTGTAGTCCATATAACTATGTGATTTGTACATAAAATTACACATTTACCCATTTTATTATTCCAAAAATACATTATCAAAATTGGAATTCATCATTATTTGAATTGGAGAAGCGACACGAAGCTTGGAGAAGAATCGTCGATCTAGGGTTTGCGAAGAATCATTTTCCAGGTATGTCAACCGCATCGATCTAGTGTTTGCGATCAAATACGAACAACATTACATTCTTCCATTGTTGTTTTTATCATTTTGATTACGGCTCATGAGATTTGTTATTACGAATATACATTAGTCGAGTTTGGCATTATTATTTCGTTCGAAAACCTGATGGTTTGTTGATTCTATGATTATGGTTTCGTCTTTCGAATGATTCTAGTTAGGTGTACACATTAGTCGATTTGGGCATGATTTTATATGGGCATGATTTTATACAGTTTGAAATGCATGCGTCGAGCGAGTATTGTAAGCCCTTATTTAAATTTCAATACTTGTTAATTAGCAAGCATCTACCGTTTTGATTGTAATTTGGGGGTACTAAAATGATTTTAGAACGGATGTATAAGCTAGTGTTTGTAGAAGGGATGTATTGTATCTGTATCTGTCACGGTTTCATATTTTGTTCATGTTTAATTTTGTCAATGTATTTGTTAGATATGGATGGCGATGGTAGCAGCGTGGGAACTAACAGAGTTAGAAGGGCTGGTGGTACTAGAAGAACTTGGAATGAGAAAGAGGAGGATATACTAATGGCTGAGTTGAAAGAACTGGTTGCTTCTGGTGTATGGAAAAGCGAGAACGGATTTAGACCCGGTTACTGCAATAAGCTAGAGGAGAAGATGCTTCAGAGGATTCCTGGAACTGATATTCGTGCTACCCCTCATATCAACTCAAAAATCCAAACATGGAAGAAGCTACATGGTTGTCTTCAGACGGCCTTAGGTGAGACTGGTTGTGGGTTTAACACTGTCACGAAGATCTTAGATGTGTCTGACGATGCGTGGGCTAAAGTATTGAAGGTATGAATTTATTGATTTGTGAGATTATGTTTGTTTACATTGTATATTTCCAAGATAATTTGAACCAATGTTTATATTTTACATTGTGTAGAAAGACTCTTCACTTGGGAACATGCGCTACAAGCCATAGAAATACTATGAAGATTGGTTGGAGGCCTTTGGGAATGACATGGCTAACGAGTCTACTTTGGAGAATGTTATTGATGTTGTTAATGATCTTTTCAAAGAGGCTAATCATTCAAGAAAAAACACCACTGAAACAGAAGAAGGCAATGTTAACACTGATTTTGATGATTGGGCTGACATGGATGTCTCGAGTGAAAGCATTGGTGTTGACAAACCAACTGCAGTTCCTAAGCCTACTTCTAACAAGAGGAAAAAGCCACCGACTGAACTGGGTGACACCAAGGAGCTTATCGAAGTAATTGACAGTATTTTTACCACGTCGGATGACCGCCTTGAGAACATGGTTAGTGTGATCGGCTACGAATCAAAGATGGCAATGAATCGAAATGAGGTGTACACTATTCTCGAAGGCATCCACGAGCTGACAATGGACGAATGCCTCACTGCTACTGACATTTTATGCATCAACACACGTTATCTCGATATGTTTATGGGTCTGCGTCATAGAGCTCGATATCGTTACGTTCAGAAGTTGCTAGCTGGTGATTTTGCCACACCGAATGCTTCTACATCCACTTGATGGGCCTGACTGGTGTTTTGAACAACTAGCTCGTTTGAATATTTTTGTTTTTATTAATCACTATGAAACACAATTATCTGTATTTGGTGTTATGACTTGTTTTATTTTGGATGGTTGTATGATGAATTAGCAGTCTACGGACTTGTTATTATGAATATCTAACTTGCATAACTTGGCATATTTGTTATGAATTGGCAGTCTATATACTTAACTCACTTACATTTGATCTTTCTGTTATTGAATCGCCGTATTTTATATTGTTGAATTGTCAAAGTTATATGATTCAGGTTATACATAATTTTTTACCACCTAATTTACAAAATTTTAAAAAGGTTTTGATTTGATAATCTCTGAATTGTACAAGACAAAATTGGAATTAAATAAGTTTCATATCTACAAAAAGTGAGAGAGTTGAAATCTGATGGAGTTGGAGAGACACGTTCCAACCAGCACAAAAGAAAATGACACAATGTGTCTCATTAAATAACCCATAAAAAAATGATTCCAGACAGAATCCATACAAAATCCCAATATTATTTCCTCTTTCTACCGATTTTCTACTGAAGCCGAAAGAGGCGCCGCCAACTGTCCTCAATTCTCAATCGAAGCCGCTATTTCAATCCGAAAGAGGAGCGTCCAACTCTTCTCAAGTTTCAATCGACCACTGAGGTAACCACTTTTCGTGTAGGCATATATGCATTGATAGGGAAGTATTTTGAATGTTCGTCCATTGATAGTGTGATTTTTACAATGATTGAGTGGTGTTTATTTGCATTTGGGTGTTCAATCTGGATTTCCATTAACCGAAATCGCTGGGTTTTTTAACATTGCTTCTTTGATTCAACTATGTTTGGATATGGTAATTAATGAAGTGGGGTTTTTCAAAAAACTAATTGATCCATCAATGATGAATTTGCCTCTCATATTACATAAAATCCACTGAATTTGCATTCGGATACCTCCATATATTTTGTTTTTAAATGCTTTGCAATTTGGATTATTGTAGAATGGCAGTTGTACTCCCGAAAGATTATTTCCGTTATGCAATTCATTGTCGAGTGGATCTCAACATTTTACATGCCATAAAGCAAAAATTGTCAAACAAGAATTTGGCGAAATTGAATAAGTCATGCTTTGGGAACTTTGTTAAACTCGTGGGAAGAATCCAGTTCCAAGGGCAATTATACCTCCATCTGTTGTTCAAACAAGACAAGAATACAAGAGATGACAAGCTTGTCTTTCACGTGAATAAGAGCGAAGTGGAGTTCGGGCTGTTGGAGTTCGCATTGATTATGGGTTTAAAATTCGGTCCTAAACCAGACATCCTAGATAGTTGTATCTTTATACACGAAGTATGGGGTGAATCAAAACATGAGTTTTACATCCAAGATATAGAGGACGCATTTATGCAAGTGGAAGACAATGGTGACAGTGATGTGAGCCTAAAATTGGCTCTGTTGTGAGTCCTATACGGTATATTGTTGCCAAGGGAAATGATAGCAAAGATTATGAATAGTGAATATATACGTTTGGTTGATAATGTGGATGATTTTAACAATTATCCTTGGGGTTGTGTCGGTTATGAGCTTCTATTGAATGACACAAGGAAAATTATGTCGTTTGATTGGTTTCCTGGTAAAAATAAAAGGAGGGTGAAGCAACAACAAGGGCATCAGCAACAATTGGTTCTATATGGCTTCACATATGCACTTCAGATATGGTCTTATGAAGCAATACCATTCGTAGCCAAAATGTGTGCCAAGAAAGTGTCACAAGATGTCATCCCACGTATGCTTCTGTGGGAGGTTGATAGGAGGTTCAATTTCACTGATATGACCGAAATGTTCTTCCCAAAAATTAATCGAAAAGATGAGGTGGTTCAGGTGAAAATTGCATTAAGTTTTACTTCTACTATTATTATATATGTTTTTAATATTTGTCATCCATCTAATCTGTGGTATTGCTTCATTTTGCAGAGCAAACCTATGATTACATTGGCCCCGTCATCTAGAGAGAAACAAACTCCACACTACAAGAGTGTAGTAGCTTGGGAAGGGATGAATGCTTTACCTTCATCATCCAAGGCTCACAAAAGAAAGACGACTCTACCATTTAATGAAGATATTATTCCTGAGAGACTAACCTCTACGAAGAGGACTTCCAAACGAGGTAAGGAAATTGCATCTGACAAAGTCAATTTTACTGATGAGGAGATCCATAAGCAGCAGACAAAAGAACAAATGAAGAAAGTTCCATCTTATGGGAAGACCAATCCTGATTTGAAGAGGGGGGAGTCGCTAAAAAGCGAAGGAAATGTACTAATGAACGAGATGTTTGGTGATATGAACAAACTGAAGAGAAACCATAAAAGGATTGATTCGAAGTTGGACCTCATCTGTAACGCCCCGGAATTTAGAACGTTAACCTCCGTGGTCATAACGTCCTAAACCCGAGTCATCACTTAGTGAATCGTAAAACTGAGCCAGAAAATTTCTTGAGTTGCAACGGAAATAAAACTTAACACAAGTTAAAAATAGGAAGGTGGATAAAATTCAATACTTAGCATAGAAACATCATTAATACAAGATCCACGGAGTATTAATTAGACATATTATTCGAATTTAGAAAACAGTTTGTTTATTAGACAGACAGTGGGAAAAGCGGGCCGTCTACTGCAGCTCCCGGCCCTCAGCATCATAACCTGAAAAAGGGGTTTAAGGGGGGTGAGATAAAAATCTCAGCGGGCAACCTGTACCCTGTTATACAGATTGACAGGAATCCAAAATGGTAGAAACTTTTACTCATTCTCTTTATAACACAAAAACTTACTCACGATTTCCTATTAATAGTTCATACAGTATCCAACATTTAAAACATCAATCATATCATTCAACAATCACACATATGGGTGGCACTGGTAGCGTTTACCACGTCCAATCCCGCAACATTCACACAAAATGGGGTGGCACCGGTAGGCGCCCTACCGCATCCAACCCCCGATAGCTTCCTTATATCCCCTTGCTTCCTTATATCATCGCTTCCTTATCTCCCCGCAAAACCACCAATTCCTCCACACGAGACTCATCCCCAAAATCATTGGCACGAGACCCAACCGATAAACGACACATACAATTCATGTTCCAATATTCACAAAACTCATATTCGTACTCACAGGATTTTCAGTGCATTGTTTACCAAACCACAAGTTTCGAAAATATATATATATATATATATATTTACTTTTTAACAGTACTTATTTAGTTTGCTTTGAAAACTGTCAACAGTCCATACAACATTATCTAGCTATACAGATAGTGTCAACCACCTGATAAATTTTCAAGTAAAAGTTTTAACTTCTTCAAAGCTTTTGAACACGGCACGACTTCCAAGCTTCCGAGCTGACCCCGAGGACCTAGCACAGTCCGTTCGTTTAGTCATTGTTCATCCACTTATTTAATAAACGATTTTGCATCGAATTAAGGGCTCTTCGATAAAAAGGGCATTTAGTAGTTAAAAGTTATAAGAGTTCATTTCGAGTTCTACGTGGGCGTCGAAACTCGATTATTGGATCGGTACGATTTCTCTATTTTATGAAAAGGGTTCATAGATCGGGGTCAGGTTTAAAGAAAAACTTAATAATACAAGTAAAACATCCAAAAATATATTCACAAAAGAAAACATGAAACATTCAACAACCTCAAACATGCTTGGTTCTAAAAGTATTACCATTCCTTCTTCCTAGTATTACTCATTCGGCATAAAAATATGTAATCATGCATAAATGGAAAAGAGTACCTAGACTTACTGGAAAAATATGAAATTTTAGTATGTTATACATATTTTGAAAAGGAACAGAGTTCATCAAGGGCACAAATTCGTTTGAGCTAAGGAAACAAGGTACATTTGCGATTTAAGGCAGAGTATTGAAAGGTTCACCAAAATAGTGCACACTTTAAACTAAAAATCATAACTCACTGGAAAAACATCTAAAAATTTACTTAATTAAAATATGTTATACTACACTTAAAAATAAGCAACTTTCATTTAGAAACCTAAGACATTTGAGCTAAGAGTCTGTACCATTTTTTTGAGTAAAAACTGGTTCGTAACAGGGTACGTCATACAGTACATGCTTCATATAAAAATTCATAACCCACTAGAAACTTAACTAAAATTCACTTAATATGTCATTTTGGGCTCATTTAAGAGAACATACAATTTTTCCCATGATTTTTATGCTATGTAAACAAGGATAAATAAATTGTTGAACTCACAGTTTCAACCTTCGTCAATCATTTGTTACATAAATTTCAAATAGACATATCTCATGATTCTATAAACAAAACACTATGAGTTTTGGATATGATTTAAAAGACATCAAGATTAACATTACAAAATTTTTCAAATTTTTTATCATCTTTGTAAATAAGTAAAAAAATACGAAAGAGTCACTGCTCCCAGTTTCACATAGCCTCAGACACACAAATTTCTACGAATTTATTCTCCTTGGAGACATATCAGATGAATACCAATTTTTAGTAGGTCGTTCTATACTTCAAATAATACATCTAGGAATTTTTCCACGATTTTAAAACATCATTAACTCATCGAAATAGGTTTTCCAAAAATTGAGGCAGTAGCATTTCTGAAGTTTCATACACATTTTCGAACTTTCACATATATAGCTAAACATGCTCAAATACACAAGATATCACCAATACAAACTTCATACATGATTTCCACAGATTAAACAAGCTCAGGGGAGGTTCTTAGCATGCCATTTCTAAGGGTTTTCATGCTTAAACAAATTATGATCATAACATCAAGATTAAAGGTCTCATTGGTGCTCACCCTTGTAGTTTCCTTCTTTGGGAGGGGGTTTGAGGGCTCTTGATGGAAACTCCTACTTCTAACACCTTCCTAGCTTCAAGATGGTGGAGGAAGGACTCCTCCTTTGGGTGGTGATGATCGGCCAAGAGCAAGAAAAGAGGGGAAAACTCCTTCTTCCTTCAAACTCTCAAACTCTCCCAACTCTCTCTATTTTCCTCAATGTGTCTTCTCTTGTGGAACAAAAATGTCAAGACCAAAAACTTGGAGTGGGGAGAAAGGGGTATATATAGGGAGAAAGGGGGGGGGGGGGGCGGCCAAGGAGGTAAGAAGGGAGAGGAAAGTAATGATGGGGGGTTAGTAACATGTCACATAGGGAGCATGACTCTAATAGTGTTCCCATTAAATGGGGAAATCCTACTTTATGGTTTTGGTTGATTACTTCTCAGATTTTGGACGAAAATGGGGGATTTCCTGCAGCTTGTGGGCTGCCAAATATGGTAGCCCTGATCCTAGACGTGATTTCGGCTCCGACGGTGTATTTTCGATATTTTTCTGTTCGGTTTTTGGTTCCAAAAATTATTTTAAACGTACCGTTAAACTCGCACGATTTTTAGGATTTCATTTGAGGTTATCCTTTCTCATTTTGAATTCTTTAAATTTTTGACATTATTAAGCAGATTACATTTTACGGATAAAAAAACTTCGAAAAAAGTGTCGGTAGGTTTTTTACGCTTTCGAAAAAGCAAATCATCACTGAAAAAATTTAGAAACTTGTACATATATTTTTAAAAACAAGTATAAAATTTAAACATATTAGGAAAAAAATAAACAAATAAGTCCTAAATGGATTCGGGTTGTTACATCCTACACCCCTTAAAATAAATTTCATCCTCGAAATTTACTTACTTATCCCGAAGGCATTGCGGGACTTAACTACGATCTCGTCTTCTCTTTCCCAAGTGGCTCCTTCCTTTCCATGTCTGCTCCACTGTACTAATACTAAAGGTACTGCTCGGTTTCTTAGAATGTGGACCTTTCTCTCCAAAATAGTCATTGGTACTTCTTCGTAAGTCAAATCGCGACTCAAACCTAGATCTTTGAAATGGACGACATGGTCCGGGTCGCTTAGGTACTTCCTAAGTGTGGACACGTGAAATACGTTATGTACTTGTGATAACTCTGGCGATAGGGCTACTCGGTAGGCTACGTCTCCGATTCTATCCAAGATGTCGAAGGGCCCTACGAAGCGAGGTTTCAGCTTACCTCTCTTGCCAAAATGAATCTGTCCCTTCATTGGTGCGACTCTTAAGAACACCTTATCACTGATTTCAAAGTGTAGATCTTTTCTTCGCGTGTCGGCGTAGGACTTCTGACGGTCCTGAGCTATCTTTATTCTTTCTCTGATCCGGGAGATGGTCTCCACAGATTTCTCCACAAGTTCGGGTCCTAAGATCTTTCGGACTCCGACTTCATCCCAACAGATAGGCGACCTGCACTTTTTCCCATAAAGTGCCTCGAACGGTGCCATTTGTATTGTAGCTTGATAACTGTTGTTGTAAGCAAATTCCACTAGAGGGGGATTCGCTTCCCAACTTCCTTCAAAATCCAGGGTGCAAGCCCTCAACATATCCTCCAATGTTTGTATTGTCCTTTTCGTGACCATCCGTGCGAGGATGATATGCGATCTTTGAAGTTCAACTTAGTCCCCAAAGCTTGTTGTAAGCTTTTTCCGAAATTTGAGGTGAAAGGGGGGTCTCTATCTCAAACAATCGAGAGTACGCCCATGCGGACTACCCATACAATTGTGCAACTTATCCATCGAGTAGGTCATACGGATAGGAATGAAATGGGTTGACTTTGCAAGCTTATCCATCAGATAGCATCGTGATTTTTAATTGGAATGGGAAACAAGTGACAAACATTTCTCCCATTTCCATTACGTATCTCCCGGTATTCGGTAATCGAGGGTCATTTTCATTCCTCTCCACAAAAAACATTTTCTCCGAAGTGAGTTATCGATCTTTTCATTCCTCTCCACCAAAAGTTCTCCGTAGTTCGGACATCTTTGTCTCTCCGGTGTATGCGATTACGGGGAGTATTGTGGGCTTCTCTTAATAACTCATTCATCTGTTGCTCTGTCTTCGCACAAGACCCTGTTCCTGAACATCAAAATTCCATCAGGACACACAATGAAGCCTTGAATGGTTCCTTTCTTTGCTCGTTCCTTCATTTTCT
Organism: Stenogyne calaminthoides; assembly: GCA_037126765.1. Classification (NCBI taxonomy): domain Eukaryota; kingdom Viridiplantae; phylum Streptophyta; class Magnoliopsida; order Lamiales; family Lamiaceae; genus Stenogyne; species Stenogyne calaminthoides. The sequence continues at coordinate 11,538,709 of JBBCBC010000002.1, read as the reverse complement.
CGAGGAATTTATCACTCTCTTGTGCTTCTTTGATTCTTTCTCGCATTGTTGGTTGCACTGTGAGTGCAACTATTGTCGCGTTTGAGCAGCAACGGTTGGAGAATCCAATTTTAATTGGGAAAAATCTCTGAGTAGTGATTCTTGCTCAGTGGGCATGGCACTGAGTGTCGCACTTCCCTTTCTGCTCAGCGCGTCAGCCACGACGTTCGCTTTCCCAGGTTGATAATGGATAGTACAATCATAGTCTTTAACCAGTTCAAGCCATCTTCTCTGTCGCATGTTCAATTCTTTTTGTGTAAAGAAGTACTTCAGGCTCTTGTGGTCCGTTTATATTTCACACTTTCCACCATACAGGTAGTGTCTCCATACCTTTAGAGCGTGAACAACGGCTGCTAACTCCAAGTCATGCATAGGATAGTTCTGTTCGTGTGTCTTTAGTTGGCTGTGTTGTAACATGAATAATCTCACCATACAGATAAGGTACGAAGCTGACGAGACGTTCACCAGCAACCAGATGAAGTGACTTGAGGTTGAGGCTCTATGAGCCAGAAGTCGTAGGCCGCAGGTCGTAGGAATCTCATAGGCTTCCAGAGGTCGGAGGCGACTTGGAGCGTTACACAAGTCACTAGGCAACTTGGAGGAGCATGAAGATCGTATGACGACTTGGAAGGTTGTGCAGGTCGGCGGGCGACTAGGAAGAATGGGAAGGCCACTTGGCTACCTGGGAGGTCGCGTAAGTCGGGGATAAATATGGCAAAGATTCGGGGAGTTAATGGTGCGGATTTCACAGACCATAATCAGGGTAAGAGTATCCGGATGCGCGACTTGCGGGACAAGCAAGGAAACCCTAGGCCGGCCCATGGAAGGAAGCCCACGAAGACTGTAGCCCTAATTCTTTGTCTATAAATATAACTTGTATTACACATTGTAAAGGGGGGAAATCTTCACACATTAGAATCCTAGGCAAAAATTATACAGTAAAATACTCCTGGCTTGGTCGCCCCCAGACGTAGTCTTATTCACAAATGAACTGGATAATCAAACAACATGTCATTTATCGCTTTCGTTATTGCCTTGATCGGTGTTCTTGTTATCAAATTACTTGTTTGTTCGTCGGTAATCAATCCGGGTACAACAATTGGCGCCATCTGTGGGAACAATTTCGACTGATTGTTCATCATTCTTGGAAGACCCACCTTCCGTTCATCAATGATGGCCATCAACCCGATAGCAGCTACTAGGCGAGAAGCTGACATGCAAGATGGGGCAGAAGCCTCCCTAGGCTCCCATCACACTAACCGAAGGGTTGCCACACCGGACTGGGTCAATCTCATTTGGACCCCGGAAGATGAAAAAGCCATCCTGGCTGTCCTCCGTAAGAGGCAGCTTATCTTCAACGGCCCAGAAGAATCACTTCCAAACAAGAAGGTCGCCCAGGGGGAGGGCCCGTCTAAAGTTAAGGGGCATCTAACCCCAAAAGGGCAGTCCGCGGGTCAACTGGCCCTCCAGGCAACGAGAGTCACCAACACTAGGAAGTTCCGGCTCCCGCAGACTGACAGACCAGCGGTTTCAAACAACTTGTTTAACCGCCTCGGAAACCTTGGAGCACTTAAAGCTCCAGCAGATGTGGAGGATGAGGCTAACTCTTCTATCCCAGATCGCGAAAAGCTTAGTCTCGATCTCTCATTCGCACTAGCTGCTCACCAGCACGAAGTGCCGAAGGGTTCTGCCGTCTGTCAAAGCAACAGGCAGGATGCCTGCCCGACCTCGCATCTTCGCGACGCATAAGTCGCCTCACTTACCCGCACTGTTCAGGCATTGCTTGAACGGATTGAAGATCAGTACAAAATGATGGGGACGGATGCCGACCTCGTCATCCCGAGATCGCCATTTGGTACGCTAATTACTTTAGCACCTACTCAGAGGAAAGTCGACGCAGCGGCAATAGATTGCTACAATGGGAGCACGGACCCAAGGGCTCATGTATCGAGGTATGTCTCCTACATGGCATCCACGGGTGCAAAGATGCGACCAGATGTAGGCTCTTTCCTTTAACTTTGAGCGACCATGCTCATATGTGGTTTACTTCATTGCCTCCATGTTCGGTGGACACATTCGACCAGCTAGCCAGACTATTCCTGAGTCATTTCTCGACAATGGCCCCCCGACCAGTGACCAAGCAGTGCCTAATGAATGCTCGACAGGGTGACAAAGAATCTAATCGATCCTATATTGAAAGGATCGAGAAGCTCATCCTTGAGGGGGATCCCTTAGGGGATGAGGCGAAACTGCTCGGGGCCGTTGGTGGCCTTAGAAAGGTGACCAAGATGTGGTAGCGCATGACCGCCAACTATCCAACCAGTTATGCCGACTTTCGAAAGCGGGCCGGCGACCTGATACTTACTTCAGAGCTTCCAAAGTCCCGACTCTCCGACGCGGAGGAAGTCGGGGCATCAAAAAGGAGTTCCAAGGGATTAGGAGCCACAAAGACTCTCCTAGCAACTATAAGCCGTTCGAAGAGTCAATTTCTGTGAAGATGATGGATGTCTAAGGCATGACGCCCATTCATGTCTATGGGCAGATTAAGGATCGGGAGTTCTCCCACCTCGTCCAATGAGGAATAAGAGTAAGCAGAATCCATACAAGTTCTGTAACTACCACAACTAGGCAGGCCACTACACAAGTGAATGCAAGGACCTGCTGAAACAACTTTGGAGGCTGTACGAGGACAGATTGTTGAATGAGTTTATCAAGCGACCTCAGAAGGGTCGACCTGGTACCTTGAAGATCTCAAACCACCCAACCGTTCCAGAGAATGGGGAGCTGGCAGAGAGACCTCTCCACCATTAAAGCTTACGAGCTCAAGAATACATATGGCATAGAGACCTAGTACCCGTGAAATGGGGCTCATCCGAGATACTCTCTTTTTAGTAGATCGGAGGTCGCCTTCTTTTGTAATAGTCTAGCCAAGTCAAATAAAGAAATTCTCTTTTCAAAATTCCTACGTAAAAAACATATGATCGATAACATGCAGGTCGCATGAAAGACATGATCGATAATATGCAGGTCACATGAAAGACATGATCGATAACGTGCAGGTCGCATGAAAGACATGATTAATAACATGCGAACCCGAGATGTGACTTTAGAAATACTGGAGGCGAGATCGCCACCCTAGCGGTGCGGTTATCCCCCGACTTTGTAAGATGACTACGCAAATGTCTAAGAAACAAGTCGCATAGAAAATAAGACGACAAGGACTAAGCAAAAGTCGCATAAGGAAATCAGGTCGACACAATAGGGGTGGAAAAAAGAAGTGATATTCTTTATTGACGGAAGGTCGGAGGCTACTCAAGTCGCAAATTGCTCGGCCAGAAATGGTCGTCGACGAGCGCAAACCAGTCTCGCACTAAAGAGTTTCAACTCAAAGTGCGAGCACAGAAAAGACTTGTACGAAGAGACTCGCTACCTCGGAGTACTAGCACAGAAAAGACTTGTACGAAGAGGCTCGCTACCTCGGAGTACAAGCACAAAAAAGACTTGTGCGAAGAGGCTCGCTACCTCAGAGTACAAGCGCAGGAAAAAAAAACTTATACGAAGAGGTTCGCCACCTTGGAGTACAAGGAGAAAAGTCTCACATTAAAGAGTTTCAACTCCAAGTGCGAGCACAGGAAAGTCTCGCACTAAAGAGGTTCAACTCCAAGTGCGAGAACAGACAAGTCTCGCACTAAAGAGTTTTAACTCCAACTGCGAGCACAGAAAAGTCTCGCACTAAAGAGTTTCAACTCCAAGTGCGAGCACAGGAAAGTCTCGCACTAAAGAGTTTTGTTGTGTTCGATATAATAATTCATGATTAATCGAACACGTAAGAGCGACACGTGTAATATCTATTAAAATAATCATGCTCAGAGGACAAGTATTCGCTACTCAGATCAGGAAAGAGGAATTGAATGAGCCAAATTGAAAAGACTCAGACGGCCAAAAGGCTCAGATATCCTGAGGGTCAGTATGCTCGCAGCTCAGATATCCTAAAAGGCTCGTGATATCCCGAGGGTCAAGATATCTCGCGAACTCGATATATCCTGAGGGTCAGTATGCTCGCAACTCAAACATCCTGAAAGGCTCAGATATCCTGAGGGTCAGTATGCTCGCAGCCCAGACATCCTGAAACCCTCAGATATCCTGAGGAGTCAGTATGCTCGCAGCTCAGACATCCTGAAAGGCTCAGATATCCTGAGGGTCAGTATGCTCGCAGCCCAGACATCCTGAAACCCTCAGATTTCCTGAGGGCTCAGTATGCTCGCAGCACAACATTCTGAAGACTCAGGCATCCTGAAGGGTCAGAGTGATCGACACTCAGATATCCCGAAGACCCGAACATCCTGAGGGCTCAGTATACTCGAGGAGGACAATATTCCAGCATAAAATTGACATGGTTAAAGGGGTGAACAAAGTATCCAACCGAGCAAAAGATTAATTTGGACGACCAAAAGAGTGCCTTACAGACAAGTAAGCTCCAAGATCAATCTAGGAGACGAAGTTGGGAATATGGCAATATCACCTAGATTCTTGCATGATCCGAAGTCTCCAGCTCATGCTTGCCAACCCAGCTCATGCTTATTGGAGTGCGATAAAAGGAAGAAAAAAGAAGAAGAAAGGGGTTCAGAAAAATTTCCCAGAAAAAGCTACACCCACACAAGAAATTCTCCAGAGAGGTGAGGAATAGAAAAATCCGAGTGATTATCCGCATATACAGAAACCCTAGCACTCACATGCTAACTCTCCAAATTATCTTCATCTGTAACAATTCATCTTCATAAGATGTATCAAATATTGTACGTGTAAAGCTCGTAATACCACATCCTGGCTTGGTATGCCCCCAGAGTAGTCATTTATTGATGAACTGGGTCAACAAATTCATCTTATTTACAGTTTATTTTACACGTGCATGTTTTGTTTGTGAGTCGTTCCCGAATTAGCCACATAATACTCTTCGTAAAAAACAACTCGCGATAATTGGCGCTAGAAGGAGGGTACTTCACCAAAAAACCAATCCATACACAAACCCTTAGTGAGTCGAGGCAGAAAAAAGAAATAAAATGCCTCAATCTAGGAATACACAAACAGAGAGGTCAGGGAAAAGTCGACCTCATGACCGGAAAGAGGCTCAGCGCCAGCCTCATAAAGATCGGGGAGTGGAGATTACCAATCTCGAGGATATTGCAAATGACCCGGCAGCCACAACAAGGGCCATCACTTTCTTGCTACGAGCGCAGAAAGAGAGGGCTGAAAAAGAGTTGGCCAAGTTAGGAACTCAAGAATATGAAGAGCGACGTTCGCTTACACCTGATAGCGAGCAAGTTAAAAAGAAAATTGCGAAGCGGGCCAGTAAAAAAGCCGATGACACGTCTGATGACGAACAGCCTCAAGGGTCGAGACCATCAGTGTTTGGGCGTTTGAGGCTCTCTGCCAAAGACCGAATCGGCAATAATAGGCGGCAGGATCCAGGAAAGGAACAACCAATAAAAATGCCCGCACATTCAGATCTTCATGATCATCCGCAGGCCGAACAAAAATCGGCGGGAACAAAATTGTCTATCCATCATCGATTGGGTAGTCAAGCACGGACTTGGAAAGGGGGACTGCCCCATCACGAGCATGACCCACTGGGTCCTCATGATGGGAAACAGCCCCAATCTAAATCTGTCAGTTCCACAAAAATTGCGGAAATGCAAAAAGCCATCGAGGGTTTATAGGCCGACCTGGCCGTGACCAAGGGCCACCCTCGAGCGAGCACAATACCCTGCTCGCCATTGTCACCAGCTATCATGGCGCCTGAAATCCAAGAGAAAGTGGTGAAGTCCCGACCGCCAATTCCCATATTCGATGCTGAGTCTGACCCTCATGTCCATCTCAGCAAGTACTCAGATTTTATGATCACGATGGGGGCCACAGACGCAACACAGTGCCGATCATTCCCCATGACTTTGGGTGATCGGGCACATAGATGGTTTTCTACTTTGCCAGCTGCGTCTATCACATCTTTCGCCCAATTGGGACAACAATTTCTGTCCCACTTTTCATCCATGTGTGCTCGCCCAGCGCCAAAACAAAGGTTGGCGCATTTCTCCCAACTAAAAGGTGAGTCTGATCGAGCATACATAGAAAGATTTGATAAATGTTTGTATGATGGAGCCCCCGTCGAAGAGGATGCCAAGATCCTCGTGGTGGTCGGGGGCCTGACCCTGAATACTGATATGTGGAAGGCCATGCACCAAGACTGGCCGAACACATACCAAAATTATAGCCATGCAAGATTTGCTCGCCCAATCACGATTGGGTCAGGAACCTACGACTAGGAGAGTTTTTGGGAAGAAAGTGATGAATGGAGGGGGTACAAACCCCCAGGCTCATTCAAACCATTCGAAGAAAGATCAGAAGCAAACGCCCTACGAAGTCTTTTGGGCGTTTCAGCGGAAACAATCTTTAACCAAATCAGAGATCGGGACATGTTGGAAAGGCCAAGAAGAATCATAATGGATAAACATCGGCTTAATGCTTCCAAATATTGTAACTACCATGAGTACATTGGGCACAATACAGAGAATTGTCGCGACTTACTCCGCCAACTTTGGAAGCTATACGAAGATAATCGTCTTACCCAATTCCTAAAAAAGCCAGCGAGCAGAGACTCTCGAACAGAAAAAATAGAAGATCGAAGAGGTGTTTAAAAGTTCGAACAAACACAAAGTGATCCGAAGAATCACGCAAGAGGTTCGAGTTATCTAAAAGAGGGCCTCCTACTGTGGCAAGAGGTCGAGAAAGTCAAGAGATTCACATGATACGTCCTGAATATGGTCCAGTGGGTGGATGTTACCAGTCACCAACATTATCGAACAGACGAAAAAAGATGGAGATGCGTGCCATGCAAAGCATCCACCAAGTGAAGGTGGCGAGCACATCAGCCAGCACGCCACCTTCTCACCAAATTATGTTTATAGAAGACGATCTCGACGGAATCATAACTCCCCACAATGACTCCTTAACCATCAGTGCTCGACTCCTCGGGTTGAAGGTGCACCGCCTCCTGGTTGACACCGGAGCGTATGCGAACATTTTGTTCGTCAACACCCTTCACCAGATGGAAAAGCAAGTTGGGGACTTGAGCAGTTATATTGAACCATGTGATCATACCATAATGGGTTTTGGGGAATCTGTAACCCGACCCTATGGCATGATTAGGTTAGGAGTCGAGTTAGAATCAACTCTGAATCCGGACATCCGACGAACTAGAATGCTAGATTTTGTAATCGTCGATGCTCCGTCAACTTATAACGGGTTTCTAGGTCGCCCGTTTATTCAGGAATTTAAAGCGGCCTGTTCTACGTATTACTACTGTGTTAAATTTCCAACACAAGATGGAACGGGTAGCGTAAAAGGAGATCAGAAGAAAGCTCGAGATTGTTTGCTATCATGTGCACCAGAAAAACAAAATATTGTCAACATGATGGAGCAAACATGGGAGATCAGTGAGTCAAGCCAGCGAGCAAATGCCTCGCCTATTGATCTTCCGACGAACATAAGTTTGACGAAAGCATAGCTCCTCCGCGAACACGAATCTTGTGAACGCGGAATCGTGGTAGTAGCATTTCATGCCCCAGATCTCCTAGATCAAATGAATATTGATCTGCCGAACGAGCAAACGGACCTAGAACCTCGCATAGGCTTTGAACCCATGGAGGTTGATGACGAGCACCGGGGGTCCATTCAAGATCCTCGGTGGAAGCAAAAAAGAAAGAGAGCAACACCTGTCGAACAACTGGAGTCCATCAACATTGACCCGAACAGACCCGAGTTAGATGTGTTCATTGGTTCAGACTTACCTGAACCAATTCGAACAGAAATTATAGCTTATCTTCAAGCAAACTTAGATGTGTTCGCATGGTTGCACGAGGACATGGTTGGAATTGATCCAAAACATGCTTGCCACTCCCTCAACCTTGATACAATACAAACTCCAGTTATCCAGAAGCGCGGAAAGTTTAGCTCGGAAAAATATGCGGCAATGAATAGTGAAATCAAAAAGTTGCTCGATAACAAACTGATTCGAGAGGTGAAATGCCCAAGATGGCTTGCGAACCCTGTGCTCGTTCGCAAGTCCAATGGATCTTGGAGATTATGTATTGATTTCACTGATTTAAACAAGGCATGTTCGAAAGATAACTTCCCGATGCCGCATATCGATTATTTGGTCAATAATACAGCAGGCCATGAACTCATGACTTTCATGGATGCATTTGCTGGTTATCACCAAATACCTATGCTCCCGAACGATCAAAAGAATATGGCATTCTGCAGTGAAAAGAATATGTACTGTTGGCAACGCATACCGTTCGGATTAAAGAATGCTGGAGCAACATATCAACGTTTGGTGAACAAAATGTTCGATGAACACATCGGCCGAACAATTGAGGTATATATTGATGATATTTTGGTAAAGAGCGAACATAAGGAAGACCACATCACCCACCTCGCTCAAACGTTCGATATACTCAGGAAGTACAATATGAAGCTAAATCCGAAGAAATGCAGCTTTGGGGTTCACTCAGGAAAATTCCTCGAACATATGGTCAGTCAACGAGGGATCGAAGTGAACCCAACAAAGATTCAAGCCATGCTCGATATGTAGGCTCCTAGGAGTGTAAAAGAGGTCCAAAATTTAACCGGACGTTTAGCTTCTGTAAGCCGGTTTATATCACGAACTGGAGACAAATGCAAACCTTTCTTTGATACATTAAAGAAAGGGAAATTCCAGTGGACCGAGCATTGCCCAAAATGCATTTGAATCATTGAAGCAGTACCTTGCAGATACTCAGACACTGTCTAAGCCTGTCTCAGGCGAACAACTCTATCTGTATCTTGCTGCATCCGAACATGCAATCAGTGATGTGCTTGTACGAGCAGAAGGGACCATACACTGGCCCATTTACTATGTAAGCCAAGTACTTAAGGAAGTCGAGCTCCGGTATCCTCCACTGGAGAAATTAGCATATGCTCTCGTCATGAGTGTTCGAAAATTACGACCATATTTTTTTGATCACTCAGTCGAAGTACTGACCACTTTCCCATTGCGCCAAGTCCTCCACCGACCAGATACTGCCGGCAGATTACTCAAGTGGGCAGTGGAGTTAGGACAATCCGGCATTACGTTCGCTCCGCGAACAGCAATGAAGGGACAGGCTATGGCCGATTTCATGGTCGAGTTAACATATCCTCAAATGCTCGAAAAAGCTATCAACCAACCATGGCATATGTATGTTGATGGCTCATCAACAAGTTCAAGAGCCAGAGCAGGCGTAGTTCTCATCAGCCCAACCAGGCAAACATTCACAACAGCTATCCGTTTTGATTTTCCAGCTACAAATAATGAAGCCGAATATGAAGCTTTGATCGCTGGACTACAGATGGCAATGACAATGGGAATTCAGAGGCTAATGATTTATAGCGATTCTCAGATAATCGTTTATCAAGTGACAGGCGAGTACGAGGCCCGAGGCGAACAGATGGCTCAGTACCAGCAACTAGCGAAAGAGTTGCTCGAGCATTTCGAACAAGTTTTCATAGAATAAGTTTTCATAGAACAATTACCACGATTGGGTAATCGAGCATCTGTAACGATTCATCTTCATAAGATGTATCAAATATTGTATGTGTAAAGCTCGTAATACCACATCCTGGCTTGGTATGCCCCCAGAGTAGTCATTTCTTGACAACTGGGTCAAAAAATTCATCTTATTTACAGTTTATTTTACACGTGCATGTTTTGTTTGTGAGTTGTTCCCGAATTAGCCACATAATACTCTTCGTAAAAAACGACTCGCGACAAGTTTCAACTCCAAGTGCGAGCACAGACAAGTCTCGCACTAAAGAGTTTCAACTCCAAGTGCGAGCACATATGAGTCCCGCACTAAAGAGTTTCAACTCTAAGTGCGAGCGTCAACCAGGACTCTCGACGAGCTCAAATCTTGGCGGGTAGCGACCTTGGATGTATAACCTCCCGACTTGGGGGCATGAAGGAGAATCGAACCCGCATAGATATGTCAAACTTAATACCAACAATGCAACCTCAAGTACAGAAAGAAAACAATTCCTAATTCAAAGCAGGGATCAAGACCAACCTCTGAACGAAGTCAGAGCCCGCTCTTGGGGGCAAGTGTTGTAACATGAATAATCTCACCATACAGATAAGGTACGAAGCTGGCGAGACGTTCACCAGCAACCAGATGAAGTGACTTGAGGTTGAGGCTCTATGAGCCAGAAGTTGCAGGCCGCGGGTCGTAGGAATCTCATAGGCTGCCAGAGGTCGGAGGCGACTTGGAGCGTTACACAAGTCGCTAGGCGACTTGGAGGAGCTTGAAGATCGTATGACGACTTGGAAGGTTGTGCAGGTCGGCGAGCGACTTGGAAGAATGGGAAGGCCACTTGGCGACCTGGGAGGTTGCGTAAGTCGGGGATAAATATGGCAAAGATTCGGGGAGTTAATGGAGCGGATTTCACAGACCGTAATCAGGGTAAGAGTATCCAGATGCGCGACTTACGGGACAAGCAAGGAAACCTTAGGCCGGCCCATGGAAGGAAGCCCACGAAGACTGTAGCCCTAATTCTTTGTCTATAAATATAACATGTATTACACATTATAAAGGGGGGAAATCTTCACACATTAGAATCCTAGGCAGAAATTATACAGTAAAATACTCCTGGCTTGGTCGCCCCCAGACGTAGTCTTATTCACAGACGAACTGGGTAATCAAACAACGTGTCATTTATCGCTTTCGTTATTGCCTTGATCGGTGTTCTTGTTATCAAATTACTTGTTTGTTCGTCGGTAATCTAACAGGGTACAACAGGCGGGAAGCGTACGCAATGACCTTCCTGTTGGGAGATGAATTTAATAAAGATATGATTTTGATTAGATCCCAAAACCCCTGAGTATGACATGTTCAGAATAATCTTGATAGATTGAGTCAGGATTCCATTTTAGAGTATTCAGGATGATATCTGCAAAATGTATAATCAGCAGATATAGATCAGGTTAGGATCTGAAGATTCTGAAGAACTCAGTAAGTTTCTGAAGAAACTAAAGTTTCAGTATGAAACTGAAGTTTCTGAAGTTTCAGTAGGAAACGAAGAAAATCAAGTCTCGGAGAAATCGAGATATCAAGACTCAAGAAGAAATCGAGGAATCAAGACTCAAAGATAAAGAATCAAGATATCGGCCAAGACATCCAGAAGACTAAGACGCCAAGACTCGTAAGACCCTCAAGACTCGTAAGACTCAAGACTCGAAGACCTCAAGACTCGGAAGACCTTTGAAGACTCGTAAGACTCAAGACTCAAGACCTCAAGACTCGTAAGACTCAAGACACGTAAGACATCAAGAATCAAGATCAAGAATATCAAGGCACAAGAATTATCAAGACTCAAGAATGCATCAATACTCAAGATAAACCTGAATGTTCCGAGGCACTGAACATATCTATCTGAAGGATGCAATACTGAGAAGATCGCAATTTCTTAGAAAGTTAGATATTGCCCATAACATTCAAAGTGCAGACAAAAGGAACTAAGACAAAGTGTTGTTAAGGTTATATCACTCAGAGATTGTAACCAAAAGAGCCGTTGAAGTTGTCTACCTTTAATCGAGACAAAAGTCAAAAGAGGAAGACAAAGACTGCACTATATCTATCGATAATCGACAAATGACAAAGTCTTTGAAAAAAGATGTCAGAAGTACTAAGTTCTAGACTGCAAAAAGTGAAGACCGGCTACATGAAAGGCTATTGCCTAAAACGTGTTAGGGAGTGTCAAACCCTAAATATAGTCGTTTCTCACACACCATAAGAGGAAACTCTTGGAGTTATCTCTCCAACGGATAGTTTTCAAAGAGTGACCTTGGTGTATGCCTATAAATACTTGTGACCTTCTACATTGAAAGGTTATGGGAAATTTGTAAGCAACTCAAGAGCTCAAACTTATTATCGCAAAGTTCAAGCACTCGAAAAACCCAGAATTTCCCAAGTGCTTTATATTGAAGAGAGCTCATTAAACTAAGCCTAGCTTGATAAGATATATCCAAAGCTTAGTCGAGATATCCTAGCCTTTGCATTGTTCTTTATTGTAAAGGATATCTCATCCTAGTTGGAAACCAACCAAGAAGCCCCAAACCCTTTAGAAGGTAGTTTGAGTGTGATTGTTGGTGAGATTGGAGTTGTAAAGAGTGAGTAAACTACATTGAGGTAGTCAGAAAGCTCTAGAGGAGAAGTTAGTAAGCTACTTGTGGTAGTCTGAAAGCTTGTGTGAGTTGAGTAAGTGAACTACAGAGGTAGTCAGAAAGCTCAAGGTCGGGTTGAGTAAGTAAACTATAGAGGTAGTCGTAAAACTCGGTACGAAGTTGAGTTAGTAAACCTGAGAGGTAGTCGTAAAAGCTCAAGGAAGTGATTAGTGAATTTCTCAAGAAGAGATCGAGAGAGTGGACGTAGGAGCTTGAGTCTCTGAACCACTATAAATTGCTGTGTTCTTTGCTTTCTGTTTTGCTTTGCTTAACTGTTGCATATATTCTGAAATCATATTTTCACTGACATTTCAGTTGGAATCAATCCACTGAAGTTGCATATAATTGAATCACAACCTAATCACTATTCCATTAAAGGAAGGTTTTCAAAGAAAAGCTTAAAACGAGTATAAACTAAGGGCCAACCATTCAAGACATCTCGAGTAGCTAGAAAAGAGATAGTTACCAAACCGAACTTACTCTTCCGAGGGTTGATAAGTTAGTTATCCGATCCAAGCAACTTCGGGATCTCAAAACTTCGAGGACTCGGTTGGGATTATCCGAGGTTTCGAAAGCGTTTTCCAGATCATTGTCTCAAGAGACTTTGACTCAGAGCGATTTGTGCTTCTCAGGACCAAATCATCATGACAACCTGACCCAAGCTGACCTCAGTAAGAAAATGTTTTAAAAACACTGAACACGTGTATTCCCCCCCATACACGTGTAAGACTCGTTTGCACAGGGACCAACACTTCCCATTCTGCATAAGGACACAACCCAATCCTGACAAGGATACGTCGGTGTAGATCACGAATCCTTCCGACCCGTCGGGAATAGTTAGTACCGGTGAGGAGGTTAATCTCTTTTTCAGTTCTTGAAAACTTTCCTCACAAGTAGATGTCCAGACAAACTTTTCATTCTTCTTGGTCAAGTGTGTCAGCGATTTCGCAATGTGTGAGAAATCCTGAATAAATCTCCGGTAGTATCCTGTCAGTCCAAGAAAACTTCTTATTTCGTTGACATTGGTAGGGCTTTCCAGTCTACTATGGCTTCCAACTTTGCAGGATCCATTTCGATTCCCTTTGCCGAGATTATCTGACCTAGGAACAATACTCGGTCAATCCAGAACTCGCACTTGCTGAACTTGGCGTATAATTTTTCATGTCTCAGTGTCTCCAAAACAGTCCTGAGGTGCTCTTCGTGTTGTGTTCGGTCCTTTGAGTAAATCAGTATATCATCAATGAATACAATGACGAATTGGTCCAAGTATTGGTGGAATACTCGGTTCATCAAATCCATGAAAATTGCGGGTGCATTCGTCACTCCGAAAGGCATCACCGTGAATTCGTAGTGTCCGTACCTTGTCCTGAAGGTCGTCTTCGAAATATCACTTCCTTTCACCTTCAGTTGGTGATAGCCCGATCTCAGATCGATTTTCGAGAATATTGCCGCATGTTTTAGTTGGTCGAATAAGTCCTCGATTCTGGGGAGAGGATACTTGTTCTTGATGGTCAACTGGTTTAACCCTCTATAATCGATACACATTCTGAGTGATCCATCTTTCTTCTTCACAAAGAGTACAGGTGCTCCCCAAGGCGATATGCTCGGACGGATGTACTTCTTATCCATCAGTTCCTGCAGTTGCTCCTTTAATTCTTGTAACTCCTTGGGTGCCATTCTGTACGGCACCTTTGACACGGGTGCAGCGCCGGGTGTCAAGTCAATTGTGAATTCTACTTGACAATCTGGGGGTAATCCAGACAGTTCTTCAGGGAATACGTCGGGATATTCGTTTACGATTCGCACTTCAACTGGCAATTTCGTGTCCTTAGTCGTTGTGGAGAGGTTGACTAGGTATCCCTCGCAATTCCCCCTTTGTAGTAGCTTGGCAGCTTGCATTGCGGAGATTACCCTCACTCCAGTCTTGGTCTTTGTTCCCTGAAAGGTGAAACGTTGGCCATCCATCGTTTTGAAATCTATTTTCCTTTCTGAACACCTTATGATAGCCTTGTTTCGTCTTAACCAATCTATCCCTAAGATTATGTCAAAATCTTTCATCCTTAGAACATGAAGATCGGTTTTTATCTTGTGTTCACCTATCTCTATGTTCACACTCGTTACTTGTTCCTGAATGTTTAGTGTATCACCGGACGGAATACTTACATTCAGATTTTCATTATTAACACTTTTCAACTTAAGGTTTTTCTTAAACCTTTCAGACATAAAGGAGTGTGATGCTCCAGTATCAAACAATACGTGAGCAGGAAAACCAAGAACTAGTAACGTACCTGCCATCGTCTCATTAAGAGTAGGGTCTTCCATGCCCTCCTCTTCCATTATTGCATTCACCTGACCTCGTCCCCTCTGCGGTTGGGCGGGGAAATTCCCTCTCGGTGGCCCAGGTGGGCGGTAGTTACCGTTCGGGGGTCCCGGCAGACGAAAGTTGTTTGTCGGCTACTGGCGATTCTGATTCCTTATTTCAGGCGGGGATCCATTAGCAGGCTGGGGGCATTCATGAGCCTTGTGTCCCGGCTGGTGGCACCTTAAACACGTGCCAGTCCCCTTGAAGCACGGTCCCACATGTGACCTTCTGAAGGTCGAGCAGACAGGCAGGTGCCTCGCTCCAGGCTGAACAGTAGAGTTATTCCCCCTCTGTGGTTGGTTCGAGTTCCTCCTGAAATTTGGGTACCAGTTCCTATTCGCCGCTAAGTCAGGTGGAGTATGATTGAACTCCAGTCCTAAACTGATGGACACAATCAGCGCCCTGTCGAACACTTCACCGTAGCTGGGGAGCTTCAGTCCAGCTACAACTCCTCCGATCTCAGGCCTCAGGCCTCTCTCGAATCTTCTCGCTTTCCTCTCGTCTATCTCCACCAGATGTGAAGCATAACGAGATAGCTTGTTGAACTGCTTCTCGTACTCGATGACCGAGAGCGTTCCTTGTTTGAGGTTTACAAACTCAACCTCCTTTCGGTCCCGAAGGGCCTGAGGAAAGTATCTCCTCGTCACTGCTCGCTTGAAATCCTCCCAATTGAAAGATTCCCTCTCTCCGGGCACCATGGTACGCTCATGGGCTTCCCACCACTGGGCAGCATCCTTCGCCAACTGGAATTGGGCACATGACACTTTCTAGGCCTCCGTCACAGTCATGTGGCAGAAAATTCATTCCATCTCGGCTATCCATTCTTCGGTTTCCATGGGTCCTTCGTTTCCCTTCAGGCAGGGTGGCTGTAACCGTTGAATTTGTTCGATAGTGGATTTCGTGTGAGGGTGATGGAGCGGTGCATGAGCAGGTGGTGGGGGTGGTACTTGCTGTTGCATGAACGTCTGTAGGGAGCTGAAGAACTCCCGTGCCATGTCGGCTCCGGACGCGGCGGGTGGAGCCTCGCGACCTACGGAACCTTCAGACGGTTCCCTATTTGCACGTGGGTTCCTCCTGCGTGGTGCCATCCTAAAGAAAAGTTTAGGAGAAGAAAATATTAATTCATATAGGTAAGATAAAATTCAAAACAAGAGAATCCAACATCTAACAACATGATATTAAATCAATCACGCATGGGAGCACACGTAAACCGGAACGTACTATCTAGATCAGCAGCATGGTAGTCGGGCTCGACGATGCATGTTAGGGAAACAATGACACATTTTGTAAACATTGAGATAAACATATCGGATATAATAGAATGTCCCACAAAAGAAAACACGTGAGACTATAGTATGCATACATAACTGAAAAGAGAAAGACAAGTTCTCAAGGTCAAACGGAGAGAAACGGGTCTCCAACAAAATTCAAAGGGTGCGAGACTTTGAAAATATATCAGCATAGCATTAACATAAGTTGAGTAATATACATATACGACAAACTAAAAGCAGGCGCACAGGTCACTACAAAATAACGATTCGGTAGCAAAAGGGGGATTCGAACTAGGTCGACCACAAGTCTCCTAATTCTATTACATCACCCGGGAATTCATCCCCAAAAACTATGTACAAAGCACATCTATTGCGTCATATCAATATGTGGCGGAGCAAGTGTCGGGTGGCGGCTCGGCCCTGCCTCAGCATCATTGGTTCTGGCCGCTGGTCCCGTAGTGGGACTATAGTAACTGTCCTTTGTCGGATCGTCGCTCTGGTCGACATCGAGGTATGCATCAACCGGGTCTGACTCTACGGGCCCTCCAAATAGCCCGGTTTCCTGCCAGATATCCATGCCCAGATGGCGGTGGATCTTTGCTACCTTCCATCTAGCGTTCTCGCGCTCCAACAGGTGGGTGACCTCGAGCTCCAGTCCGGCCTCCCTGTCCTCCAAGGTCCTCTTCTGAGCCCATACGATCAAGAGCTCGTGCTCTACGACACGTCTATCCATGCCGATGTTCTCGGCTGCTGCCTCGTGAAAGGCGACCCTGACGATCTCCAGGTTGGACCGTTTGAAGGCCTGGGTAGCTATGTCGATGCTCTCAGACATATCGTCCATGAAAGTGGTGAGGCTAGCACGGTCCGGTGTCTAAGCGTCAGTAGCCCACAGTGAGTCGAATACTCCCTATGCACGTGTTAACCATCGTGGTTGAACTGTGTCCCTCAGGAGGGCTGCAGCCTCCTGCTCGGTCTGAACTAGGCCCTCTAGGAGAGCTCGTCCTCTGAAGGGGATGAAATGGGCAGTGAAGTCATAGATAAACTCGCGCTCTCACTGGTACATGCTCTTGAGACGGTGAGTAAAAGTCATACTATCCTCCTAAGGTTCCCGTCTAAAAAGAAATGATTTAGGATCAGTAACAAAGAAGAAAAATAAGAAAATAGTAGTCATTCTATTGTATCAAAAAAATTTAGACTGCAATCATTATTCAATATCATAAAAAATGTTGAATTGATCTATTAATGGTCACAAATCATGTATCACGCATGGATACAAAAAACATCAGAATCATAAACATTACCATTTGAAACAATATGAATATTAAAAAATAATAAAAAGAGCGAGAGTATTGGCAAATACCTTTAGGAGTATCAGACCGCGGCGTGGGTTGTAGACATCAAGCGGTCAAAACCGTACGTAGAAGACAATATGTATAATAGTATAAGGAACGATCATCGATATCGGCAAAAATTGAACAATAACATGAAGAGAACTGAAAACTTGTCGCAGCGCGCGGGCGGTTTCTTATATAAAAAATGAAAATTTTGAAAAGCAATTTGAATTGAGTAAAGTTTTGGAGCGGTTAATATAGATAAGAATAAAAAAAATTGTAAAGGTACATTCACATTAATTATCAACAAGAGAGATGGACAAATTGACCTTAATTAATTAACAACACATCTTCTAAATTAAAAAGAGGAACGTTTTGATAATGTTATTAGCAGGACTAGAGAAATAATTTTTAATTGGCAATTTTTAAACTACTAGGAAAGATGTAACTAAATGTACATGTGCATTTCGGCAGTTTTTGGATTCAATTTGGCTACAATTCCATTTTGTGAGCAGAGATTTAGCATTATTTGGTCGTGCATCTAGATATGGATGACTTCTCCTATTTTCTATTTTTCAGTGTTTTAGTTGGTTTTTTTTTTACTTACTCTGCGACTTTATACTGGGCTTTCAATTTCTGAGGCCCATTTTTCATTTTTGGTCCTTGCTATACATTTTTTATGTCTTCTGATGTCTCCTATTGTATGTGTCTCAATTATTAGGCCATCGTTATAGACACCTCCCCTTTTAGTAAGTACACCTACCATTGAATTTTTTTTAAAAACAGCCAAATAAAAATACAAAAATACATTTTCACTATTACAAACCAACACACAAAAACTCACAGTGAGTTGTCGTTGTCGTCATCTTCCTAACCAGAAAAGATTTCAAGAGTATGATGCAAATTTATCCTGAAATCTAGTGTGTATTTGGTGTATATTGCAAGTATGGTGCGAATTCGTGGTTCAAAATATACATATGTAAGTTTTCTATATTTTTCTAAAACCTAGGTTAACTTATACACATGTTAGCATGATTTTTGTTGTTTGTAATAGATTTTCGAGAGTATTATTGTAGTTTGAATGAATAAAAGTGTATAAGTAGGATAATGTGATAGCATAAACGTTTCACAAGTTTTTACTTTTAAAAATTCGAACCTGGTTCATTGAATTTCTTAAGGTTTTTCGGAAAATATATTCGAACATATTGTAAACTTTCGAATTATTTTTTTGAATTTATGAATTATTTTTTACTTTTTTTTTCCGAATTTTCTAACAAATTTCGGAAATATATTTCGAAATATAGTATGATGAGTTCAAATTCACATTTTTTTCCTTGTATATTAACAGAATTTGGCTGATGATGCTGAGGTTGATGATGTCCCTAATGAAGATGAATATATTGAGGGGTCAAATGATGTTGATAATGACTATATCAAAGATGATTACTTCGATTTTGTGCACGAAGATCAAAATGATGATGATGATGAAACAAATGAACCAATCCATGAGGACCAAGCAAAACAACCCAATGATGAGGATCAAGCAAACGAACAAAGTGGTGATCTCCTCTATCGTGAAATTATCATGGACTACACTGTTGGGGTTATACGTGAAAGTATGCTTTTACGTAATAACGAACTCATGTAACTCTTATTTACTAAATATAAATGTTTCATCATTGTTACTTTAAATATAAATGAATGTTAATTATTTATTGCAAACCGTTCATATATTAGTACAATATTACATTGTAGTTAATGTGGTGATATCCTATCACAGAAGATCACATTAACAGTTCCTTGTAAATAAAAGTACAACTTCACAACCTAGATGGAATTGAACACTCCATTGGTAGAGGTTGAAGTGCAAAGCTCAGATTGGCTTGTCTTGACCAAGAGATTGCACTAGCACATTATGATATGCTGAAGAGGACCTACAGAGAAGATAAATTCTTCCGTACTGACTTAAGGGATGAAGAATTAGACTTCAGTTGTTATTGATTTCTTAACCTCTGTCACTTAAATAGGATTGCACGTAATTAATACTTATTGTTTTGATATGTGTTGGGTTTAGAGTCAGACAGGGATTCTATACTTTGCATTTTGGCCATTATTATTAATTATATGGCAATTGCTAAGATTTAATACAGAGCAACGTGTGCAAGCGAGTCTTGTGTGTTTTGTCCCCTTGGTGGGCTCAGAAGTTTTATCATAACAAATCTTGCAAGTGAAAATTTATTTCCGGTATGGATAATAATGTTGAGCAGTCTTTACTCCAAGGACAAAAGATATTAATTAATATAAAGCTTTTCAGTGGCTTAATTAATTAATGGACTAAATAATCTTAAACACGGGAAATAATAACCAGGAGCCATATTATCGTAATATGGATTAAGATGGATATTTCAATATTAATTTTATAGTGGAGTAAATTAATATTAATGGGCTTGAATAATATTTTGGCTTAATACTAAAGTTTCATAGCTCATTGGAGGATCAATCTTAATTCTCCTAAAGGCCCCTCAAATAGTCCAATATAAGTCCAATTAATGAAAAAGATAAGAAAATATTATTGCCCTATTTTTCCTAATATTTTCGAAAATTATGGGACAAGAAAGGGAAAAGATTTTCTTGATTTTCTTGAAAAGATTTTATGGAAAAAAGATAAGTATTCTTGCAATACAAGATTATCCCATAAATTCAAGAAATAAAATATTGTCTTCTTGTGCATTGAATTTTTCGAAAATTCCATATTTATAAGGGAGGAGATTTTTGTGAAAATTTTATTTATGGGAAAGAGAATATATTGGATATATTCAATATTACTTCTTGCACAAGAATTAAAGATCTTCCCATATCCATTTTTTGCCAAAAAATTTTGACCACCCCTATGCTTATAAATAGGGGATGAATTTTTCATCCCCAACACAATTCCATGTGTTGGAAAAATTAGAAATCCACAAAGGTGGTGCAATATATTTTTGTGTTTTCTCCTTTATTAAAATCATTCATGTGAATCCTCCCACCGGATTACGTTCGTGGACGTGGGACATATTTGAGAAGGCATTTTGGGTTGATCCATCATCTCAACGGTTGTCACTCCAAGAGGTATGTAATTTCGTAACTCCTAGATTCCGCATGCTTATGATTTACGTGAATTACGTGTACGCATGTTGTTGTTATTTATTTTATTATTATGTTGAATTAATTTAGGATTGATTCATGCTAGTAATTAATTAATTAATTAATTTAAATATATATTTAAATACACCTCGAATAGATCGGGCACCCCGTATTTCCCAACAACTGGTATCAGAGCCTCGGTTTCGAGCTCTGTATTTAAATTGGCATTTAAATTTGTTGGACATTAAATTTTATTAAAAATTGGATAGTAGAATTTTTAGATATGTTTTGCAGGTATCCAATTGTTATGGTATTTAATGTATTTATTTATTTCATGCGTATGATTGGTTTTAATTCGACTCGTTCGAATTTGTTTTTCTCGTGAGAAAATCCGCGAGTAGATTAGGCTATTTGATTTGTTCAATGTAATAGACTAGTCTAGATTTTAGGTTTATTTATTTTTTGTAAAATAAATTATAACCGGATCGAAGACGGAGACGGGGAATTAAAGATGGATCCGGGCACAGTAGCGGTGTCGTGGCGAAACGTCTTAAGGAGGCACGACACAACATGAACGCCGGGCGGATGCCAAGACGGGCGCTGGGCGTCAGGCCGGCCGGGCCGAAAGAGCCGATTAGCGCCGTGACGACGCGATAGGGCGACATGGACCGAAGCGGACGCGGGCGAAGCCGCCGAGGCGAAAGCACAAGACCGGAGCACGCGCGACATACACGCGGAGCGGGCGAAGCGACGCGGGCGGCAGAGGGCTAACGCCGCCGAAGCCACCGCGACGCGGGGCTGGCGCTTAAGGCGCGACGACACGCGACGACATGGACGGATTTGGTCGGGTGCAAGGCGTGCACCCCGACCTGCGAGCTGGTCGGTACACGAGAAGTGACTTTTCGAGACGTTCGAGTGGGAGAAATTGAAGACGGACGATTTCTCAAAATCAAGACAAGAAAAATTAAACCATGACAATTGGATAATTTGTGCCCAATATGTTTAATTTCTGTTTTGTTTTGATTTTTTTTTTCTTATGCTTCTGTTTAAATTCGTTTAATGTATTTGCATGAGATATTGCTTGTGAAAAATCTCAGAACTCAAAATTACTAAGTAATTTAAAATAATTATTTTGGTTTTGAATCAAATTAATTTGACCTCCATGATTTATTTATTTGTGAATTCTTTTGGAGAAATCTCCCTACGGAACGGCCAAAAGATAGCCTTCACATGAATAAATTTCCAAAAGGATGATTGTGAATTATTATTGTTGGTGTTATACTGGAAAGTGTGTTTTTACTTTGTATAACCAGACTGAATTTCTGTCTTATTTGCTTAAATAAATTATTTATCACTGTTGCTTTAAATATCATTGAATGTTACATATATTTACTGCATAACCGTTCAATAAATAGTATGTGTTACATTGTAGTTAATTTAGTGATACCAGATCACAGAAGATTAAATTAACAGTCCCTTGTAACTAAAAGTACAGAATTCACAACCTAGATGGAAATGAACAATCCATCGTGAAAGGTTGTAGTGTAAGGCTCAAATTGGCTTGCCTTGACCAAGAGATTACACTAGTGCATTAGGATGCGCTGAAGAGGACCTACAGGAGGATAAATTCTTCAGTACTGAATATAGAAGAATTAGACCTCAGTGGTTAGTTATTTCTTAATCCCGTCCCTTAAATAGGATCGTGTGGAATTAATAACTATCGCTTTGACTTATGGAGGGCAGAGAATCAATGTGATTCAATACCTTATATCTTGGGCAATATTATTAGTAACACGACGATTGCTAATGTTTAATACGGAGAATCGGTGTGCAAGTGCACCTTGCTTGATTTGTCCCCTTGGGAGGCTCAGAAGTTTTATCATACTAAATCTTGCAAGTGGAATTAGTTTCCGGTATGGATAATAATGTTTAGCCGTTCCTGAACCAAGGAAAAATATATTAATTAAAGTGAAGCTATTTCAGTGGCCTAAATTAATTAACGGACTGGATAATCTTAAACACAGAAAATAATAATCGGGAGCCATATTAACTGTAATATGGGTTAAGATGGATAGTGCAATATTAATTATGTAGTGGGATTAATTAATATTTATGGGCTTGAATAATATTGTGGCTCAATATTGTAAATTCAAGGTCCATTAGAAGGTCCAATCTTAATTCTCCTAAAGGCCCCTCAAGTAGCCCAAAGATAAAGTCCAATAACTGAAAAATGTGTTTAAAATAAAATAAAATATTGTTGCCTATTTTTCCAATTTTTTCGAAAATAAATAAATAAAAGAGGGAGAAATATTTTCTTTAAATTTTGTTATGGAATGAGGATAAGTATTCTTGGAATACAAGTTTATCTCATTAAATTCAAGAAATCTCCCACTTGGCTATTTATTTGGTGTTTTTCGAAAATAATGAGTAAAATAAGGAATGAAAGATTTTCTTGATTTTCTTGGAAAGATATTATGGAAGATATGTATTCTTGGAATACAAAAATATCTCATAAATTCAAGAAGATCCCAATCTTGGAGATCTTGGCCTTATTTTTTTGAAAATTCTATAAAAGAAAGGAGGTGGGATTTTTTTGGAATATTTTAATTATGGAGAAAATAATATATGAGATATATTCAAGATTTCTTGGAGATCAAGAAAAAGATTTTTCCATTCTATTCCATGGAAAAAAATTGGCCACCCCTAGTATTATAAATATGGGATGAATGTTTCACCCCCAATGCAATTCCATGTGTTGGAAAAATTAGAAATCCACAAAGGTGGTGCAACATAATTTTATTTTTCATTTTGTTAATTGTTCGCGAGCATCCTTCCACCGGATTGTTGAACAAGGACGAGGGAATACTTGAAAAGGCTCTTTGGGTTTGTTCGTGTGAATGGGATATCCATCTTCTCATCGATTGTCACTCCGAGAGGTTAGTTCACGTAAACTCCTTGCAATTCCACATGCGTAGGATTTATGTGACGAATTTGTATGCATGATTTGTTGTTGAATTATTATTTGAATTAATATAGGATTAATTCATGCTAGTAATAATTGTTAGAATTAAATTTGTATTTAAATATTAACCCAAATAGATCCGGACAATTAATTCCCCACAACTGGTATCAGAGCCTTGGTTTCAGGCTCTGAATTTTAGATTGTAATTTAATTAGTTTTTCATTAAATTTGAAATTGGATAGTAGAATTACTAGATCTTTTTTGCAAGTATTCAATTGTCATGGTATTTGATGAATGTTTATTTATGCATGCATATAAATTGTGGTTTATAATACGATTCGTTCGAATTCGTTTTGCCTCGTGAGAAAATCCACGAGTAGATTATGATTTGTTTGATTTGATCAATGTAATAGACTAGTCTAGATCTAGGTTTATTTATTTTTATAAATAAATTGTAATCGGATCGAGAACGAAGACGAAGAATTAAAAATGAGCGACCAAAGTGCCGACGCGTCTGTGAACCAAGGCACGAAGTCTTAAGGCGATTCGTATGGGAAATTGGGGTTTAGCGAAGCGGGTGCAAGCCTAAATGTGGCCGAGCGACGGGCGAACTGAATGAGGCTGCACGGGCTGCCGACAAAGGGCGCGGAGATGCAAGACGGGCGACGCGAGTGGGGGCCGAGGGTTGGCGCAGACAGAAGACGTTAGGACGCTGTTTCGCGGGCCGAGCCGCCGAGAGTTCGGGCGAGAGAAGGCGGCTGATCCGCGACGCGATCCGACCTACCTACCGAGCCGCCGAAAGCGACAAAGCGAGGATGGCCGGCCGACGTTGAAAGGCGACGAAGACATTAATGATACGCGGATCCGCCGTGAGCTACCCAGTGCCGGACGTCATCTCGGACCTTGACGGAGGACGTTTTAAAGAACACGTTGCGATCGAGTGGGAGCTTTTCGAGACGAACGATGAATGATGTGAAGACGATTTCTCAAGATCAAGACATGACAAAAATTAACCATGAAAATTGGATATATGTGCCCAATGTGTTTAATTTTTTATTTTGATGTTTGCCTTATTTTTTGTGCTTATTTAATTTGTTTAAATATGCGATGCATGAGAAATTGTTTTAGAAAAATCTCACTTTCGAAAATTACTAAGTATGTTTTAATAATAATTAATTGACAATTTTATTACGGGCAATAAAATTGAATTAATTTTGACCTCCATGATTTATTTATTTGTGAATTGTTTTGGAGAAATTCCCCCCACGGGATGACCAAAAGATGGTTTTCACATGAATAAATTCCTAAGGGATGATTGTGGATTATTATTAGTGGCGACGATGACCCTCCCCACGAGGCTCATTCAAAACAAAATAATAATTATGTATTTAATCATGGTTATTACTTAGGTATAAAATTGATATGCATATACTTCCCCGAAGTCCCTGTCAATTTTATATTGGTCAAGTGGGAGCCAACTATTAATCTAGATATTAAAGGTTTGTAACTATTTTCTTGTTTGTAACCTGTTTGAATGTGTTTAAATAATGACCCACCCCACGTGGCTTATTTAAACTGTTTTGAGATGTTGGCTGTTACATGTTCATATTTTTTTTGAGATTTTTATATGATTCATGTGATCGAATTATGTGATAATTTTGTGCTTATGCAATCGTTATTTATTTCAGTTCAGCATGTCGCAACCTTTTAATCCACTGTTAATATACTTTAAAGTCAATATAATTGTTTAGGAAACTATGTTTATTGGAAATGATAACTTATGATTGTCCTAACTGTACAAAAGCACAAGTGGATTCTTGACACACCAAAAACTAGATGGGCCAACTGACGAGTCAAAAATGCGGGGCTCGTCAAATCACCTTGCGAGAAATGTTGTCGTTAAAAATGGTGGAGGACATCCCCGTAAGGGATTACGTCCTCAAAATTGATGGCTCATCTGAACAAACTTGAGGTTTTGGGTACAGATTATGATCTGGAGACCCTGATTGCTTTGGTACTCCACTCTCTGCCCAAAAGTTTTGAGCACTTTGGCCTCACTAGCTGATTTGTTGCAATCTTTGGTCTCGGCAGAGACGTTGATGGGACACCAAACTCAAGCGTTGACGGCAAGTGGTCCGTCTTCATCTTCTAAGCCAAGGGAAGACAAAAGGAAGAAGAGGACCAAAAGTCATAAGAAGTCAGACTCAATTGTTGCCTTGGGCAATGGTAAGATGAGGGATGCTAATGGTGTTAAGGAAAATCCAAAGGGGAAGTGCTTTCAACTGCGGTGAAAGAAAGGACAATGGAGGTTTGCCTGTTCCAAGCCCAAAAGGGCCGGAAAGAAAGGTAATTCTCACGCACTAATTGTTGAAACTTGTTTAGCGGTATATACTTCTCATTCGTGGGTAGTTGATACGGAATCCACTGATCATGTTTGCTTCATGGGTTCAAACGGACCCGACAACTTAGTGGGAGTGAGATCCTCATCACACTGGACAATGTTACATAATTGCAATGCTATTAGCGGTTATTGCAATTCTACGTAAGTAGCGGTTACTGCAGTGCTACATGAGTAGCAGGTACTGCAGTGCTACGTAAGTAGTGTTTAAAGCAGTGAGAGAAGTGCATTTATCTTTTAGTGATAAAATTTTAGTTTTAAGAGACGTTCTTTATGTTCCCAGTTTTAGAAAGAATTCACTTTCAGTTTCTAAAATTCTTTTGATGGATAC
This sequence comes from Stenogyne calaminthoides, assembly GCA_037126765.1. NCBI lineage: Eukaryota > Viridiplantae > Streptophyta > Magnoliopsida > Lamiales > Lamiaceae > Stenogyne > Stenogyne calaminthoides. Next base: position 11,512,600 of record JBBCBC010000002.1, on the reverse strand, counting down.
TGAGTTTCTTCTAATAAGAATGACATCATTTGTCGAAATGATGAGTGTATCTGTTATGGGACATTGATGAACAATCTCTATACTATTATATGTGCACACCACTCGCAAAATGCATCTTATAACACATCGACTATTTCAAGCAATAAAAGGAAATGTTCAGTAGATGTGAACGAAACACTTCTATGACTAGGTCATTTTAATCCAAAGATGATCCAAGGTTGGTTCAAGATGGTTCATTGGAGTCTCTCCGGGTTGAACCATTTCCAACTTGTGAATCACGTTTGGAGGGTAAAATGACCAAGAGGGCATTTGGAGCCAAGGGGAATAGAGCTAAAGAAGTGTTAGAAATCGTTCACACCAATGTATGTGGTCCAATGTCAATCAAAGCAAGAGGAGGTTATGAGTATTTCGTTACTTTTATCGATGATTACAAAAGATATGGATACATTTACCTTATGAAGCATAAATCTGAGACATTCGATAAATTCAAAGAATTTAAGGCTCAAACAGAGAATCATAAGGAAAACGTATCAAGTCTTTACGATCTGATCGTGGAGGCGAGTACCTCAGCGATGATTTTTTGAACTACTTGTCTGATGAGGGGATTGTATCCCAGTTGACTGCACCCGGAACCCCTCAACAAAACTGGATTGCAGAACGAAGAAACAGAACTCTTTTAGAGATGGTCAGATCAATGATGAGTTATGCGGATCTACCCAAATTGTTTTAGGGTCACGCCTTGGAAACAACGGCTTATATTCTAAATTTGGTGCCATCCAAATCGGTTCCCAAAACCCCTAAAGAGTTGTGGACCGGGCGCAAGCCCAGTTTAAGACACATGAAAATTTGGGGGTGTCCGGCATACGTGCTAGACAAGAAAGCCGGTAAGTTGGATCCACAATCAGAATTAAGGTTATTTATAGGGTACCCCAAGGGAACAAAAGGGTGTATGTTCTATGGTCCCGAAGATCAAAAGGTGGTAATCAGTATGCACTTTAGATTTTTGAAGAAGACCTTATATGAGCTAAAGGGGCTTACCTCAATGCCAACAGTACAAGTCGATATACCAAATGACACACTTACATAACCAGAACCTCGTCGTAGTGGGAGGGTTGTTAGATAGCCCGAGAGATTCATGGGGATAGGAGAGTCATCGGACTTGGTCCCCGATGAAGATGAATCGGACCCATGAACTTACAATGAGGTATTCCAAGACAAGGACGTAGATTCTTGGCAAACGGCAATGGAAGCCGAGATGGGTTCTATGGATCATAATAAGGTGTGGGAGCTAGTCGAACCACTTAATGGGGTCAAGCCCATTGGATGCAAGTAGGTATACAAGAGAAAAAGAGGACCGGAAGGGAAGGTAGAAACCTTCAAGGCTAGACTTGTGGCAAAAGGTTACACTCACAAAGAAGGGATCGACTATGAGGAAATCTTTTCACCTGTAGTTATGCTCAAGTCCATCCGTATTCTCTTGTCGATAGCTGCACACCTTGATTTTGAGATCTGGCAAATGGATGTCAAGACTGCTTTCCTCAACGGAAGTCTTGAAGAAGAAATCTATATGTAACAACCAGAAGGCTTCATTGAAAAAGGCCAAGAACATCTAGTTTGCAAGCTCAAGAAGTCCATTTATGGACTAAAGCAAGCATCGCGTGCTTGGAACCAATGTTTTGATCAGGTAATAAAGTCTTACGGGTTCGATAAAAATGAGTTCGAAAGTTGTGTGTATAAAAAGCATGTCGGAACTGCATTGGTGTTCTTAGTACTATACGTAGATGATATTCTGCTCATCGGAGACGATGTAAAGGTATTGTCAGACGTAAGGGCATGGCTGTCAAAACAGTTTTGATATGAAGGACTTAGGGAAAGCCGGTCACATCCTTGGGATCAAAGTCACTCGAGATTGTAAGAAAAAGATGATAGACTTATCGCAAGCTTCATACATAGATACTGTCTTGAAGCGATTCAGCATGCAAGATTCCAAGAAAGGTTTTGTACCCTTCAGGCATGGAATACATCTATCCAAAGAAATGTGACCGAAGATGCAAAAGGAGATATATGACATGAAGGGCATTCCTTATGCTTCGGCTGTTGGAAGCCTCATGTATGTAATATTGTGCACGAAGCCAGATATCTGCTTCGCCGTTGGCATGGTGGCAAGATATCAGAGTAATCCATGGAAAGAACATTGGACTGCAGTTAAAAACATTCTGAAGTATCTGAAGAGAACTCGTGATAGAATGTTGGTTTATCAGTCAGACAGTCTGATTCCCATCGATTACACGGACTCGGAATTCCAATCAGACATAGATTCCAGAAACTATCTACCTCAGTTAGTGTGTTTTCATTTGGGAAGTGTAGCCATGACATGGAGGAGTATGAAACATGATTGGATCATGAACTCAACCGTGGGAACCTAGTAAGTAACTGCTTGTGAAGCAGTGAAAGAAGTGTTTTGGCTCGAGAGACTTCTTAGTGGACTTGGATGTAGTTCTGAATTTGTCCAGCAATATCTACTGGAGGCAGTTACAAATTCAAGAGAACCAAAGAGTCCATGAGTCAAACAAAACACACTGAAGGAAAGAAATCTTAGACGAGAAATCGTTAAAGAGAGGAGATGTAGAGGTGGCTGAGATCGCATTGGGGATAACCTAGTTAATCCTTTCACAAAGTGTCTGCCTCTGGAAACATTCAAGAGACATGTGGGAGGAATGGTTGTCTGCTGCGTAGCCAATCTGCTTTGAGTATATGTGGGAGAGATATTATTAGGTTCGTGTAGGTGACATTAGATGTCACGTAGATTCTACACGAGACGTGTTGTAGTATACTGGAAAATATGCTTTTACTTTGTATAACCAGACTGAATTTATGTCTTATTTGCTGAAATAAATTATTTATCATTGTTGCTTTAAATATCATTGAATGTTACATATATTTACTGCATAACCGTTCAATAAATAGTACGTGTTACATTGTAGTTAATTTAGTGTTACCAGATCACAAAAGATTAAATTAACAGTCCCTTGTAACTAAAAGTACAGAATTCACAACCTAGATGGAAATGAACAATCCATCGTGAAAGGTTGAAGTGTAAGGCTCAAATTGGCTTGCCTTGACCAAGAGATTACACTAGTGCATTAGGATGCGCTGAAGAGGACCTACAGGAGGATAAATTCTTCAGTACTGAATATAGAAGAATTAGACCTCAGTGGTTAGTTATTTATTAATCTCGTCCCATAAATAGGATCGTGTGGAATTAATAAATATTGCTTTGACTTATGGAGGGTAGAGAATCAATGTGATTCAATACCTTATATCTTGGACAATATTAATAGTGACACGACAATTGCTAAGGTTTAATACGGAGAATCGGTGTGCAAGTGCGCCTTGCTTGATTTGTCCCCTTGGGAGGCTCAGAAGTTTTATCATACTAAATCTTGCAAGTGGAATTAGTTTCCGGTATGGATAATAATGTTGAGCCGTTCCTGAACCAAGGAAAAAGATATTAATTAAAGTGAAGCTATTTCAGTGGACTAAATTAATTAATGGACTGGATAGTCTTAAACACGGGAAATAATAATCGGGAGCCATATTAACTGTAATATGGGTTAAGATGGATAGTGCAATATTAATTATGTAGTGGGATTAATTAATATTTATGGGCTTGAATAATATTGTGGCTCAATATTGGAAATTCAAGGTCCATTAGAAGGTCCAATCTTAATTCTCCTAAAGGCCCCTCAAGTAGCCCAAAGATAAAGTCCAATAACTGAAAAATGTGTTTAAAATAAAATAAAATATTTTTGCCTATTTTTCCATTTTTTTGAAAATAAATAAATAAAAGAGGGAGAAAGATTTTCTTTGAATTTTGTTATGGAATGAGGATAAGTATTCTTGGAATACAAGTTTATCTCATTAAATTCAAGAAATCTCCCACTTGGCTATTTATTTGGTGTTTTTCGAAAATAATGAGTAAAATAAGGAAGGAGAGATTTTCTTGATTTTCTTGGAAAGATATTATGGAAGATATGTATTCTTGGAATACAAGAATATCTCATAAATTCAAGAAGATCCCAATCTTGGAAATCTTGGCCTTATTTTTCGAAAATTCCATAAAAGAAAGGAGGTGAAATTTTTGTGGAATATTTTAATTGTGGAGAAAAGAATATATGGGATATATTTAAGATTTCTTGGAGATCAAGAAAAAGATTTTCCCATCCAATTCCATGGAAAAAAAATCGGCCACCCCTAGTATTATAAATAGGGGATGAATGTTTCATCCCCAATGCAATTCCATGTGTTGGAAAAATTAGAAATCCACAAAGGTGGTGCAATATAATTTTATTTTTCCTTTTGTTAATTGTTCGCGAGCATCCTTCCACCGGATTGTTGAACAAGGATGAGGGAATACTTGAGAAGGCTCTTTGGGTTTGTTCATGTGAACGGGATATCCATCTTCTCAACGGTTGTCACTCCGAGAGGTTAGTTCACGTAAACTCCTAGCAATTCCGCATGCGTAGGATTTATGTGACGAATTTGTATGCATGATTTGTTGTTGAATTATTATTTGAATCAATATAGGATTAATTCATGCTAGTAATAATTGTTAGAATTAAATTTATATTTAAATATTCACCCCGAATAGATCCGGGCAATTAATTCCCCAACAATTATTAGTGGCGACGATGACCCTCCCACGAGGCTCGATCAAAATGAACTAATAATTCTGTATTTAGTCATGGCTATTACTTAGGTATAAAATTGATATGCATATACTTCTCCAAAGTTCCTGTCAATTTTATATTGGTCAAGTGAGAGCCATCTATTAATTATTATTTTTTTAATTAAAAGTTTATAACTGTTCTTGTTTGTAACTTGCTCAAAAGTGCTTAAATAATGACCCACTCAACGTGGCTTATTTAAACTATTTTGGGATGTTGGCTGATACATGTTCATATATATTTTTTTAGATTTTAATATGATTCATGGTATCGAATTATGTGATGAGCATTTTCTGTTTAAATCTAGTATTAATACGAAAATGTATGTTTATTTCAGTTCATCTATGTCGCAACCTTTTAATTCACTTGATAAACTCAAAGATTTTAAACTCACTAGAGAAAATTATTTCGATTGGAATTACAAAATGAAGTTCATCCTAATTGCACAACAATCTAAATGGGTGCTTGACATACCAAAACCCGAAAAACCAGCTGAGGATGCTGAAATATGGGACATTATGCGAAATATGAATTACTAAAACGTCTTCATCAAGGATTTGAATCAGCTGCAGACATTATGCAAAATCTCGAAGCGATGTTTGCACATCCAGCCCATATGGTAATCTTAATTCTCCTAAAGGCCCCTCAAATAGCCCAATATAAGTCCAATTAATGAAAAGGAGAAGAAAATATTATTGCCCTATTTTTCCTAATATTTTCGAAAATTATGGGACAAGAAAGGGAAAAGATTTTCTTGATTTTCTTGAAAAGATTTTATGGAAAAAGATAAGTATTCATGCCATACAAGATTATCCCATAAATTCAAGAAATAAAATTTTTCCTTCTTGTGCATTGAATTTTTCGAAAATTCCATATTTATAAGGGAGGAGATTTTTGTGGAAAATTTATTTATGGGAAAGAGAATATATTGGATATATTCAAGATTACTTCTTGCACAAGAATTAAAGATCTTCCCATATCTAATATTTGCCAAAAATTTCGACCACCCCTATGCTTATAAATAGGGGATGAATTTTTCATCCCCAACACAATTCCATGGTTGGAAAAATTAGAAATCCACAAAGGTGGTGCAATATATTTTTGTATTTTCTTCTTTATTAAAATCGTTCGTGTGAATCCTCCCATCGGATTACGTTCGTAGACGTGGGACATATTTGAGAAGGTACTTTGGGTTGATTCATCGTCTCAACGGTTGTCACTCCAAGAGGTATGTAATTTTGTAAGTCCTAGATTCCGCATGCTTAGGATTTACGTGAATTACATGTACGCATGTTGTTGTTGTTTATTTAATTATTATGTTGAATTAATTTAGGATTGATTCATGTTAGTAATTAATTAATTAATTTAAATATGTATTTAAATACACCTCGAAAAGATCTGGGCACCCCGGATTTCCCAACACTACACAAATGAGTTCATGACCATGGATCATTTTGAGTCTCGTGATGCATTACTTCAATGAGTTCGCAAGGTAGGAAATGAGCATAATATAGTGGTTGTTGTGAAGCGGTCCGAAAATGGACGTGGAAAGAAAAAGGCAAGTGTCTCTTTGGCTTGTGAACGTAGAGGTGTATATCGTGAGAAAAAGCGGAAGATCGTTCCTACAGGGAAAGAGAAGGAGAAAAAAGTAACAAAAAGTGAAGATGATGATTCCGATTTTGTAAAGAAGAGTCAAGTAAGGGAAGACGGACGGGTACTAAAAACTGTGGATGTCCCTTTCTTTTGAAGGGAAGAGAAATATCCACGTCTCAATGGACTTTAATTAGATGTGAAGTGTGGGACTCATAACCATCCCATAGCCATCAATCTTGAAGGGTATTCTTATGCAGGACGCCTAAATAGCGAGGAGGAGAAGTTCGTTATTGACATGTCAAAAACGAACGCTGCCCCAAAGTCTGTGTTAAAGGCTTTGAAGAAGAAAAATAGGCAAAACATTCGACGATTAGAAATATATACAATGCAAGGAAGAAGCATAGAGTGACTCAATATGCCAGTCGTTCGTAATTACAATATTTAATGAGTCAGTTGGTAGAGAAAAAGTATTTTCAATACAGTCGAAGATGCTAGGAGACAAATACATTGAAAGAGTTATTCTATGCACATCCTGTCTCCATTCAATTGTCACATGCTTTCCCAAAAGTCTTGCTCATTGACTGCACCTACAAGACGAATAGGTTCCGGTTACCTTTATTGGAGATAGTGGGAGTTACATCTACAGGTATGACATTCTCCATTGCATCAGTGTATTTAATGACTGAAAAGGAAGAAAACTATATTTGGGCATTAGGCATATTGAGACAGTTGTTGGGTAACGACTCTAAGTAGGTGAACTTTTGTGGTGGTAGTTGTGGATATTTTAGGAGGGGATTTTTGTACACCAGGCCGTGGGGATATTTTGTTTAGATCTTTTGGGTGGATATTCAAAATATTTTTTATGGGGGATATTATGAATGAAAAATTATGAATAGATCTTTTGGTTGACCTTTTGTTTATTGATATAAATATTTTGATAATGTATTTATTGATGATATATTATTGCTGATGTATATTGTTGAAACAATGGAAAATTTACAAATATCAGAATTTCTCCTACAGTTCAACAAAAATTTTCGAAACGAAAGACTTTTTCGAAAATAATTTTCGAAACAAATGATTGTTTTCGAATTTTTTTTCGAAATATATGACATTTTTCGAATTTTTTTTTTACTTTACAGATATCATAATTTTTCCTACTGTACGGCAAAAATTTTCGAATGAAATTACTTTTTTCGAAATATATGACATTTTTCGAATTTTTTTTTAAACTTTACAGATACACATATCAGAACTTTTTTGAACAAATATCAGAACTTTACAAACATCCTAACAACAGATACACATCAAATATCCATAAAAGAACACATACATGTATATAAACACCAAAATATCCCAAATATAAATCCAAAATACATCAAAATATCCATCAACATAACATCAAACATAAAATATCCATGTTTTCCTCTTTCTAAATAAACACCAAAATATCCATCTAAATAAACACCAAAATATCCAAACATATAATGTTAAAAAATATCTGAAATGCCTCTTTCAACCATGTTTTCCTCTGCCTCTACCCCTTCCTCTTCCTTTACCTCAGTCTCGTCCACTTCCCTCACGCAAAGATGGTCCTGCTTGTTCCGGTCCCCTAAGAGTGCTAATGGCTCGTACCACTACGTTCATTGCTGCATCAATGGTCAATGGCTCATCGGACCTCCATTTGTCCACCAGATTTTACAGTTCACCCATCACTGTGTCAATCATGTCCCATGGTTGAGTTGAATGTATAGAAAACTATTGGGAGATGAATTTAATAAAGAAGTTTTGATTAGATCCCAAAACCCCTGAGTATGACATGTTCAGGATAATCTTGATAGTCTGAGTCAGGTTTCAGTATAGGATTGTTAAGGAAGATATCTGCACAATGTATAGTCAGCATATATAGATCAGATTAAATATTGAAGACCCTGAAGACCCTAAAGATACTGAAGAACTCAGATAAACCTGAATGATTCAGAAGATACTGAGTAAATGTTCAGAAGTTACTGAAGACATAGAAGATACTGAAGAACTGAAGACTCAGTAGTTACTGAAGACTCAGTAAGTTACTGAAGACTCAGGAAGACCTGAATGTTCAGAGGCACTGAAAAATATCTATATGAATACTACAAAACTGAGAAAAACGAACATGTTCAGAAAAGTAGATATTGCCCTAAACATTCAAGTGCAGACAAAAGGAACTAAGTCTAAGTGTTGTTTAAGGTTGTCTCATTCAGAGAGATTGACCCAAAAGAGTCGTTTTGCTTATCTACATTCACTGAAGACAAGAACCAATCAGAGGAAGACAACACTGTACTTCACTGACACTGAAAGCGACAGGACCCTGAATGCTGTCAGTAGTACTAAATTCCAGACTGCAAAAATTGGTGATTGGCTACATGGCTGCATATTTCCTAAAACATGCAAGGGAGTGTTCAAACCCTAAAAATAGTCGTTCATCAATAACCAGAAGAGGAAACCCTTGATACTATCTCTTCCAACAGATAGTTTTTCAAGAGTAACCTTTGGAGTAGTTACCTATAAATACCAGTAACTCAAGAGCTCATTCGTATTCTTGCAAATTGAAGCACTCGAAAACCCTAGAATTTCCCAAGTGTTTCACATTGGAGAGAGCTCATTCACTAAGCCTAAATTGATAGAATTATTCAAAGCTTAGTAGAGATATCATAGCCTTTGCATTTGTTCTTATTGTAAAGGATATCTCACCCTAGTTGGAAACCAACCCAAACCCAAACCTTTTGATAAGGTAGTTTGAGTGTGTGTGATTTGTTGGTGAGTTAAAGTTGTAAAGAGTGAGTAAGCTGCAGTGAGTCAGCCAAAAAACTCAAGGTAGAAAAGTGAGTAAGCAACAGTGAGTTAGCCTGAAAGCTTTAGAAAGTGGTTAAGGAATTTCTCTGAAGATCATAGAGAGTGGACGTAGGAGCTTGAGCCTCTGAACCACTATAATTGTTGTGTTGTTTGCTTTCTGTACTGCATTTTATCTGTTGCATGTTTTTCACTAAAAGCTGAATTTACTGATATTCAGTTGGAATCAATCCACTGAACTTGCATCAAATTGATCACAACCTTAATCACTATTTTATTAAAGGAAGAAGATTTTCAGCAAAGCTAAAACAAGTATAAACTTAGGGCCAACCATTCCGCACACTTGAGTAGCTAGAACAGATAGTTACCAAACTGAATTAACTCTACTGAGTGTTCAGTAAGATAGTTATTTGATCCAAGCTCCTCAGGATCTCTGATAAATTCAGGATCAGTTGGGCTAATATGAAGCTTCTGAAAGCTTCTCAGGATCACTGTCTCAATAGACTTTGACCCAGGGTGATTTGTGCTTCTCAGGGCAAAAATATCAAGATAACCTGACCCATCTAACCTCAATGAAGAAAAAGTTTTAAAAATCACTGAACACGTGTATTCCCCCCCCATACACGTGTAAGACTAGTTTGCACCGGGGCCAACAAGTGGTATCAGAGCAGTGGTTCATTTTTGACCACTTGCTTTGGTAGCCATATTCTATTTGCTAAAAGACTTTGGTGGTCTACTGAATAGATCTTATTGTTGATATCTTACAAGGCTCATTCATCATGCCTTCTAAGAAACTTCATATGTTCTCTGTTGATAGCTATGACTTATGGAGAATGAGAATGCAGGCTCATCTGTATTCTAAACATGAAAGAATGTGGAGAGTGGTTTCTGAAGGACCATTCAAATATACTGTTGTGAATCCCAGAATTACTGATACTGAGAGGAATGATCCCAGAGATGAATTTCCTAAACCTGATGATCAACTTACTCCTGATGAGAGAAAGTTAGTCAATCTGGACTACATAGCTAAAGATACTCTATATAACACTATTGATGATGGTGTTATGAGGATGATTTCTCACTGTGAAACTGCAAAAGAAATATGGGACACACTTGTTGTTATGTGTCAAGGCACTGATCATATTAAGGAAAACAAACTTTTTGTTGCTATTGGAAAGTTTGATAGCTTTGAAATGGAAGATGGTGAATCCATTGACAAACTGAAAGTAAGATTCACTAGCATTATGAATGATCTGAATGCTCTTGGGAAAAGATACCCACAGAGAGAAGTGGCACTGAAAATTCTTAGAGGATTGTCTAAGACAATGGGATATACATGTTGTGGTGATTGAAAACACAAAAAATATTGATTCCATGCCATACCAACAAGTTTTCTCTGAACTGAAAGCTTATGAGTTTGTGATTGACAAGAAAACTAAGAAATCTGATAGCAAAGATGATTCTTCATCTAACAAGAATGTGGCTTTTAAAGCAAAAGAGAAATCCTGTAAATCTAGAGAGTCTGAGAACTCACTTGCCAAAAATCAGGATGAGCAGGAGGATAAGCTAGTACTGATGGCAAGGAGGTTTGAAAGACTTAATAGCAGATATGGAAAATATAAGAAATATTACAGGAATCACAGGTACAAGAGAAACTCAGAAGCTGAGGACAGATCCACTAAGAAAAGGAAGGACCATAAAGTTGAAAGCTCCTCATCCAAGAAAAAGGACTCCAAGATCAAGGAGGAAAGTGATCAAGATGGTGACACCAACAGATGCTACAACTGTCAGAAGAAAGGTCACTTCCAATATGATTGTCCTGAGCTGAGTGCTAAGGAAAGAAAGGAAAGACAAGCCAAGAGAGACAAGAAGATCTCCAGCAAGAAGGCTATGATTACTGAGGAAGAAGAACAATCTGAAGAAGGATCCAGTTCTTCAGATGAGATATTCTCAGATAGTGACAGTGATGATGTCTGCCTTGTTGCTATGGAGGAGGTAAATTCTTCTATCTCTATTGTTGCTCCTACACAAGCACATGAGTTGTCAAGTTCAACTGTAACCAGTAACTTTGACATGATGGGTTCTTTTGAGAATCTTATGAAGGACTATTCTGTGTTACAAGAACTGCTCACTGAAACTCAAGAGCAGAACAAGAAACTGATTGCTGAGAATCTGAAGTGGAAAGACTCTAAAAATGCTGAGATCACTTCTCAATTGATGGGAACTACTGATGAACTAGATGTTCTGAAAGTACAACTCTCAGAGAAAGAGAAAGTGATAGAAATCCTGAATGGAAAATTAGAGAAATCCACTGAAGAAATTCAGCTTATCAGGATTGAGTTCAATGACCTCTTTGAAAAGCATGAGACTCTAAAGAAATGTGAGGATAGTGCGCAGAGAAAGTTAGCTCTATTGAATTCTGCATCTAAAGTGATAGATGAAATTCAGAGTAATCAAAGACCTGCAACTATAAAGGCTGGATTGGGATATAATCCAGGGGGAACCTCACAAGGTCTTCTGAATGCTGCTTCTAGTAGCACTAAGATTGTCTTTGTTAAACCAGTGGCATCTAATCTTCTTACTGAAGAACAGCCCAGAGTTTTAGACAATGGTTTCAGAAAAACTGAAGGTTCAGGGAAGAAAGCCCAAACCTCATGAAAAGGCTAGAAAACCTAAACACTCAGTAGGAAATTTTCAGGCCAGTACTTCAAAGCCTCGGGCTAAGAATACCAACCTGAAAAGATTTGCACTGAACCATCAGAGGAATTTTTAGAAGAGAAACACACAGCAGAGATATTCTCAACTGAAAAGAACAAGTCCTCAGACTACTGAAAGACCACAATTTCAGTACAGGCAACCTAAACCCCACTTTCCTAAGGGTAAAGGTTTCCTGAACCCAAGTCAGCAGAGACAGAGACCAGTTGCACCAAAGCCAAGGCACTTGAACAAGAGGCCTGAACCCAGGAAAAATTCTAAGGCTCATGTTCATGCTAAGGCTGGCACTCATACCTAGGGTGATGAATGTGTATGTTGATGTTTATGGGAGACAAATCAGCCACTCTAAAGTAATTAGAGTTGTTAGGCAGATTTGGGTTCCAAAAGGTACAACTAACCTGGTAGGACCCTACACCAAATGGGTACCTAAGAACTGATCTGTTTTTCAGGTGAAGGAAAAGGGCACTGAGCTGAATGAAGACAACATAGCCCTGATGAGTGGAAATAAATTGGCTCCTGCTGTATGGTATCTGGACAGTGGATGTTCAAGACATATGAGAGGATATAAGAAATTACTCACTGACTATGTTGAGCAAAAAGGCCCTCAGATTACATTTGGAGACAATTCCAAATGATAAACTGAAGGATATGGAACTCTTGAAGTTGATTCTGTTCATATCCATGGTGTTTTATATGTGTCTGGTTTAAAGCATAACTTGCTTTCAATCAGTCAATTCCGTGACAAAGGATTCAGTGTTGAGTTCTCAAAGAACTTATGTTATGTGAAAGGCAATGCTTCACAGAAAATTTTACTGACTGGTACTAGAAAAGGAAATGTGTATCTTGCTGATTGGAAATTATCTCCTAAAGATACATGTTTGGTTGCAAAAAGTTCAACTGATACCAGTTGGTTGTGGCACAAAAGGCTGAATCACTTAAACTTCAAAACCCTGAACAAACTTGCAAGATTAGCACTTGTGAGGGGGTTACCAAATGAGGTGTTCAATAAAGATCATGTTTGTGATGCTTGTCAGAAAGGAAAACAAATCAGAGCATCATTCAAAAGCAAAGTAGATGTTTCTACTAACAGAATATTACAATTGTTACATATGGATCTCTTTGGTCCAGTGACACCTGTAAGCACTAATGGCAGGAAATATACACTTGTGGTAGTTGATGACTACTCTAGATACACATGGGTCATATTCTTACTCAGTAAGAAAGAGACTCGGACAAAACTGCCTGAACTACTGAAAAGACTCAATACTGAAAAGAATCTGAGTGTGGTCAAAATCAGATCAGATAAAGGAACTGAATTTATCAACCATATTATATCTGGTTATTGTGCAGCAAAGGGAATAGCTCATGAAACATCAGCTGCAAGGACCCCACAACAGAATGGTGTTGCTGAAAGGAGAAATATGACTCTAAAAGAAGCTGCAAGAACAATGATTGCTGAAGCTGATATTCCTAAGAGATTTTGGGATGAAGCTATCAACACTGCATGCTACTCTCAGAACAGATCCATGCTGACCAAGAATCAAGGAAAAACTCCTTATGAGTTGTGGAATGAAAGGAAGCCTCTTGTTTCTCCCTTTCATGTGTTTGGTTGCAAGTGTTTCATACACAATAATGGTAAAGATCAGTTGAAAACTTTTGATAGCAAAGCTGATGAAGGGATATTCTTAGGATATTCTGAAATCTGTAAAGCCTTCAGAGTTTACAACTGTAGGACTCTTATTATGGAAGAAACACCTCATGTTGTTTTTTGATGAGTCTATTTGTGTTAAGAAGAAACAGGAACAAGACTCAGGAGAACTGACCAAGAGAATCACCAGACTTAGCCTGAAAAAGAATGATAAAACATCCTCTGAACCTGAAAAGAAGAAGTCAGTCACTTTCTATGAATGGAGTGAATCAGACTTAGACAAAGAAGTTCAGGATGGAAAAACTCAGGATGGTGAGACTCAGGGTGGAAATTCTCCACTAAAGGAAAGCCAACACACTGAAGCTGACCAATCTGAACATACACCAGTTCAGACTCAGGTATGTAATGCCAATGAAGATGTGGTCACAGCTGGGGCAAACTCTGAATTTATCAACCAAGGGGGAACAAATGTCTTTGACAATGTTCTGAATAGAATTTCCCCTGAGGAAGATGATTCCCTCTCTCCTTTTCTGTTGTTCCCTGAATTTGATGAATTACATGAACCTAACATTTCTGATGTTGAGGATACTACTGAAGGGGGAACATCCAGGAGAAAATGGTTGGATAGTCATCCTACAAGTCAGATTGTGGGTGATCTATCAGAAGGTGTTAAAACAAGAAGGTTCCATGGAGAAAGTACTTTGTTCTGCTGCTTCCTATCTGAAAAAGAACCTACTGAGATTGAAGAAGCTCTTCAAGATTCATTCTGGATTACTGCTATGCAAGAAGAGCTGAATCAGTTCACAAGAAATGAAGTTTGAGAGCTAGTGGACAGACCTAAGAGGCACAATGTGATTGGAACTAAGTGGGTGTTCAAGAACAAGAGAGATGAAAACAACAACATTGTAAGAAACAAGGCAAAGGCTAGTCGCACAAGGTTATTCCCAAGAAGAAGGCTTGGATTATGATGAAACCTTTGCACTTGTTGCAAGACTAGAAGCCATCAGATTGTTTCTTGCATATGCTGCTCACATGAAATTCACAGTCTATCAGATGGATGTGAAAAGTGCATTTCTGAATGGTGTGCTTAAGGAGGAAGTATATGTGGAACAACCTCCAGGGTTTTGTCAGAATGACCAAGTTTACAGGCTCAGGAAAGCCTTGTATGGTCTTAAACAAGCACCCAGAGCATGGTATGATACCCTTTCTAAGTTTCTTACTGACCATGGTTTTATCAAAGGAACTGTGATAGGACTTTGTTAAGGATAGAAGATGGGAAATATATCTTATTTGTTCAGATTTATGTGGATGACATCATATTTGGTTCTCCAAATCATCAGTTGTGTGAAAAGTTTTCTACCCTGATGAAAGGAAAGTCTAAAATGTCTATGATGGGGGAGATGAATTTCTTTCTTGGACTTCAGGTGAAACAAACTAAGGAAGGAATCTTCATCAATCAAGCAAAATACACCAAAGATCTGATTGCAAAGTATGGTGTACAAAATTGCAATGCAGTTAGAATTCCCATGAATACTAACTACAAAATGGATCCTGATCCTAAAGGCAAATCAGTAAATCACACTGATTATAGAGGGATCATTGGATCATTGCTATATCTCACTGCAAGTAGGCCTGATATAACATTTGTTGTTGGGATATGTGCAAGATACCAAACTAATCCTAAGGCTAGTCACATGGAGGCTGCCAAGAAGATTCTGAAATATCTTAAAGACACTGTGAATAGAGGATTATGGTATCCAGCTGATGATAACCTTGAATTAACTGGTTATTCAGATGCTGGTTATGGAGGATGCAGAATTGATAGGAAGTCTACAACAGGAACTTGTCAATTTCTTGGAAGTAAACTGATATCATGGTTTTCAAAGAAACAGACCTCAGTAGTAACTAGTACTACTGAAGCTGAATACATGGCTACAGGAAGTTGTTGTGCACAGATTCTTTGGCTCAGACAACAATTGAGGGATTATAAGATTATAGCCAATGAAGTACCTATATTTTGTGACAATAATGGTACAATTGCTATTACACAAAATCCAGTATTGCACACCAGATGTAAGCATGTTGATATCAGACATCACTTCATCAGAGATCATGTTGAGAAGAAGGATATCAGAATGGAGAAAATTCATACTGATAAACAGAGAGCTGATATCTTGACTAAACCTTTGGCTGAATCAAGATTTCAGGAACTATCAGTTGAATTAGGAATGTTGGATCCAGGTGAATAAGGCAAATCTGAAAAATTGAAGGTTTTCAGATGCATGAAGTTTTTCAGGTTTTTACTGAAAACTCAGGATAAAATTGAGAGTCCTGAACACTGAGTCTTGTGAAACTCAGTAATCCTGAAGTTCAGTACTCAGTATTATACTGACATTTTATCAAGATCAAAACTCAGTAAGACTGATGGAGAAAATTAGTCTGAAGAAGTTATTGACTCATGCACCACATTTATTGTCTAACTGAATCTCAGTAATCATTGGCAATAAATGACAAAACACCTGAAAAAATAATTGGGCGGGACGTTTGAAATTCTCGAGGAAAGTCAATGGTCTGCAGGAACAGTAATTAAATGCACTGTTCATTAATCACCAAAAAGGATAAATTGACGGCTAAGTACTTGCAAAATCGTCCTTTCAATTACCCATTTTTAGTCGGTTTTAATCTTGACCGTCAAATCCTTCATCTACGCGATTTTCCATAAATTAAAATCTTATATCCATTGCAAAGATTTCATTCAAGCCCTATTTCAAAAACTTTCAACTTCAAGATACTCTGTATTCCAAAAACCTCCGATTACTCAAAATTCTTCACTTTCCAAAAACCCTCCACTAAAATCACCAAAAATGACACTCTCTGTATACGACAAACTCGCCGTTACCAACAAACCTTGGTACGAAAATGTCATTTCTCTGGAAATCAAAAGGGAGAAAGGTGAAAAACTGAAGAAGAAAACATTGGCCCCTCAGAAGAGAAAAAAACTTCAAACTATTGCTGAGAAGGAGGCCAGTGAATCTGAAGAAACTCAACCTGAAGGCCAACAAGGGTTGAAATCTCCACTTCAGGTTCTTGCTCAGGTGGTGACAAATGTGCAGGAGCAAGAAACTGAGGAGCATGTTTTCTCTGAGGTACTCGAAACCTCTCTGAGTTCAGACAAAATTTCTCAGGAAATTTTCAAGGGACCTCAGATCACTACTGAAGAAAGGCCAGCTCAGACTTCAGATCAATCTGAACCTCATGAATTGCTGAACTTGGACGCTCTCCTGAATGAACCATTTCTCGATCCATCAACACTGGAACTCGTACAATCTGAGCCAACTGCTCCTGAAAGCCCAAAATTGAAGAAGGGAGAGGCAGAAGAGACTGAATGGCAGAGCAAGGGGGAACAATTCATATTGGACCGATACCCTGAGCTGAATGCTTATCCTGACCTTCAGGATATGTTCTTCAGGCTCAGGACGACAGTGTATATTCTGAATCAGACACTCCCGGAAATGCTGAACATTGCCTCATTCAGAGGAGAAGAGTGGTGGAGTGCTGAGACAGCTGCCCTGACTGAATTTTCAGGCTTCAGAAAAACAAAGCTGAGAATGAAGGTGAGTGATTTTGATGAACTGGTGGAAAAGAAGCTAGCTGAAAGGAAAGCTACTGAAGAAGAAGATGCATCCAGCTCTCATGATCAAAGCAAAGATAAGGATCAGAGAGGTGACACAAAAAAGAAATCTGAGAGGGAGAAGGAACCTCAGATAGATACTGAGAAAGAAAAGGGAACTGAGAGTCATATGGAGAAGGATACTGATGCTGCACAGACTGATATCACACAACCTCAGACTGAAGTTAGCACTCTTCAGGTACCTTTTGACACTGTTATACATTATGCCAAAGTTACTGAAGTTCCTACCTTTAAATCTATTGTGTATGATATGCAGACTGAGGCTCGTTTGGAGCAACCAGCTCAGTTGGAGACAGTTATTTTGCCTTCAAAGATTGATTTCAGTCCAATCCTGGATGAATTAAAGAAGGTGGTGCCAATGGTGGAGAAAGTAAATCAAATGGAAGAAACCTTGGCAAGCCAATCTCAAAAGCTGGAAAATCTGAGTTTATCTTCTGACATGCTGCAACTACAAACAACTCTTACAGATAAGATGACTGCCTTGGAAGGAAAGATTGATGTGATCAAAATTGAGCTCAATGTAGAGATGGAGCAAAGGTATCAAACCAGAACTGCCTATCTTGAGACCAAGCTGGTTGAGAAGAATGAGCAATTGATCAATCAGTTGTTGAGGAAATGAGCACTCTGCTCATGACCAAAATGACAAACATGATGCACGAGTTCTTCTCAAAGCAGTTTTCTCCACTCTCAGATGAATTCTCAATAGCCAAGAACTACATGATGAGGCTGGAAGACGAGCATGATCAATTAGTTGGAGAGGTGCGGAGCTTAGGAAAAGAGCAATATTATATGGATGCCGCATTATCTCAACTTCTCCCAAGGTATGATGCCAAAAAGGGGGAAAGGCCAAGTTCGAAAGGACAATTGGATAAGTTGTTGGCTTAGACCTTGGAGAAGAAAGCAAGAGAAGAAGATGAGGCTAAGAAGATCTTGGATGCTCTGAGTGAAGTGGAGGCCACTGAAAAGCTGAAGTTCAAAGAAGTTGAAGAAACTAGCCACACTCAGACATCAGAACAAGCAGCTCAGGAAATTATTAAAGAGAAGATGGCTAAAAGGAGGAAAACTGAAACGAGCAAAGCTGGTGAAACTCAGGACAGACCAGAAAAGAGAAGAGTTGTAGCATTCGTTGAGCAAGAAAAAAAGAAAAGAGCAAAAGTTTCAAAGCCTACTCAGAGGAAACTGATAATGGAATTTGAAGAATCTGAGGAAGAAACAGAGAAAGAAGAAACTGAAACCCAGAAAGAAGCCTTCAATACCAAAAAGACCCTGAGGGCCCTGCAGATTGAAAAAGAGAAGAGAACAGTTGCTTCAGTCTCAGGTGCTCCACTGATTAAGAAGAAGAAAGAAGAAGAGCTGAAAAGAATGGGTGGGTTCAAAAAGTTTCTAGGCAAGAGGAGAGGTACAGAAAAGACTCAGAAATGGCCGCATATTGACAAGTGGATACCTCTACAAATCAATGATGCATGGGAGGAAATCAAGAGAACCTTCTGGTTCTATTAGGAAATTCTGAGGGGATGGAGGGGGAGCAGCTCAGATAAAAATGAAGCATTCATTGAATATCTACTGACCTTTTATCCTGAGTATCTTCAGAAATGGATCAACTTGGCAGATGAAGCCAACACTCAGATGATGGCTCCAGGACCCTACATGTACCCAGCACCCAGATTTGAGAATGGCTATGTGAATGAAGCAGCTATTTCTCAGGAAATTGCTCAGTATGCTATCCAGCTAGGTTTAACAGGAAACAACCCTGAAATCATCAAGGCAAGAGATGAACTGAAGAAGAGATACTACGGGATGTTCAACCTGGAAGTGCCAGAGGATGAAGTAGAAGAAGACTGAAGACTTTGTACTTCTGAATTGCTTTTGATTTTCATTGCAATCTGTAACTCTTATCCTACATCAATGAAAATTTATCTTTTATGCTCAAAGATAATATCTCATTATCTTTTTACATGTCTTTAATTATTTGATATGCCTGTTTATTTGGAAATTTTTGGGAGAATTACCATTTTGGTTTGTAATAGATAAACTGAAACCTGAGTATATGTTAAGTTTTCTAAAATGTAAAAAGATGGTTTTGACATCATCAAAAAGGGGGAAATTGTTGGGAGATGAATTTAATAAAGAAGTTTTGATTAGATTACAACACCCATGAGTATGACATGTTCAGGATAATCTTGATAGTCTGAGTCAGGTTTTAGTATAGGATTGTTAAGGAAGATATCTGCACAATGTATAGTCAGCAGATATAGATTAGGTTAAATATTGAAGACCCTGAAGATACTGAAGAACTCAGATAAACTTGAATGATTCAGAAGATACTGAGTAAATGTTCAGAAGTTACTGAAGACATAGAAGATACTGAAGAACTGAAGACTCTGTAGTTACTGAAGACTTAGTAAGTTACTGAAGACTCATGAAGACCTGAATGTTCAGAGGCACTGAAAAATATCTATCTGAATACTACAAAACTGAGAAAAATCACATGTTCATAAAAGTAGATATTGCCCAAAACATTCAAGTGCAGACAAAAGGAACTAAGTCTAAGTGTTGTTTAAGGTTGTCTCATTCAAAGAGATTGACCCAAAAGAGTCGTTTTGCTTGTCTACATTCACTGAAGACAAGAACCAATCAGAGGAAGACAACACTGTACTTCACTGACACTGAAAGCGACAGGACCCTGAATGTTGTCAGTAGTACTATATTCCAGACTGCAAAAATTGGTGATTGGCTACATGGCTGCATATTTCCTAAAACATGCAAGGGAGTGTTCAAACCCTAAAAATAGTCGTTCATCAATAACCAGAAGAGGAAACCCTTGATAATATCTCTTCCAACAGATAGTTTTTCAAGAGTAACCTTTGGAGAAGTTACCTATAAATACCAGTGACCTTCTACATTGAAAGGTTACGGGAAATTTAAAAGCAACTCAAGAGCTCATTCGTATTCTTGCAAATTGAAGCACTAGAAAACCCTAGAATTTCCCAAGTGTTTCACATTGGAGAGAGCTCATTCACTAAGCCTAGATTGATAGAATTATTCAAAGCTTAGTAGAGATATCATAGCCTTTGCATTTGTTCTTATTGTAAAGGATATCTCACCCTAGTTGGAAACCAACCCAAACCCAAACCTTTTGATAAGGTAGTTTGAGTGTGTGTGATTTGTTGGTGAGTAAGAGTTGTAAAGAGTGAGTAAGCTGCAATGAGTCAGCCAGAAAACTCAAGGTAGAAAAGTGAGTAAGCTACAGTGAGTTAGCCTGAAAGCTTTAGGAAGTGGTTAAGGAATTTCTCCAAGATCAGAGAGAGTGGAAGTAGGAGCTTGAGCCTCTGAACCACTATAATTGCTGTGTTGTTTGCTTTTCATCTTGCGATTTTATACATTGTATGTTTTTCACCGAAAATTTGGATTTACTAATATTCAGTTGGAATCAATCCACTGAACTTGCATCAAATTGATCACAACCTTAATCACTATTTTATTAAAGGAAGAAGATTTTCAGCAAAGCTAAAACGAGTATAAACATAGGGCCAACCATTCCGCACACTTGAGTAGCTAGAACAGATAGTTACCAAACTAAACTAACTCTACTGATTGTTTAGTAAGATAGCTATCTGATCCAAGCTCCTCAGAATCTCTGATAAATTCAGGATCGGTTAAGTTAACTGAAGCTTCGAAAAGTCGCCAGATCATTGTCTCAAGAGACTTTGACCAGTATGCATTTGTGCTTCTCGGCAAAAAATATCAGGATAACCTGACCCATCTGACCTCAGTGAAGAAAAAGTTTTAAAAATCACTGAACACGTGTATTCCCCCCCATACACGTGTAAGACTCGTTTGCACTGGGACCAACAAAAACTTAATGGTGGACGAAGTTGACACATGTGGGTGGCCATTGGAGAGGAACCAATCAACGTAACCATCAGCACAATCCCAAGAGTGTTTCACCTCATCACCAAGTCTATCTTGGGTGATTACGTGACTATCCCAAGTTTTGAAGTAATCAGCCATTGCACCCCAAACAATCTTGGTGTTTTTGGAAGTTGAACCATCATTTTAAGACGTCTTTTTGCAAACAAAGAGGTTTTCGGGCATCGCTCGCGACATATCCATATGCCTTTAAGACCGATCCGTCATGTAGGGCTCAACTATGTCTCCACATACGATGCACCCATAATAGTAAGACACTAGTGGCAATGGATATGAATCTCGAAGTACAGCATATGGAGTCCATCTAATCTGTAAATAACGTAAACAATTGAATTTAGTACGCAAATAAGGAAAAAATATATTTATTAATTGCACTCTCACCTGGCTTGCTACGAGTGCATCTAGACTCTCTCTGAAGCCACGAACACGGTCGATATCGACACCCATATGAGCTTCAGGTGCATACTTACTTGCCAACGGTTGAGGATATTCAAAGTTGACAGATTGTGGAGGCAGTATCAAGCATGGAAAGTGTTCATAAATCCACGCGTACTGATTGCATTTTCTACTTCCGTCACTGTTAAGCCCAAAAGGTCCACCAAATCCTCTTTTCCCATCCGCTTCTGTTCACGTGAAGACTGCACCGGGAGTCCATCAACTGGTAAACCAGTGAGGCAATAGACGTCATCAAGAGTGATCGTCATTTCTCCAAAAGGAAAGTGAAAAGAATTGGTCTCTAGGTGCCATCTTTCGACAAAGTAAGCGATCAAATTCTTGTTTGGATTTTTGTAAGATGATTTTTTTAGCTTCAAGAGTTTGGACGCTCTAATATATGACCAAAATGGGCGATTGTCTTTATCATCCAACTTCCATTTGAGAAGTTTTACTACATGGCTATGACACTTTAGCACGGGTCGTTCATGTCCTTCAGAGATGTGTTTGGCAACATGATCCTTCGGAAACAGAGGAGACTCTTCCTCTCCATCTCCATTTTCCTCTTCCTCACTATCTCCTTCTTCATCTTCCCCTCCCAAATCATCTTCCTCTTCTTCTCCATCTCCCATTTCCCCTCTCAAATCCTCTTCTTCTCCCTCTTCCTCTTCCACTTCCTTTGTATTTTCCTATCCCTGTACCATTGCCTCTTCCTCGAGAGCAATCGATTCTCCTATTACAATTTTATTCCTCTTCCTCTTTCTCTTGTTTTGACTCAATACTACAATTTTCCTTCTATTGGATGTTGTAGGGCGAACCCTCTCATCATCATTCTCTGAAAAAAGTAAACATGTTTGTGTGAGGAAGAATAAACTATACTAAAATTTCAGCAAAATAATTTGAAAACTATCTAATGATTCGAAAAAAAATGTTTAAATTGTCATATATGTATTGATCTGGAAATATCATGTAATGGTACAGTGTATTGATTTGGCAAAATCATATAGAAGTTTATGTTCAACATTAAAAATCGAAAGTGGGTAAAAGTTCGACAAAAAATACCAAAAATTGATCACAATTTCGAACAAAATTTCCAAAATTTCAACCAAAATTCGGTAAAAAAATTCGAAAACTGGTCATGTTTTCAGAAAAAAGTTTCGAAACTTAAAACAAATTTCGAGAAACCAGGCTTGACGAATCTCCAAAAACCCAGTTCGAACTCAAACTAAAAATACAAACATTTGTGTGTGTCATCAACCCTAGAACAAATTTAACGTAATACATGTGTAATACATAAACTTCATACTAAAATAATTGTAAAAAAAATAAAAAATCCATGTCCAAATCTTTGTTATTTTTGAAAAATCGAAAAAATTTACCTGTTACCATGGCGGAGAGCGGCGACGACAAGTGGTGGCTGCGAGAGGTGGCGGTGAGTGGTGACGGCGACGACGTGAGTGGTGGTGGCGGCGGCGTGAGTTCTAGGGTTACAAACAGATTTTTCTTTTTTGGGGAGAAAGGGGTGAACAAATTATTTTTCAAAACTGAGTAGGGAAGGAATGAATATTATTGAAAATTTCAGGGAGGGTGTACTAATCCGAGAGGTGTACTTACTAAAAGGGGTGGTGTCTATAACCGTGGCCCAATTATTATTCTTTTCGTGTACTTATGCCTATTTTATGTTTGTATATTTGTGCTGTCAAAAAAAAAATTGTTTGTATATTTGTCTCTCTCAAATAAAATGGATCGTATACAAATTTTTAAAAATAGAATAATTGTATTCCATTTTAAAATAATACTATAAAAGATAAAAAAAATGAGAAAAAAAATAAAAAAAATAAGAAATTTGAAATGAAAGAGATTGAATAGCGCCACGTGAGATTAGAAGAGTGAGAATTAATAATAAGGGAAGGTTGTATTTTATAAAAGAAAAATGAAAAGCAAAGACCCAAAAAATTGATAAATGGGCTGAAAAAAAGAAAAAGAAAAAAAGGTGCCGGTTAAAATATCCTAATCTTCTCTCTCCCTTCATTCTCCAGTTTCTTCTTCAATCCGCGCCGTCGCCGGCCTTGACCACCTCTCACGCCACTGCTCTCCTTCTCCACCAGATCTCAGGGTAACTCTCCTTCTCTCATTTGTTAATTTCTACTGATTTTTGCCAAAAAATTATATGATGATTATCGATATATTTTTTGACCGGATAAATAAGTGACGGCGGCAGATGCCGGTGACTGTAGGGATTGAATATATATATTTAATATAAAATGATGAGGGGATTATGGAATTTTCATAATATTTTGTATCTACTAACCGAACCCAACAAAAAATTCACTTGCACATTATAGCCCGTAAATATAGAACATATAAATTTGGCCTTGAGCAAAACAAAATTCAGCTCAAGCAATTCCAGAGGATAGAGATCATATATATATATATATATATGTAATTGCAGTTTTTCATTTTGGGGATGCAAGTGTACCCCTTTGTTCTATGTGGATCCGCCCCTGGTATAAACCCACTTTATCCCTTGATATTCAAAGAAGTAAATGGAGACTATAAGTAACAAGTGAACTGTGGGACAAAAAAGAGGATCAGTTCTTGGTTCCCGATTTCACCAGCTTCATTTCTGAGTTTTACGGAAACAGTAAAAAAATCAAGATACATCGACCAGGTTCAGGGGGCGACCTGCCCCAGAGTGGTGAGTTTAGTCTTTTCCCAGTAGCACGGAGGGTGAACTCCTTCCAAACTGTTGCAATGGACGATGATATGGAGGGTGGGAACTTGGGGGCATTCCTGGAAAGGCCAAGGACATTCCCTTACATGCACAGTAAACCTTACACCCCTCTGGTTAGTGCGTCTATTTTAATTATGCATCTTGTGAGTGAAACATGTCATCAAACAGTTTATTTTTACCTGTACTAGGAAATATCTGTTGCTCTATATGCTCAATTTCATGTTTAATGCCTTTGATTTATCATATGTGGTTTGATGGCCGCATGGATTCAAAGACTAGCTATTAATAAGACTCATTCGGTTCACACTCCCTTCAAATTTTTAATTAAGTACAGATCCCATGAAGGTGTGGATAAACATGGGAGGTAAATTTCCACGGACTTCTAAACATTAACCATCTGCCACACAGATTTTGTTTCCCTTTGAAACCTCTACCACCACTTACTTAGTAGGCTTTGTTCTGCATAGAGATGTTTCCAATCCCAAGCCCACCAAGTTCTTTCTCCATCTGCTCCATCGACAAGAGATCTCTCATTTTGATTGAAATCCTAATATAAGTTGAGTGTTTGTTTTGGGATTTTGAGTTGGGTGAGATTTAAATTTATGTCAAATCAATGTGTAAGAGTGTATAATGTTGTATTATTATATTGTTGTTGCGTGCGATTATGGTGATTGGATGATGGGGCTTATGATTTAAATTTATTAAAGTTTAAGAAGAGAGAATTGATTGTGTTTGGAAGCGTGATAGTGGGTTTATAGGTGTTGTAGTGGTGGTTTTATAAACCGGATTTCGAAATCCCAAAGTAGAACTGGATTTTTATTTGTAAATCCAAAACCTGGTTTTAAAACCCAAAACAAACATCACCTTAGGAATCCGAATAGGGATAGCTAGTAGATAGGTATAGTATCAAACACGGATTGGATCAACGTTATTCTTCCACCCGTTAATAGAAAATCCTTCTTCCAGCATGGCAATTTTTTTTTTTTTTTTACAACCTTAGATAATACCGGCTGCAAAAAGAATATTATGAGGGGGTCCAAAATGGGATACCTAAGAAAGTAATTGGCCATTCTCCCACATCAAACCTCACCAAATTTGCGTAAATCTGGTCCCATTCTCATTCGTATTAATCCTCAACAAGAAATTCTCTTATCCATGTTGATCCAGAATTTTTGAGGTGGCCTTAATTTTTGTCGATGAAGTATGGGGTGTCGTCTGCAAACTGTAAGTGAGTAACTTCAGTTCTTTTTTGCCTACTATCAATCCCTTGATCAGAGAATACTCCTTGCTTTTCATTTATGGATTTATTGTTCTCATCTTGACTTATATGTTGCACATATTTTTCTCACGTTGCTCAAGTAATGACTACTATATGCATTTTGCAGATATTTCGTCTACTCATGAGAATTAACAGTCGTGTTCTTTTGTTGCTTCTGCTCTGTGGACTTGGAGCTCTCTTTTATATTGGTGCAAGTACCTCACCAATTATCGAGTTTGTATATTCAGTTTGCATAATCAGTTTTCTCGTGTCAATATATCTTACTAAGTGGGTACTCGCTAAGGATGAAGGACCTCCTGAAATGGTTCAGGTATTACATTTTTTTTGTTTAGCTCCTTTTTCCCTTATAAACATACTGATCCCTTATTGTTCTTTCATCTATTAACATGCATTACAAAAGAAAATGTTGGCTATTTTTATTTCCTTTAGGAATATAGAATTGAATCACATGCCTTTCCTGTAGGTTTGATTGCATTTTGTTATTTGTTCTCAAATATTAGCAATCAATATATGATAGTGTACCGAAGATTTCAATTTTCAAGAAACAAATCTTGTTGAGCCTTAACTTGTAAACTACCAGAATGAGAACCAAGAACTAAGTTGTATTGAGTGTTCACCCATTATTCATAGGGTTAAGAACTTCGAACTATGAGACAAACGGATGCCACACAAAGATCTCTCTCAGAGGGAAAAAAAAAAGTCAAGATAATCTAAGTGATAATTTTTTAATGTAAATGTCACAAGAAGTCATGAGAACACTTGCTAGGTTCACAAAAGTTGCAAATATCTAACAATCCTAGGAAGGATAACAAATGCAATATCCTAGTTATTTTTCTTGAATAAGAGAACTGACTAACATACTAATTCCATTAATTATTTGAAAACTTGTCCAAATGGGATCTCCCCTTTGTTCGAAAAACCTACTACCAAAACTACTCCATAGCTTAAATCATGGAAATTCAACCTTGTCAATTATTCTGCTGAGCCTACATAATTGTATATTGAACTTGCTTTTTTTTTTTTTGAACATGCTTTGTATAGTGAACATGATTTGAATCAGTCCATTGATAGTTTCTTTAATTGTTGGTGCATCTGTATTTTCATAATGTTGGGTCTCCTGATCAGTCTAGACGATTTGAGAGCCTTCCTTTTGCATCCTTTTTGCCAATGCTAGCTACAAAAATGTGTAGCTTAAGAACTTTAACAATGTGTCAAGTGCATCATGCACCAGTTTAGAAATGGTCCCAGCATTCTGCTACCAAACATTAAGTGTCAGTTTGGAATGTCAAATAAACATATATTGGTCAATATCTTTGTTGATTAACATGAAAAATGCATTCATAAGTTTCTTTGACCATTTAATTATAGATAAGTAAGGTTCCAATAGCAATTGCATATGCTACTTGGTTGGAGACACTGCAGGTCTTTAGATACCTTGTTCTAGATTGATGCCTATTATTTTCTTTTTCAGGCTTCGCTACCCATTGTGTTTAATAAAGGTCCTATAAACTGTGTTATGATTGACACAGGAACTAACTTATCTTTTGTTTCAATGACTTGACCTTATTGGTTTACATGCTAGATATCAGATGCAATACGAGATGGTGCTGAAGGTTTCTTTAGGACTCAGTATGGAACCATCTCAAAGATGGCTGGTTTACTAGCATTAATAATCCTGTGCATATACATGTTTCGGAGTATGACACCACAGCAAGAAGCATCAGGCTTGGGGAGGTAATTTTGATCTGTAATATTTATTTTCTCCTCATTCAACTCCATTGACACGCTATCCTACATGGTGGTTCAGGTCAACTCCTGCTTTCATTACGGTTGCTTCTTTTCTTCTTGGTGCTCTTTGTTCTGGTATTGCTGGCTATGTGGGAATGTGGGTCTCTGTACGTGCAAATGTTCGTGTCTCAAGTGCGGCAAGACGGTCTTCTAGAGAGGCATTACAGGTTCTTTTTTTCGTTGGTTATGTTCAATTCTGAAAATGTATTTAGTTCATCTCTGATGAGTTTGCCTCACAGATTGCTGTTCGTGCTGGTGGTTTTTCTGCTCTAGTGGTTGTTGGAATGGCTGTTATTGGTATTGCTGTTCTTTATGCCACATTTTATGTATGGTTGGGGGTAGATTCACCAGGCGGCATGAAGGTTACTGACTGTAAGTTTCTGCCTTTCATTTCCCCCTTCAACTGCCAAGTGCTTTCTTCTGTTATTTTCTCGCTCAATTGAATGTATTTCTCACCCATAGTTTGAACTTTACTTTTCTCTTTCAGTGCCTCTTCTTCTTGTTGGATATGGTTTTGGAGCTTCATTTGTTGCACTTTTCGCTCAATTGGGCGGTGGAATATATACTAAAGCAGCTGATGTTGGAGCTGACCTGGTTGGAAAGGTGGAGCAGGGTATTCCTGAAGATGATCCTCGTAATCCTGCTGTCATTGCTGATTTGGTATGAGGATCCCATCCCCCAAATATATATATATATATATATATATATATGTATGTTTGTGTGTATATATATGTATATATAAAATTCTGGATAGTTTTTGGGCAATTTTTGGTGGTTGCATGCAGTAGAGGAAACATTGACTTAGTGGAAAATTAAATCTTTTGGCTTTCTTTTACAAATTGTGCTACCCATGTATTCTGTTATGAATTTTTGCTGCTTATGTTTTTCATTCGTAATGATTTTTCTTTTCTAATTATTGGTAAATTAAGGTTGGAGACAATGTTGGTGACTGTGCTGCTCGAGGTGCCGATCTCTTTGAAAGTATTGCTGCAGAAATAATTAGTGCAATGATACTTGGTGGTACAATGGCCCAACGCTGTAAAATTGAAGGTATGTGATTGGGTCATTCTTCAGCATGAAAATATGTTGACTGATTATAGGAATCTGACTCTTCTAGTCTGTTCAATTTCTCAAACACATGCTTTTGGGTGATCGGTGCACTTTCCACTAGGAAGAATTTCCACGGCCAGAATTTTGTTATCCTTTATGCTTGGTCATATCTGTAACTTAACATGCTTCTCTTTCTGGATTTCTGCTAGCTCAGTTTCAAATTGGTCTCTTTGTGTATTTATTTATTCCTGCACCATTTGTAATGTCCTTTGGTGAATCCCAACGTATCAACCCAACATACCTCATTCCATATTCTTTTTACCCCTAGGACCTGGAAATTTCACCAGCAACAAATATTTGAAATGTGCTAGACAAATGAGAATCAAAAGCTTATGATTATTATATCTTCTTGGTAGTTGGTACTCTTTTCTTTTTAGAATTACATATCATGTCTTGAGATCAAGATATGATATCAATAATTTGTTTTTCCTATCAGGCTTCTCTTTTTGGTGTATATAGTGTGGCTTTGTCAATCCATTAATTCTTCTCTTAAATTTCTTTCCACTTATTCTTTGTTATTACTAATTTGTTTATCCTATGGATTGTCTAACTGATGGTGAATCATAGTTGTTACGGGAGCGCCTTAGGGTCGCCTAAGGCGCAAGGCGCACCAGGCGCCAGCTGCAGCGCCTAGACACTGCTGAGGCGGGCGCACATAAAAAAAAAAAAAAAAAAAAATTTGGGTTTTAAGGGTGGGAAACTAGGGTTTTCATTTTTTCTTTCTCCTCTCTTCTCTTCCCTTCTCCAAAGTCTAAACCCTCGGCTATCCCATTCCCTCCATATCCCGGCGCTGCCCCACAGCCCGCCTCCCGCTTATGTACCTAAAGGTTCTAAACAAGTGGAGACGGGAAGGGGGTCGAAGGGAAAGGGCAAGGGAAAGAGTGGTGGAAGATCCTCTTTTAGACTTAGAGATGAAGAAATTGAATTTGACTATTTAGAACCTCTAGAAGAGGAGGAAAACGAGTTTAACGAGGAAGACCCACAATTTGTTGATGATGATGATGATGAGGAGGAGGGTGATTTTGATGATGAATTTGACAATGAAGATGATTAGTTTGCTATTTATTTGCCTTTGATTTGGTCCATTTGGATACTTATTGGTTTTTACTTCGTACTTTTTGAAGTTTGCAATGTGTTATTGAAGATTATGCCCTTAATTTGTGTCATTTATGTGTTTTTGAACTTTAAACTAGTGTTTATTTACATGCTAATATGTGTATTCCAAGGTTTTATGTTGTTTTTTCCAATTTTTCGGTCCAAGAACGCAAGGTGCGCGCCTAAGGCGCTAGGTGCGCCTAAGGCACTAGGCGCAGCTTTGCGCCGTGTTGCGCCTTGCGCCCGTAACAACTATGTGGTGAATGATTATAAAAAGTGATGATTTTACCTTATAATTTGCTCTCTTTTTTTTGCTGAACAAAATTTAAGTGGATTTTTTTATTTACATGCAGATCCATCAGGTTTCATTTTGTTTCCTCTTGTTGTTCATTCATTCGACCTGATAATATCATCGGTTGGAATATTTTCTATTCGCAATACACGTGATCCTGGAGTGATTGGTGCTACGGAGGATCCAATGGCAATTCTTCAGAAAGGATATTCTATAACAATAGTCTTAGCTGTTCTGACATTTGGTTTGGTAAGAAGTTTTTTATCTTCTTCTCTTTGGTGGTTTGTAGAAATTCATGGTGTTGATCCTGTACTTTTTGTATTGCAGTCGACTCGGTGGATGCTTTATACTGAACAGGCACCTTCTGCTTGGTTCAACTTTGCCCTGTGTGGTTTGGTTGGGATCATGACAGCTTATATCTTTGTGTGGATTACAAAGTATTACACTGATTACAAGCATGAGCCTGTGCGCACATTAGCACTTGCTAGCTCTACCGGACATGGAACTAATATAATTGCTGGAGTCAGTTTGGGTCTTGAATCAACAGCTCTTCCTGTTCTAGTCATAAGCGTATCCATTATTTCAGCATTTTGGCTGGGCCACACCTCGGGACTGGTTGATGAGTCTGGATTCCCAACTGGTGGCTTGTTTGGGACAGCTGTCGCAACTATGGGAATGCTCAGTACTGCAGCTTATGTTCTCACTATGGATATGTTTGGTCCCATTGCGGATAATGCTGGTGGAATTGTTGAAATGAGTCAGCAGGTACACTTTGATAACCTAAAGATGTATGTTATGGGGGACTTTGCAAACCCTTGTAAATATTTCGTAAATATAAAAGGTCAAAAATTAGTTTTAAGCAGTGAATCAACTTAAAAGTGATTATTTAATACGTCAAAAGAAGCATGGAATTACTTTTTTTGGAAAGAAAATTGCTTCTAATCTGTTTTAAGAGATCACAAACACCCTCTACATGTCTTCGAAATTGCCTTTTTAAGGTACTATGCACGGTAGATTGCTATATAACTATTACCGATTACAGCCTGAAAGTGTACGTGAGATTACTGATGTTCTTGATGCGGTTGGGAATACTACAAAAGCTACAACCAAGGGATTTGCAATTGGATCTGCAGCACTAGCATCTTTTCTGCTGTTTAGTGCTTATATGGATGAAGTTGAATCATTTGCGCAAGTACCCTTTAAGCAGGTTTATTTTGCAATTTTTAATTTTGATCTTTTTCACTTTCTGCTTTTGGTAGCTGTTTCTTTCATTTTAATTACATGTCATTGTCATATTGTTTTGTTGATCCTGGTGTACAGGTTGACATTGCAATCCCAGAAGTGTTTGTTGGTGGGTTGTTGGGGTCTATGCTTATATTTCTATTTAGTGCATGGGCCTGTGCGGCAGTCGGTAGAAGTGCTCAGGAGGTTGTCAATGAAGTAAGAAGGCAGTTCATTGAGAGGCCAGGGATCATGGTGTGTATCGCAGTTTGACGTCTCTAGTGGCATATATTTGATCTTCCATCACTGTCAATTTGGATAAATTCAGCTTTTTGTCGTTTCAGGATTACAAGGAGAAACCTGATTATGGTCGATGTGTATCTATAGTTGCATCTGCTTCTCTAAGGGAGATGATAAAGCCAGGATTATTAGCCATTATATCACCCATAGCTGTTGGTAACTCCTTGCTTTCTAGTCCCAGCCTTCTCTAACATGCTCATTTTCGGCGCTGAATGAATACGTGTTTGCTCTTTTATCAGGTTTTACATTCCGGGTACTAGGGTACTATACGGGCCAACCTCTGCTTGGGGCAAAAGTAGTGGCTTCGATGTTGATGTTTGCAACAGTTTCGGGCATCCTCATGGCTCTTTTCCTCAACACTGCTGGAGGTGCCTGGGATAATGCCAAGAAATACATAGAGACGGGCGCTCTAGGAGGCAAAGGGAGTGATTGCCACAAAGCAGCCATTACTGGCGATACGTAAGTATTCACGTATTTATTTATTTATTTTGACAGCCATCTTGGTTCTTACACATGTTAGAAATTACACTTATTATCATCTTTGCAGTGTGGGAGATCCATTCAAAGACACTGCAGGACCATCAATTCATGTTCTCATCAAAATGCTGGCTACCATAACCCTCGTGATGGCCCCAATCTTCTTGTGAATCAGTCTGACGTCCTCATTTTATGTGCATCACTTTTTTGATGTCAAACCACTGATTTTTATATGAGAAGATTCTGTCAAAGTTATATTGAGAATTGGGACTGGAGTTATTTTTTTTTCTTTCGTTTTGTATTTAGGCTACTTTTGGAACTTTGAAGAGGAAATGCTATACTAGTACTAGAAAGAAAACATGGATTGTCAACTTCATGTGTGTTCTTGCGGGTAAATTATGTTGACTTATAAAATGACTATCATGGTAAACCAAATGAAATAAATGTGTAATTTGATGTCTTAAACTATACTTTGTTATATTGCTTTTATCTTTACAATACTTATTGAGAGCCAATAAAATGCACGTTGGATTTACTTTATGAAATGATGAAAGAAATAAAAGTTAACTAAGCGTTTGTCGAATTCTACACAATCTTAGCAGTGATATTGGTCTTTAGCATTCTTGGCACTATCTTTTACCATTTTAACACATCAAAACAACGATAATAATTAGTTAATATTTGAAACAGCTTCCTTTTAGGGTTTCAATGAAGGGGTTAAATTTTGGTAGTCCAGTCACTTGTCATCGATTTGAAATTGGTCCAGATTGTTTTGATTTTTTTATTTTGGTGTTGTAAATTTGTGACAATATTGAAATTGGTCCAACCTACTTTAATCATCGTCGAGTCCGACGACAATTTCACATTCCTCTTTCCCAGGGCGGCAAGACCGAGTATTCAACAGCGTCGCGCTCTCCGCCTCGCTATGACTCTCCGACGCCATTTTTTACCAAACAGAAGAGTGAAGAAGAGAGAAGTCAAGTTTTTACCTTCAAAATACACAGCCGCAGTTGCAATCGCCAGAAAGTCTCAAGAAATTAGTAGCTGGAAAATATCAGACCTTCGCCGGAAATCGTCAGAGCAGTCACAAAGAATTCGAATTGGGAAAAGAGACTAAAATCTCGATCTCAGTTATGTATAGAAGGGGTTTAGGGAGCATGGGGTTGTTCGCGACCTTTCGAGTAGGACACGTGGTCTTCATGCACCATAATTGCCTATTTCGTAGGCACGACAGTCGAGGCGAACAACCGCCATGGTTAACGCGTCTCGAGGAAGCTGTCGAGCGTGTCAAGAAAGCTGCCCAACCTCGCAAAGGCAGACACTCCTTTGAAGAATAGCTCGCACACCTCAACTAACCTAGGTATGCGACCTAGGGGCTATTGTTGTGTGTAATAAAATAGGAGGTAGATCCCACCACTTTATTCCACACCTTTTCCTATCTTAAAGTTTAGATTGAGATTCTCTTAAGTATATCACCTCAGGTCAAGTTACGAGCTCAGTAGCTTGCCTAGTCTGAAATAGCGAGGTCGTTCACCTCGACCCTGTCGAATAAGGAGCATTGACTGTGACGTGCATTAGAGATCTTGCTTAGGAAATCTTCCTTAACTGTGTTGAAATCAGAGGATATTCGGCGCAAGGACGGATTTAGCCATCTATTTTGGGTAGATATCGCAGAAATTCGGCAATAGCACGGAGACCAACGTTAAGAATCAACAATCGAGTAGGCCAAGGAGGGTCGAACTTGATCGACAAGTGACGAGGTCCTTTTTATGGCCGATGTCGACGATCTTTAGCATTTAATGTATCTGCAAGAATTAAATGCCCTTTGTCCTATTAGCTGAGAGAGTGAGATCCACTCTCCAAAGTATATTATAAATAAAGGTCATTTATGACCCAAGAATACAATAATTTATTACTCATCAAACCTCTCTAAAAATATTCTCTTGCATTTATTAAGATCCTTCATCCCAAAAACTCAATCATAAGCACTTATTGTTGCCAAAGTTCATTAATTACTTATTTGTGTTACCAAATACTAAGCCACAATCAATTATTCTAATCTCGATATTTTGGTACACAACAAGATAATAGTTACTGTTGTATTTTTTAAATTTTTTTAATTTTATTCATGTAGTAACACATTGTGTGTCTCTAAATATCATACTTTCATTCTTTTAGTAACACACTATTAGGTTTATCAGTATTGAAAAAATAGCTTGATTTTTTAGGTAGTAACAAATTTTTTGTCTATCAATATTATATTTTTATTCATGTAGTAACACAAAAATATTGTTTAAAAAGAAAAGAAAAGTATCATTGAAAAAAAGAGCACATGAAAAATTATCTTTTGTTCATGTAGTAACACATTTCATGTCCATAAGTATCATGTTTTTGTTCATGTAGTAACAAAAAAGAATTGCGGAAAAAAAGTAGCACACGTTAATTTTCATAATCATGAAGAACCAAAAAAAAAAAAAAAAAGGGAAAGAAAAAAGAAAAGAAAGAGAAATAACCAAAAAAATAGGAGGAATAATGTTGAAGAATAACAAAAACTGTAGTCAAATAGATTTGAACTTGCAATCTGTAGCTTTCTTCGAAAGACACTCTACAAACCAATAAACAAGGATATTTTTAAAGTCGCCTTTTATAAATATATAAAGTTCTCACTTTACTATGGACCTATGATGCACGGATTCTTATTAAAATATCACAATGCAGTATCGGATTCACACCCGCACCCTAAAAGGGGTGCGATTCTCGAATCCGCGTATCCGGATGCTACTTGGCGAATCAGTAAATTATAAAATAA